>SNQJ01S0012558.1:408517-422628 GCA_010110895.2 Picea sitchensis
CTCTAATAAATAGACCGAAGTCGATGACATGCTCAAGATTTTTGCCTCAATTGTCTGAAGAACTAAATGTTAGGTTTTCTTCTTCATGGTTTTCCGGTAAATCGCGATAATCATGGTTGAAAAATAAACGTATACCTAAAATTTACGGTTGATGCTCGAATAACTGTGTCTCTTTAAGCATGGTCAATTATCGTTCGTTGAATATGACGCAATAGGGTTAAGGTATAATTTGTTGAAGATGAGGTTATAAGGTTAATGTTAAGAAAAAGAGGAAGTTTTAGGTTTTATCTTTTTAAGGATATTTTTTGTTTAATTTTTTAAAAATTTTGTTAGAAATTGTTGAAATCTTCTCAATTTTGTCAGAAATTGTTGAAATCTTTATAATTGGAGGGTTTTAAAGGTTTTTCAGCAAGTTGAATCTATATATGTATTAGGAAAGGCAATTTAAATAACATTGATTTTGTCCAAATTTATATAACCTGATCGAAAAAAACAAAAAACAAAAAACATTTAGACAACAACTAAATTTATATAGGCAATTTAAATAACAGATAATTGTGATTTCCTCTAAATTTATATAATTTCAAACATACAGTGACAAGAACATCATACAATCAATAATAAAATGGTAAAGTAGTTGTTATCTATTCACATTTTTTTCCAATATTAATTATTTATAAATATTTATCATTTTACCAAAATTATCTATTTGTTATTAAAAATAAATTAGTTAATAAATAAATTTAAATAATTTATATTTAAAATTAATTAATAAAATTAATTTAAATAACTTATATTTAAAATTGTCCGCGAGATGTAAGACAGTGGGTAATGTAGTGTGTTGTTAAGCCACTCCGTGATGTTAAAGTCACCGGTTCCAAACCTAATATTTAAAATTAATTAATAAAATAAATTTAAATAACTTATATTTAAAATGATTACCATTAAAAAAAAATTAAATTAATTAATTTAATTTTTGATTAGTTTATAATATTATGTATTACATCATTTTGTTAACCTATAATTCATTTTTCTTATGGATTATCTACATGGTTGGCTCTGTTATCACCATTGTTATCACCATTATAAACACATAACGTATTTTTCCTATTCCACAATACAAGCAGTATATATTATCTTTATCGTGGTTTCGAGTGTACAGTAAAAGTATTTTATTTATTATGAAACAAGCATTTTCAACTAACTGTAGAATTTGTATACCATAAAGGATTTTTATTTTAAATTTTATTTTTAATATATTTATATATCCCTTCATATTTGTGATATCATAAGGTTGAAATAATTAATAGAAAATTAATTATGAAGAATGAAAACAGATTATGTTTAATAATCTGGGTGGATTTAATAGTAAAGAGCATGTGCTTTTTTTAGCTTGTATGTTCAAATCTAAAGAATGATAACCATGGAAATCAATGTATGGAAAATGTTCTCTTTCCCAAACAATGGACATTTGACTAGGATGTGATTTTATAATATCATATAACTTATGTTAATATATTAATCAAGGAATAGAAAATTTATAAATATTTGTATTAATTTGTTTGAAAAAATGAAATCTAATTTTTAATAATTGTATTTTTTTCTGTGAATAATGGATAAACCATGATATTTATATCTTTTAATCTAGTTCCATGTATTTTACATTCACTACTGGGTCCTTCCTTAGATTGGGTATTTTTCTTTTAAATCTGTAACCATCATTTAGTCACTTAGATAATATTTTTATTTTAAATTTTTAACCATCATTTAGACATTGTATTTTTTTTATGTAATGGATAAACCATGAAGTTTATATCTTTTAATCTAGCTCCATGCATTTTGCATACACTATTAGGGTAGTAAGTTAATTAGAATGGGTATTTTTCTTTTAATCACGTGATTGATAGATTATTTAGTATGACATCATCAAACATCTTTCTCAAGGGGAACAATTACTTTATATGACTTAAAAATGAAATCTTTCCTAAAATATCCGTTTTCTAGTCTCCAACCTTCCTAGATTTGCTATCATCTCAACTAGCCATGGATCATAACACTTTCCACAAGACTATACTAATGTTTTCAAATTTATATGGTGTCAATCATTCTTTTTCTTTCTGTTGTTTTCTAATGTTTCCAATGTTTATAGTTCTCCCAATAAACACATTAATTTGATTCCTAAAGTGGTTCATTACCTTACTTCTCCTTTGGTCTTTAACATTATGCCAAGAATCACTCGTATATTTGATTCCTAAAGTGGTTCATTGCCTTACTTTTCCTTTGGTATTTGGTATTTAAAGTTAAATTCACAATCATTGGTATACATGATCTCAATTTATAAATGATTATTTTTTCATAAACACATCAAATTTTTATCAAAATTTACTTAGAAAAATAAAATCAAATCTTGAACCACCATTTAGCTATTATACTTTTTGGGTGCCTACTTTATTACCATAATCTCTACATATGTGAATCTATCTCACCATTTTCCATGTCTGAAGAATCCACTACTAGGATCGTCCCTCAGTTTAGGCATTTAATGCTTTGTGCTTTAGGTCGGGAATTATTCTTAATCATGTGATTGGAAGATTATTTAGTATGACATATTCAAACACTTTTCTCACACCTTAAGGTTAGGAACAAATTCTTTATTAGAATTTAAACTGCAAGTTTTCTAGGGATATCCTCTTTCTAGTCTCTAATCTTTCAAGATATAAAATACTATTGCTTCTATAATGTTCATTATTTTTTCTATATTTCCAATGAACTCAACTAGACACAACTCACAACACTTTCTACAAGACTAATATTTTCAAATTTATATGGTGTCAATGATGCTTGACATTGTTCTTGGGTGTTTTCAATATTTATAGGTATCCAAACAGACACTTTAATCTGATTCCTAAACTGGTTCACTACCTTACTTCTCCTTTGGCGTTTAACATTACTTTGAGAATCACTAGTATGCATGATCCCAATTCATGAATCACTATTTTTCAAAAGAACATTAATTTTTTGACCAAACCTACACTAACATGGTAAAAGACAATTGTTCTCGGCTAGATTTTGTTTCTAATTCCTCACCAATCCATATTTATTTCCCACTCACAAGGTTAGAATTTGTCTTTTTAAGTTCCCCACTAAGCAACCTCGTTTTTTAAGTACACTTCTGCAGACATGCTTTCACAAGTTCTCTACAATTTTTATTTGATAAAACTTGTTGATGTTAATTTTCATTGTATAGGATGAGTGAAATCCAATGATGATATCTCATGATGCATTAGTGGCATTGCAAAAATAGGAAAAGCCTTCTTCAAAGGATTTACACATATGGTGAGAATTGATGATTTCTAGAGAAACTAATTTGATACCTTTGAGAGTGTAGCAATGGTCATCCTTTTAGAAATTCATGTATATTTCCAAGAAATCCTTGACAATGGGATGGAATATTCTCAACCATTTTTCAACCAAAACGATATCATAGCTTTTGATTTCAATGGAAAACATGTGAATTTCCAGGATAGAGTCACCCATTTGGACTTTCACGTTGTCATACTTTTCGTTGCATTTCAAAGATCCCCCAATGACTATCATTATTTCAAACTTGTTAATAGCATGAACATAGCAATGTGTTTCTTCTAATATATGGTGATGAATTAAAATGTGAGTATTTCCACCATCTATTAAGACACTCACCTTCTTTTGCTTGATATGTCAAGTAAACTTTAATGGCCAAGAAGATGAAATGCATGTCAAAGCTTGAAGGGAGATTTGGGTTTCTTCACATTGTTGTTCCTATGTAGGAACATCCCTTTTCCTCTGAAATGAACCTGTTAGCCTTGTCATCATAAATTCCCTTGGAGATGGAGATAATTTTTTCCCTTACATTTATACCCTAGAATAGAATATGATGACTAAGTTGATCATAACATACTAGAGACCTTTGAGTTGACATCCTTCCATTTCTACGTACATAAACTTGTGGAATTTAAGAGGGGACCAATGATGTGAACCATGACGATGTGCCTCCCAAGAAGGGTACCTCACTAATAGCGTGTCTCTCTTGAGGGAAACTTTCAAGATTCGTATCATAATTTATGGATAGTTAATTGCAGATTTTAACCTTCGATGTGCATATCCGTTGTTTATCATTTCTTTCATTCTTCGAGCTATGTGACCTTAGTTTATTATTTCTTTTTGTCTTTAGACTATATACATGTATATAGTTAAGCAATTATATTAGGAACCCTTTGTAAAACTATAAAAGGAATTTGGCCAGATGAGCGAAGTTCAACAATATATTTTGAACACTATTAATTTTTAGTTTTCTACTCTTTCTCTAGGATTTCTTTAGATCATCCAGTGTGCTTCACCTTTACCTCTACAATTTTCAAATTTGAGGTACCTTTGTGCCACATCATTGGGTATTAGATCCCATGATTTAGGCCTTGTTTCTCACTTGAATCTAGTTCTTTGGCTCAAATCCGACTAAACATTAAAAAAACATTGGTTTTTTTTTGGGAGGTCTCCACCCTCCCATCCCACATTCCCTTTGGCTCAAATCTCATTCCTTTGGAGTATGCCCTCCCACCAAAACATTTTTTGGTGAAAATTGTAGACAAATCTATTCTTAAGAATTCTTTTTTTAGTGTCTAGATTTTTTGGTTCAACACCCACCCAACACAAGGATCTTTAGTGTCAATTTTGTAGATTTGTTTCCCTTGGATCAGTTCCCACCCACACTACTGTATTCCAACAATATTTTGAGATATGTTGGAGGCCACCCTTCCACCCTAGATGCCTTCTCTTGTAGATGTAGTTCTATTTCTCCATCAACTACACCTCTCCAGTAATAACATTGTGTTTTTTTTGGAGGTCTCCCTCTCACTACAAAACTCCTTAGTATTAGATCTATGTCTTTGGCTCTTTCCCTAACTAGATATTAATATTATCCTTTAGGGTTCCTTTGGTTTAGTATTCACATATTCTTCCCGGCATAACATTCGATGCTAACAACTCTTTCACACAGTGTCCCCCTATGTAGAATTTTTTTCAAATGAGGAAAAATAGCCTCTCTCTAGAATTATTACGGATCTATCCAATCCTCTCATAGACGCCCTACAACGCTAGTATAAGGTTCCGACCTCTTCTTTATAGCTTGATTCTTGAGTTGTGTTTCCCAAATATGGCTCTCATATGTAGGGTGAATTGGTAGACACATGAATTTGTAGTCTAATGACATATTTCAAGACTTGTCTAGAGGTGAACTAAGATACATGTCTTCTACTTGTAGGGAACCACTTAGAAGGCGTGGCACAAGCTTTGTAGAAGCCATAATCTACTGAACTTAAAACATATAATTCAATTTCCATGAAGATACTACTACCAGTTCTCAACCTAGGAAGACCACTACCTGGGATAACTTATACAAATCCCTGAGATAGTGATTTTACCCTCTTAGAAATCTACATAAATTGATTTTCATATGGGTGAAGCTTCAATAAGATCCAAGACAAACGAGCTAGTAATATATTGATATATTTACGAAACTTCAGATCAAACTCTAGGTCATAGTTTCTAAATAGGTACTTATTCTTATATTTAATTATGTTTTGTTGGTTATTTTTCATCATGGGGTAGCATTGTTTGAGAGAACATCCCTATATCAAGATTTTCGTTATGCCCTTGTTGTGTAATGAAAGTTATAAAACACCCTTTCTTCCTTACTTCCACTAACCCTAACCCTAATGTCAATCCTAAATCTATCCTTCCCCAAACCATTTTCCCCAACCACTCTTACTTGCCTCCTCCTAGCACATGCCCTCCTAACTCCAATGTCATTGGCCCTATCTCCTATTTCCCTCAATGTTGGTGCCACTTTTATAAGACTCATAACGATGATGGTGTAGATTACTAGCTCTTACAATCTCAAGCCAGATCTACTACATCATACATGGAAGAGAATAAGATTGAATTTTTCAAATCACTTGAGTCTCCTAAGCTTTTTTCTTAGTCTGAAATTGTCCCTCTTCCTAACCATACTAAAACAAACCCTTTATTACTCTTGATGACTAAATAGGATTATTACCACTCATTGGATATCTTTTAATTCATAATGGTTGAGTGAAATACCAACTCTCCATGATCATTCTCAACAATGGAAGCCAAAAGAACCTCATATGCCAAGACTTTGTAGCTCATCCTCTTCTCCCCAACACACCATATATCTCTCCTTATAATCTTGAATAGGTACAATAAGATGGACCTCATCTATTGGTTAATAAACATTGTGTCATTAAATTTTCCATATGCCCTTTTAAAGACATTGCCAAATATGATGTCTCTCCCCTTGACTATTATGATTTACTCTTGGGAATTTCATATCAACATCATTGTTATGAATTATAAGATGCCTATTTCTATACAAGTAAACTCTTTAAAGATGACAAAACCTATGATTTCACCTCTATTGTAGTACCTCCCTCTTGTAATGTTGTAGTCCAACTAGATATCTTGCATAAATGTATTTCCCTCTGCATTGTACCTCACACTAAGTAAACTTCACCATTTGCACCATACTCCTTCTATTCCTTTAGAATATTATTTCCCATTCTCCTCCTCATACCGTAATGACACCTCACTCGCTTAATCCCCTTCTAAATCTCCATTTAGCCATTCATTTTATCCCATCCTTTGTTTTCTCTATTGTAATCCCATAAAAAAAAATCTCTAGATCTGTTATTACCACAATTCCCATGTTACTAACTTCCTCACTCTCCGTACCTCCACCAAACTCCCTAATTTCCATACTACTCTCATCTACTACAACAATGTGATCTCCAACACCCATACCAAATTAGGAGCAAACAATTGCTCACATATCTTCCCAATGCAACCATAGCTTGGACCTACTAATAGACATCAATACATGGCCTCTTTTCCTCAAAAGGGAGAGATTGTGTGAGAAAACTCTTTTGTAGCCATCCACATAATGCATGTCACACATATGAAACTTCTACTTGTTGTTGATATTCACAAGGTCCTATATATTACCATTTCAATTTTAAAAATGGACTTTAATTCCAAAACTTCTCCTCATTAGCTAAAAGATGCATCACATAACAATCAACCTCTTCTAGCCCTTCAAAACAACAAGTATATAGGAAATGGTTCACCCTCTTATTC
The DNA here is from genome assembly GCA_010110895.2 of Picea sitchensis. NCBI lineage: Eukaryota > Viridiplantae > Streptophyta > Pinopsida > Pinales > Pinaceae > Picea > Picea sitchensis. The sequence goes on from SNQJ01S0012558.1 coordinate 415,706, forward strand.
TATATTTATGAAAAAACAACAATGCTGCACAACTCTAAACCTTCATATTCTCTTGCTTCTTACACTCTACGAGATATTTTCCATGTCAATTCTAGCACACAAATGGTTATACAACATTTCGCATCTCCATTCCACAAAAAATTACGAGGCCTTATCCTTGGATTTGAATGGTTAAGTGCGATCCTAGAGAAACTGCACAATACATATGGCACGTGGCATCTGTTAATGGGCATGAATATTTTTCTTCTGACATTAATTATATTAAATTACATCTATAAAACACACATAATCTATTTCATTTTGTAATTTAATAAGAACTTCAACACAACAGTTTGAGCATCACATATGGGTCGCTCTTCCCTTCTTTTGGTTCTCACTACCCAACCTCTAGAGGACGCTATTGGATCGGTACTAAGGCCAAACACATAAAAATTATTAAATACATGTTTTCACATATGTTCGTTGAAATAACCGTCTTCACATATGTTCGTTGAAATAACCATCTTGCCTACTAGAGATATTAATTTCAACCCTCCATATGTTCTCAAATTACGTGAGGGTACTCCCATGATCATACCCCTTGGAGAAATAGCCTTTGTTGTAAAGATGCAAAATTACAAGGCTTCTTTGATGATACAAGGAGTAACCATGGATACCAAATTTTTGTCCTATATAATCAAATAACAATCAATTTGACCCATAAATTATGCGACTTGACCCATAAATTATGCAACATCTTGTTTAGGAATATTCAACATCACTCATTTATTAAGTTTACATAGTTAAGTCTACATAGTCTATAGAACGCAAATCTATTGCTCATCTTCACTATTGTTTACAATTAATCAATAGGATAGTGTTTCTCACATGGTTGGTTATGTGGAAAGTACTATACATATTCCAACACAACACTTAACACTTACACTGTAGGTTGAAAATCTTTCTAGCATTACCAACCACATGTCATGGTTAGATTTTGTAGACAACAAACACTCAATTTCTAGCACTAGCACCAACTAGCCTATAACACCACCTCTTGTTGTAGCTCAACACTCAACATTCATGGATGTTTCTTTCATCCTAAACACTCAATTTCTAACACTAACACCAACTAGCCTATAACACCACCTCTTGTTGTAACTCAACACTCACTCAACATTGATGGATGTTTCTTCCATCCTTTTCTTCCCCTTAGACATAGTTATTAAATGGGATTAAAGAGGGCAATATTTGGATCTAAACTGTGATAAATTGATTTGGAACAYGGGGATGTGCCTTCGAAGAAGGGTTCTTGACCAATAGTGGACCTCCTTTAAGGGAACCTTTCCGGATTTCCACCATAATTCAGGGATAGTTGGTTGCGTATTTCACCCTTTTAGGTATGTGCATATGGATTATTTATCATTTCTATTGGAGTGTCACATTGCTAAAGTGAATAGTTCATAATCAAATAAAGATGATGGTATTGATTGAATCCGTATTCTATTATATATGATTGTATTGACATGGTATGGAAGAGACGATAAAATGTAATATGATTGTATTGATATGGTATAAGATGTAATATGATTGTATTGATATGGTATGGAAGAGACTATAAGATGTGATATGATTGTATTGCCATGGTATGGAAGAGAATATAAGATGTTATGGAATAAAATAAGATGAAAATAGGAGAAAGTGTTCCGAGCCATGTGCACGTAGTTTATTATTTCTTTCAAACTTTAGATTGACACTACAAATTTCATATCTAAGGCACATTTGTGCCTCATCAAGAAAGATTGTGTTGTTGTTTTTCTTGTGTGAATTGTTGTGGAGTAAAGTTTGGGTGTTTGGATTGGGCATATGTATTCACATGTGGATGATAAGGTAGATCATAATCCTCCAACCAAGTGGTGTTGTGATTTATCTTGACATGTTCTTTGGTTTCATCTTTGATACCACTAACAAAACAAGCTTGAAAAATTCAGTAGTCAAATTTTATGTTTTCATTTCCAAGCAATCAAAAGAAACAATATATTCTTCCACTATGTCTATTTGAAGAAATTCGGTACACAATCTTTCATAATTAGTATCCTTTCCAAAGTGAGGAAAAAGGGATTTCAAAAACTACTTCTAAGAAATTCATCTCAAAGATTCTTTATTATTCCATTGCCACCATTGACAATGATCCTTATGTATACATAAAACTACTATTCGATTTTGAGCATGTCATCATTTATATCTTGGAGAAAAATGTCAACTTTCAATTGGTAAAGCTATCGTATTAGATTAGATTCATCAAAATTATTTAGATCAACCTTAGGTAATTAGTGGAACACATTGGAGAAATGATCTCGAAAGGGGTTGTAGTTATGAAAGTCATCACTCCTAGAACATTCACCACCATCATGCTTACCCTCTAACCTTTCAAATTCATCAGATAAAAGTTAGATTTGTCTATCAACACTAGTCCCATGGTTATGAAATTGATCTTAGGTTACATTGACTAACTCTATGAGGGTATTGATTGCTAACATCACTTCATTCTCTATGTGCTATAGCAACAACACCATTGAAAGGATAATGTAACACTCTATTTCCCCCAGTCTATAATTATAAGTTATGTGGAAACTATGATTGAAATAAAATGTATTTATATTTCTATTTAATGAAAAAATACCAAAAAGATGATTGAAGGGTGAAGCCTTGAAGTATCGACCATGATACCACAAGAGGAAAACTAGTGAGGGGTTTGGGGAAACTATGTTACATGAAAAAAATAACCTTTTATGATTTATTTCCTTTTCCCCCTTTTCCCAAAAATTAGTTAATGCAAACAAGCGTGGTAGTTGATAAACCAACTTCCCACCTTAATGGAGGTATGGAGTGTAACATACCCAAGTCACCAACTGCGATATGCCACTTAAAATTTTTGAGCTCTGATAACAATTTGTAACATACCCATTAACAGGGACTAACAACATGCTCTTGTAACGTTCCCAGCCCTGAGATGGAACACTCCTTGCAAAATTATGAAATATCATACCATTAAATTCAATAATGAGTTCTGCATATGAATAGATTTAAGTGGAAAATAGTAACACTATGCGTACAACCTTAACAATTTATATACACAATTTTAACAACATAGATTATGTGACAAAACTTATAATTGCACATGCACATAAATGGAAATAAGCACATGAATGACACTTATTTCATAAAATAATCACCAACTGCATGCAGACCTTCCACGTTCCTCCCATCCTTAGACCATGCTGGTCATAACTCTCAGCAGTGGGTCACCCCTGAGATGGGGCTAAACTCTATTAGTGAAAAGGGAATTCTAAGCCATTCTAAGGCTTGATAAGTGACATAATTGTTCTGTCCAAGGTTCCAATTGCTGCAAATAGCCTATGGTCTCTCATTACCCACACGTCTATCCCACCCCAAGAAGTGTGCCCCTTCTATGCTCAACAACCCCTCGGTTGCCCCACTTCCCTTCCAGGGCTTCAACAATAGGCCGTACATTAAGTCTCAAATCCTCATATATATTTCCCAACACACCAAGGAACAACTCCGAGTAGTCTCTCTCCTAGAGAACTCCCACAGGCCTGACAACCTGCTTCTTCCGTAATACATCCTGACAATCGCTTCTTCAATCCATCTCCCGAGCAAACAATACAAGTACAGGTTCTTTGTCACAGTCAAGTACCACAAGGTACAATTCACAACTACCTCCGTGAAGGAATGAAGATGGCTCTGCCTTCACACTATATCCAAAAATATATATATGCATGTGTCTTTTAAGACACTTGGCACTCCAAGGGACTCCCTTGTCCCTACTTTCGAGACTTAGGATATATAATAATATCCATTACTTTAGCTTTAAGGAATAATATTATAATATTCCATTGGGATTAAGCCCCCTAGCTTAGCCCCATCTTAGACTCTTAACCCCCCTTTCCCTTTTCTGGTGGAGTTTATCCCCCAATATTGTTTTAGGTGGTTCATTCTGCAACAATGATGTATTTTATTAATAATATGAGTGTTTACATATTACAAAAATAGGCTCTCTGGCCTTTAGCATATAGGATCTCTGGCCTAATAACCGCACATGCATCTTATCCCAAAATATCCTCGCTCATTAGCCTATATGTTCATTTACATTCTTAGTAAAAAGGTAATGGTCTTTTTGCATCTAGGCTCACCAGCCTAAAAAATACAAAGATCGTCCATTGAGCCGGTCTGCATGGAACTTCTAGAATCTGCGCATTATTATTTTAGTGCACCATCCTCACACACTTACATAGATTCACATTATATACATTAACTCCACACTATATTATTTTTAGACTATGAACACTCCTTTAGTGTGAGATTCATGCGAACTAACTTAATGCACACAAAATCAAACCAAAGAGCCTATTCATTCTGCTCACTAGCTTATAAAATATTTACATTCATATGTACAACTGGGGTTCGGCCTAGGGGTATCACATTCCCCTCCTACTTATTTATGCACTATCCTTAGTGTAGTATAAACACATATACAGTCAAAACTTTAATAGTTTTAAAAAAGGTGCAGATACTTTGCCCGCATAGCCTCTTCATGCTCCCAAGTGGCATCCTTAGGATCGTACGAGGGCCATTGGACCTTTACTAACCCTACGACTTGATTCCAGAGCTGCTTGATCTTTCATTCCAATATGCACACCGGATGCACTTGAAAGTCACCTTCCTGCTCCACCTGAATCACATTCCAGCCAATGACATGATTAGCATCAACTACATACTTTTTAAGCAATTATATATGCAATACATTATGACTACACATTGATGTATCTAAAGCAAGCATGCATGCTACATTCCCAATCCTTTCTTGGATTTCAAATGGCCAACAATAACGTGTTTCCAGCTTTTAACAATTTCCCTACTTCAGGGAACTTCTCTTGGCTTTTAATTTCAGGAACACATGGTCACCCACTTTAAATTCTCTGTGAGTTCTTCCTTTATCAGCATAACTTTTCTTCCTATCCTGGGAAACATTTAAATTCTATTTTATTTTCATCATATGTCCTTCCATTTCCCTAAGTAGTTTTGGCTCAATCACTACACTGTTTGTTGGGTTGTCCCAACTTATTGCTGTGTTGTATTTTCTACCATAAAGTGCCTCAAATGGGCTCATCTTCAGGGATTCTTGTTACCCGTTGTTGTAAGCAAGCCCCACCAAATGCAAGTAATACTCCCATTTGGATGGTTTATTCATCACATACATCCTCAACATATTTTCAATCACTTGATTTACTCTCTTTGTTTTACCATCCAACTCTGGATGATAGGCCATGATAAAGTTCATATTGGTTCCAACCCCGATTAAACAATCCCTTCCAAAATTTTGAGGTGAATTTTGGGTCTTTGTCGTTCACAATGGTCTTGGGTATACCATGCATTCGAGCAATTTCCCTCATATAAATATCATCAATGTTGATTTCCTTATGAGTGAGATTTACTAGAATAAAGTGGGAAGCTTTAGTAAGCTTGTCCACCACCACCATGATGGAATCATGTTGCTTGGTTGTTCTGGGAAATTTGGTTATGAAATTCATTGTTACAACTTCCCACTTCCACTTAGGAATAAACAATGGCCTTAGAAAACCAATTGGGTGTCTATGCTTAGCCTTGACCTTTTTACATTCCAAACACTTGAAAATAAAATCAACAACTTGTTTCTTCATGCCTCGCCAATATTATTGGCTCTTGACAATTGTAATAGTTTTCTAGTAACCTCGGTGTCCAACATAAGGTATATTATGCATTTCTCCCAATATAAGATTCTTCAATTATGGAGAATTTGACACATAAATTCTACCTCTATACCTGAGAATTTCATCATTTTTCATCTTATAGTCTTCAACTTTCTGTTGTAAATTACCTTGTTGAATTTTTTCCTTTATCTCCATGTATTTCTGATCTGATTTTGCAACTTCTAGAATTTTATCCTTCATATATGACTGACACATGCTAATGGTTGTAGAATGCATATCATGCACTCTCCTGTTGAGTGCATCCTCCACCTTGTTCTCTTTACCTTTGATATTCTTTATATCAAAATCATATCCACTGAGGAAATATAACCATCTACTTTGTCTGACATTTAGATGTGGTTGTCCAAACAAGTATTTCAGACCACTATGGTCTTTCCTCAACTCAAAGATTTTCCCCACGAGGCAGTGCCTCAACATATTCAAGGCATGAACTATGGATGCCAACTCCAAATCATGAGTAGCATAGTGTCTTTCATGCTCCTTCAACTTCCTTGATTCATAGCATACTACATACCCATTCTGACTAAGGACTCCACCAAATCCTTCTTCACATGCATCAATGCATACAATGAAATCTTCAGTTGGATCAATAATCCTCAGTATTGGAGAACTTCTTAATAAATGATTCAAGTGTTGAAAACTTCTTTCACAATCCTGTGTCCACTCAAACTTCACACCTTTCTTCTGTAAGGAAGTAATTGGGTGTGAAATTCTTGAGAATCCTTCAATAAATACCTTATAGTAACCTGTAAGGCCCATAAATGAACTCACCTGTAGTATACCCTTTTACACTACCCAGGTTCACCCAACCTCTTACGCACATCATTCGTTACATGGATGTAAAAACAAATGCATTTAACCAGAATTAAACACATAAAACTCAGAGTCAAATATATAATTCACTCCTGACTTTAAGCAAACCATAGCATTCAACAACAAATTCATTTACACAGCGGAAAACATGATAAATCTAAACAGAGCAGTCATGCTCAACAGGATTAAAGCATAATTCAGATATACTTATCTTTTAACAGCTGTAGAAATCACCAACCAAGTGCAGGCCTTCCACGAACCTCCCAGCCTTAGACCACACTGTTCGTCAGCTCAACAGTA
>SNQJ01S0012559.1:0-12410 GCA_010110895.2 Picea sitchensis
GATAGATAGATATGTTTTCAAGCTAATATCAATAGAGTAGGAAGTGGTCGTACTTTGTTTGTCTACAGGGCTCATCGAGGATCGAAATATTGGAGCTCAACTCAGAGCGTGCAGGGACAAACGTCGATAAAGAGGTACTTTTGTTCTCCTTTCTCCTCATGCATTAGTTTGTATAGATCTGAAAGGAAGTTAGTGTCCACATTAATCACTTTATGTCTTAGAGTTAAGGGTCTAGATCTTTGAGGAAATCTATTGTCCATAGGGAGATCTTCCTATAGTTGGAGAAAGTAAAATCTCGTAAGGAACATAAGAGTTACTAAACAATCTGGAGAAAAGTTCTGCAAGGACTGCAAGGAGTACACCAGTGAGCCTGAAGAGTTTAGGACTCAGGAGAAGACCCATGCAAGGACTGCACTGGGCCAACACTTAGATAAGTGTTGATAAAGTCTCATGGGAGACAAGCGCAAGCAACACGTGGTTTAAGTCTTTGGAGTCCAAGACTCGAAGAGAAGCCAGTGCAAGGAATGCACTGAGAACCATTTCAAAATTCCATAAAGCTCAGGAAAATGAGCATAGAGTTCCAGGAGGGAACCATAATGGTTTGAAGAACAAAGGGCCGAGACCCCTTTGCAATATTGAGTAAGTGGAAGCTCAAGGGAAAAGAAGTGCAAGTCTGCATAAATACCTACAAGGAGTTCAGAAGGCGAGAACCTTCTAAGGTTCTGGATTTGGAGAAGCATCACAAGTGTGCGATGGGACCTAAGTCCCTTGAAGTTGAAAAAATCTTAGAAGGGATAGCATTTTCAACAACACGAGCATAAGTGAAGTCATTGGGAATTTCATAGAGAATTTTGAAGGCCAAGATCCTTTGAAACCATCGAAGGAGTTAAAAGCTCTGGAGGGAGAGCGGTTTTCAATATGCACGCGAAGTCCAATAGTCGGGCTCGTAGAAGAAAGATCAAAGGTCGTGCCTTTAAAAAACATCAAAGTCCTTCATTGGAAGGAAGAACATACAACCCAACAGGAGAAGAAACAAATGTCGTTAGATCAATTTTCGGTAGCCATCTAGACCATTGGATTTGCGTCTGGTAGGAGGAGGAGCACGTACAATGGAGGATAGATCTTGGCCGTAGGATCTAGGTGCGAGAAACAACAATCGTCGTGTCCAATTAAAGTGAAAAAGGCTTAACCTATTTAATCGCTTTAGACTTATAAGTCCGGGGGATTTTGTGTGTGGAGTGTAGAGGAGAGAAGACTCTTGAAGTCGTGGGGAGCCGAAGTGAATCAAGACCGTCTATTCCATGGACGCATGTCAGTGTATCCTGAACTCCAGAGGAAATAGAGGTAAGGATTGTACAAAACTCCCGAAGCTCTGAAAAGTGGAGCTCATCGAGGTCATCCATCTATAAGGACATGTGTCTATAGATCAGAGGAGGTCTGAAGCTTTAGAACTCTGAAAGATTCAAGGTGTGGAGCGTGCAATTTTGTTGAATCTCCCAAAGCCAGAGTAGATTCGATCCGTTGGTGCTGGAGGATAGGTGTCGGAAAATTGTGATGTCCAGAGACTTAGTACTCCAAGGGAAATACGAGAAAGAGTGTGCAAGGGACACGTGGTGGGAGATCTTGTACTCCAGAGGAACTGGAGAGTGCATGTGTGAAAGTGACTGGACTCCCGAAGTTCTGAAGTCCCGGAGGTCATCGCAGTCATCCGTTGCGAGGGACACATGGAGGGAGATCTCGTTGCTCTGGAGGTCTAGCACTCTGAAGGGTTTGCAAAGTGAAGCAATTGGGAAAGAGGTTACCAGAGCCCGAAGTAGATCTAGGTCATTGATAGTTGAGGGCATGTGTAAGAAGATCTGACACTCTAGAAGTTTGACACTCCGAGATATTCGAGGTGTGGTGTAACGGAAAACTCTGAAGCCCGGAGGCTAGAAATATTGTGGTTCGTTGATCAGAGGAAGGACAGGTGGAAACAGATCCAGAAGTCCATAGGTATGGAAATCCGAAGAAAAATGGAGTGCAACATTGTTGATGACTCGCGAAGGTCGTAGTCCATCCTAACCATCCATTGGAGGAGGATGCATGCTGAAAGATCCCAAGTTTAGGGACTTGGCACTTCGAAAAAATTGGGTCATCATGTAGACAAGGAGAAAAATCCCCGAAGTCCTTAAGGCATCCTAGCAGTTGATCAAGAAGGAGAACACGTGGAGGAAGGAGAAATCATTCGGTGTTGGGAAATACGAGAAGTTGTGTCATGTGGATGACCAAAGGAAATCTCCAAAGCCCGAAGAGAAGGGATCTGGGCCGTCCATCCGTTTGAGCTTGAGGATCGTCGATTTGACGCTTGGGAAAATTTACCGATTCGGTGATTTAATAAATTTGTGGAAAAGTGTTGTGGAGAAAATGTCGAAGCTCGAATTGGGAAAGAAGCATAGAGTCGTCGATCTGGTGGTGGAATAAGGGCCATCCGATCTATTTTTCAGAGATCATTACTTTGTGGTTGTTGTATGTGTTTGTGCTATCAAAAGAGATCTCTGAAGGTTGAAATAGTGCATGTTGGTTAGCTCCTGATCACTTCCCTCGCTCATGTGAGGAGTTGGCCGATGAAAAGGGACTAGGGGCCTGAAATTGAATTTTTTTATTTTAAATAGAAAGGGGCTTAGTAAGAGCCTGTGGGTTCATGGTTGGACTTGCGTAATGGAAAGGACCTGTGTATAAGATTTTGGGGGCTCAGCAGGGCCCAAAGAGTTGATCCAGGTCTCAATTATGAATAATCCTAGACCAAGTGGTCGAGCAGACCCCGAGTGAGGGAGGGGGTCTGCATCAATTCCAATCATAGGTATTCCTACCTCGAGAGTGAAATGTATATTAATATTGTTTTATGATTGTTTGTAGCTTATACGAGGTTCTATGACTCCACTACCCTTGTGTTGAACGATCTATAAAGTGTTTCGATCATCGGTTTCCTCTTCTAACTTCACACTTAGGGGGGAAATCTGTTACATGTCAAATTCCCATCCTTGCATAATGTGTCGCAAGTGTCACATGTGGAAAAAACATCGCATCATAAGCATCAAAAGTGTCGTAAGTGTTGCACCCAAACTGTCTCAAGTGTCATAAGTGTTGTAACATTCTTTATACACTTTTAGTAAGTGTCGAAACTCAATCGAAACCATAAAAACAATTGTCACAAACCCCAAATCATGTTGGAAGAAAAAGTCCCATCATTTCGCAATTGAAACACATTTTTTTACTTGGGATTTTGACCATTCTTTGGACAGTTAAGAAGCTATACACTCCCCTTCTTATGCCTAGGGGGTGTCGATACTCCCTACACCATGTTAAGGGGGTACCACGGTGCTTTGTCTGCATCTTTATAGGGTAATCGTTGTTGGTTGAGGGAATCAAGTTGAATCCCACCTTCTTCTAAGGGAAAAATCTGAAGGTTGGGAGTTTATTTGGCTCCAATCCTACTCTATGGCTCTATCTTAGGAAATAATCACAACCTATGGAGTCATATCGTCAACCAATTCCAAAAATACTCAAGGTGGTTGAGCCTCTAAAATCCTATAAATTGGAGTCATTTCAATGGTAGAAAGGAGAAAGAACTCAGTAATAACATCATTATTTTGATCTTACATTGTTCATGCAAGGGTTGGACAAGGAGAGGCTGGAGGATATTTTTCATCTTCAAACTCAAATTGTAAGAATCTTCTTTGGGTTCTCTAATTAATATACTTGGCCTATTTCCTTCAAGTATGTGTACTTTCTCATCTACTTGTCTATTGTTGTTCAGTATTCATAGATAGATATATTTGGTTAATTATATAGAGTAGAATAAAGGTATCTTTGTTGTTCCTTACAAGATCTGATCTTCCCTAAGGAGCTTAGGAATCAAGCCCTAGAATTGGAGCACAAAGGACAATTTTCGGAATAAGGTATGTCACACTTTTGTTCTTCTTGTTCGATTAACTGAGTTATATCTAAAAGGAATATAGAAACCACTTGTACTTTTTTGTCTTGGTAACAGGGGTCTAGGAATCCAAGGGAGATTTCACCTGTCCGCAGGGGAAATATTTTGTAACACACATGAAAATATATAGATAGGTAAGGCTCATTAATATTAAATTTCAATCATAGTTATGGAAATTATCTTCGTTTGGATGAAGCTAGAAAACACCTTCTTGCACATTTATTTTCTCATTATATTTGGTTTTTGAGAATTCACATTTAAATACCTTCTCTCCTGTGTTTTTAATGTCTTCCTTAATCTTGATAATAAGAATAAACATGGGTGTGGCTGGCCTCTCACAAGCTCTATTTTATTTCATTTTAGAAAACATTAGTGGTTGCTATTTAAAAAAGAAAATCCAAAAGAATTCAATAATATTTATTATTTCATTATGTTAATAACGATAATTGTTTCAAATTTTGAAATCCATAACTTTTATTATCATTTTTACAACAACCATTCATAACTACTTTTTTCCTTTTTCCGTAGGCTGGAGATATATTGGCATCATTGCATGCATACTACTTAGTGTTTGGTCGATTGTTTTTGTACAATGATTGGATCTATGCGGAATTGAGGCATAGAAAGAAGTTGGAACCTCTTATTTGGTGATTTTCAAAATTGAAACTATGTGCAAGCTTCTATATCAAGGTAATATGCTAAGATTTTTTGTTTATGTTTTTAATAGTGTTGTATTCCATGTGAAACAATTTGATGATGTTATGTGAAATGAAATTTCAGAATAGTTTTATGTTGTTCCTGGGATGCTTTTGTATTTACAATAAAAATGAACAAAAACACATATGACACATTATATTTAAATGACAGGAAAAAAAAAATCGTCGTGGGAAGGGTAGTTTTAAGAAGAAACTCGTCATAAAAAATTAACTTGACAAGTAGGAGTTCCCATCAATTATACCCTGGTGGATACATACACTAATGCATATATCGACATAGAGGGTCTGCTATAGGGGCATAACAACTGCAAAACAACATATGATAAAACATACAAATAAATACATAGAATACTATCTAAATATATAATTATGAATAACATAGACATGGTTAATATAATCACCTCCTCCATGAAGCGTTGGTGTACCCTAGCCTCCATAGGCCCATAGAAAGTCTACCCACAACTCGAGCATATGTGAGTCTCACATGAACAACTTCTATGTCCATGTTCCCTCTCCTTGTTGCACTCTACTCTAGGGTTTGAAGGTCCAACCCCTCTGTAAATGTCACCATTAGGCACCTCCTACCGAGATAAAACTACAATGCTACACTAGACTCCGAGTCAAGGATGATAAAGTTAGATGCTCCTATTACAAGCCCTTTACAACAGGAGGATGTAGGGTAGGGAGGTTAGGCCTTCTCTTGGGAGGATGAGGACTTAGCATGGGATCACTCCTAGCACGTTTTCGGTCCTATGTGGACCCTCCACCCACCCCCTGAAAATCACCAATGTTGAAGTAGTTCACATGGTGACCCAAAATAAATTATTCCCATAATTTTCTCAAAAAATAAAAGGCACCCCTTATTATTATAGGGACGTTTATCAAAGACCACGAACCACCTATCCATCCAGTTACCATTAAATTGTGGGTAGATGTACCAGTCCATACAAATGTGTTTCTTGTTGACAAGTGGTTGTTGTCTAGTTCAAGGATCAATAAAAAAAGACATAATATCTTGTTTTGAAATACCCAAGTCCCTATATTCATAAATATTAGTTAATTTCCCTTGGGCACTTGCAATGGAAAATACAATGGCATCCATTGAAGTGGCCAAGAACACTCGAATAAGTTCTCTTGTGCCCCTTAATTCATGGACAAGCGATCTCAATGTTGCCAATCCCTCATCAATATTTTTGTTTATGTTTGGTGGTTGTGATGGGTTGGGTGATCTGGATTATTTTTGGCACGAAATGAGAGCGGAGATATAAAAAAGAAATGCATAGAGATATCACGGATATACAATAATATAACATAAATGTATCAAAGATGCAACCATAAACACAAAGATACAGTAATACACAATTTCTATTAATGAAAGAAATATACAGAGACTGTAAAAATACAGAGTGAAAGACTCCCTAGAATGGTGGCAGCTTATCTCTGAGAAGAGATGTGACAGCTACTCGCATTCGCAAGAATATGATTACAATGAGGCTCTGGAGGCCTTTTTACAATAAACTGGAATGCCAGAAACCCTAGACATCCAAAAAACTAACCCTATGAGATGAAGCGCCAAAAGTCATGTGGGCCCCGTTTGGGTAAGTTAGTACATCAACTTCCCAAGGTCGTAACTTTTGCATACAATCTCCGTTTTAGGCGTATGATAACCCATTCGAAAAGTATCATCAAGGAGATTCATTTTGGGGGATCAATCAAGCCTTTGGATATCATTGAGAATATTGATCTCGAAAAACCTTCATTTTGGCTCTCAAAATCACCTCGAAAGTTAAAACTGCTAAAAATAGTAAATTGTCAAAAGTGTCAGAAAACTATTTTGAGCCAGTTGGAAAAGGTGGGTGGCCACTGATATTCACGTGGATCATTGGGGTTTTCTTCACCTTGGTCTGCTTGTGTGCCTTTTTCATTGTCTCTATATTCTATCTTAATAATATATGATGCAATTTAATAAATGCACTTACGTCAAAGGTATTACAAACAACAATTTCATTTGAGGAAACTAGAGGAAAGAAAGATTAGAAACAACACATGAATGTATCATATGATGAAGAACCAAACATGGGAGCTTGTGTCGTGTCCTAATGAATAAATGTTATAGGGTTCCAAATGGGTTTATAATACAAAATTTAATTCAAATGGGGCCATATAAAAATTTAAATTAAAAATGAATATTAGTGAAATAATTGTTTATCTTGCTTGAAGTCTTAGCTGTCATATTCATCAAATATAAGTTATGAATACATTGTTCATTGAAATATCCATGAATAAATATATATGGACCAATCCCTTAGTTTAGTGGACAAAAAACATCCTCACTTTTCTACACGTTGAAGACAATCCAATTTTCCATGCTAACATAAAAAATCAAACATACCTGGCTTGAGTTGGACACAGTGGCAAGATCATGTGCTCTGCTCCTCCTCTTAACTTTCTCAATCAAAGGAAGATGAGAGGTGCGATGTGCATATGAGAAAAAATTGCACCCAAGGTCTGTTAAAAATGGCACAACAGGGACACGTATGTGTTCCTGCTTACGTGCCTATGTAGCATTTTGAGTGGAGGTTCAAGATTTTTCGAACCTCTAACATCGGGAATGCATGCATGTTGCATTCCTATAGGTGTGTGTTCCTTCTCACCCCCTTGCCACTTTTTGGTCCACCAACTTCGTGCACTCACCATGGGTATTTACCTTCAATTACATTATTGCAAAGGTATCTTTCTTCCTCATAATGCATGTTTAAATGGATTTATGTTAATGTCTTTTGAAGAATTTGTGAATTTTGTATCTAACTTGTAGAGATAAGGATTTCTACATAATAGGTTGCCAAAGTGTGTGCTACATCTCTTCCAACGGGGTGTTGAACCTATTGCTACAAATCCCACATACATCATCTCATCATTTCTGATTGTTACGAGTTCATGTAATTTTTCATTTTCCTCAAAATGTCTAGCCGAATTCCATGTCGCCTTGCTACCAATAGAGACAAATATTCCATTGTTGGGAATGATAAACCGCAATTCTAGATGCTACACATCTAGTGCTCTAGATTTGGGCTGATTGTTACCACTGAGGCTCGACAATAGATGAATGGGAAACAGCATATTCTATTTGGTGAATTGGCGTGCACTTGGACTTGTTAGTTGAGGTTACTCTTTGTCTATTTCAAGCATTCTGAAACACTCTCGGACAATTTGTGGACAACTCGATCTTTAAATTTGAGGTTAACACATACATATCATACTAAGAGCCAAGCCTGAGATACTTCTTAGACTCTTGCATATATTTTACATAAAATATTAATGAAAATTGTAAAATTCTTTAAATATTGAAAATAAAGGAAAATATTCAATAAAAGAATTATCTTCTAAACATTTCAGTTTTGGGCAAATACCTAAGTTGCAAATGCCAAATGAATGTCACGGGAGATAACTTTGAAGTTAAGTTCCTTGAAATCTTTTACATTGTACATTGAGCTTCCATTTTGGAATAAGCTTCTTATGTTTTGAGTTCAATCTCCAAAATTTCTATTGTACACATTCACATGATCATCTCCCGGTGTATAAGTCAAAGAAAACTTATGCCTTGCAAAAAATTATATTGTTCAGCCACTTTTAGCAAAATTTAAAGCTCTAATTCAACATTTGGCCTGCAATATATAAAGATCAAAATTAGCCCCACAACCATATTTCCAAATATGAAATACCATTTATTTATATTTGAATAGATAAATATATGGACATTGAATATCAATGTACATTCTACTTTTGTAATGGAAACCCCACGGTTTGGTCATGTGAAGGGATAGAAAATTTCAAGGTTAAGTCGTTGCATGAAATATCAACGTCATGAACAAGAGCTTATAATTCATGATGGAAATGGAAATATCTCGCGAACCATTAAACCTATCTCCATGCCTTGAATTTTTATGGAGTAAACTAAGGATTATGAGGATTATCACTTACAACCAAGTATTCTAGATTGCAGATATCTAGAGAAAAAATTATTGCTCATATCCAGGAAATGCAGGTTTTCACAGTCGTAGGAAAAAATCCCATAATAAAATTATGTTTAATGTTCACATCATTAAAAAATTGACGAGTCATATACATCAAAATGACGTTACCCTCTACAACTAGTATTTAAAGCCAGCCGTCTAATACGTCTGCAAAATGAAATTACATCCCACAGTTCCAGGCCTGCCTACGAGTCTTCCGCGGACTTTGAAACCGTCGGTGTCATTTTCCAAAGTGAGAATTACTTTCATAAGGGCCTAACTGCATGGATAAATGGTTTTAGTCCAATCCAATTTTCATATGCAATTGGATGGGTTCAATATAATTTCAATTTTCATATGCGTAAGGTCTTTGGCTATAAAGACTATCGACCAAGTCCTTAAAGAGACAAAACTTGGGTTGGTTCGGCACCTAAGAGTCGCATTAGTTGGGAAAGTGGGCATCTTAGGTGCATAAGTATGCCAAGGGGATTTCCCAACCATAAGAAAATAAAAACAGAATGGGTGCACCGACATGAGGAGTGCACCATGTTTTGGGCACGTCGGTCCAAAGGGGTGCATTAATTGATGGGTGCAGATGTTCGTTTTGGCGCATCGGGTCTGTAAAGGGGCACAATGATTTTTCCAGGCATGATGGTTCACGAAGGGGTGAAACACACCCAAAGAATGCGATGATTCAGGATGATGACCTTTGGAGTCCATATAAGAGAACAAGGGCGCACAACCAAGGAATGAATATTTTCACAACAAAGAGAGAAAAATCAGCTCTGTGATTTTGAGGCGGACTTGAAAAAGCGGGGCAAGCTCCATCAAGGACCAGGGTCACTCCCCATGGGAGGACTTGTGCTTCCTTGAGGTGACTCTGTGGACAAAGCTAGGGCGACCTTATTTTGGGCTGAGATTGGAGAAGACTTGTCAAAGGTATGGATGAGGAAGTTATGAAAGAAAACCGCAGGTCTGTGTCAAGTCTTGTGATAGAGAAGACATGGTGAGTTTGTGGTGGACACATGTTTAGGGTGATCTACAAGAGTTGCAAAATTTGCTAAGATGGACGTGTTTTGGTGTGATGAATTTATGTATGAATGTCTTAGTGAGGCGAGGCAAGTCGTGTGACTCTATCCAAGTTGTAAACTGAGCCGATAGTGCTCATATTGTAATTGTTTCACAATAATACGACTTAGTCGGGTGTTAGGCACATTTTGTGTCTCCCGCACTATATCCACGTGTCTCTTGTTTAATTCATAAGTGTTCTCTTTGTTTCATGGATATATGCTTAAATGACTAAATGTTAAGATTGTTAACAAATTTTCTAAGTATACAAGAGAGTTGCACTAGAGTAGAAGTGTGGCTCGCTCATAGCCTAGAACAGAGTATGGGTATGCTCTAGGTGAAGAGGCGTAGTATGGATGAAGTATCCTTAGTGTTTCCAAGAAACCAAGTGAGAAACGTCGCAGTGTCACATGCCATCAATAGGTGCATGAATGCAAGATTTGGGAAAACATCAAGTGGGGACATGAAAAATGGTATTAGATCTTGAAGCATCCTCTAATACTGCAACGGTGATAGTGAATAGGGCATAGGTGCGAATACAGTTCAGTGGGAATGTTTGTAGACTTGGTGAACAGTTATGTGGAGAGAACTGGTTCATCATAGAGACTTTTCATCAAACTTATGACATAGGCTCTGGTTGATAGTGTGGTGGAATGTTTATTTGTGTGCACACCTTGTATAGATCGAGAGTAGATTTGGTGGTGAAATGAAGCACTTGGGCAAGGTGGGTGATCCGAAAACTCATCGCAAAACTTGTCACAAATATGATTACAGAGGCATTTTGGGCTCAGACTTGGTGAAGTTTCGGTGGGGTGGACTGACCTTTCATAGAGAGAGTCTCAGCGTAGAATTGATCGGTTTGGTTTGTGATGGAAGTACGTTGTAGTGTACCTTTTTACACTACCCAGGTTTTACAACCCTCTTAGTTACCATTATGTACATGACTTTTACATAATTCGTACAGACATTATAAGCAAATGCATTTAAACAATTAAACACACTTAAATCTCAGAGTAAAATATATAAGTTGCTGCTACAATTAAACAAGCCATAGCATTCAACAGTAATTCATTTACACAGCGGGAAACATGATACATGAATAGCACAGTCATGCCAAATGTGATAAAAACATAATTCAGATACTTATCTTTGAACAGCTGTAGAATTCACCAACCAAGTGCAGGCCTTCCACGAAACTCCCAGTCGTAGACCGCACTGCTCCTCAACTCAACGGTGGGTCACCCCCGAGCTGAGACTGAGATCCACCCCAGGGAAAGGAATCCAAACTCAGGCTGAGGTTACAGGGAAAACAATCACTCACAACCACCAGGAAGGAATTCTCTCCCAGGAATCTCCCATGCTCACTGCCCACAGACTCTCATTCCCCACATGCCTATTCCACCCCAGGAGAGTGCACCTTCTCTGTCACTTGGACAGTCCTTCGGATGCCAGTCTCCCTTGCCTTGGGTTATAGGAACAGACCGGACCGGAAGTCTCCGGGTTCTGTAGCAGCTACAATGTTCCTTCCAGGAGCTCTCTCCTTCCTCTGCGCACTCTCTCACCTGGAGGAGTCGCTCATAGGCCAACAAGCCTTACACAGTCCAGTACTACGTGATCACAACAACCCACGGGGAAAACAGACACATGCTTCCCCAAACCGGTTCATCAATCACAGGATGATCTCACAGTGTTGGTTCTGGAAACGCGTGACAACATTCCACGCAGTAAATTACACAGACTCCCTGGTTCGAACGGGTAAAGAGTCAACTGGATTTTTAGACGGACACAATCTTCTCGGCTCCCGGAACATAGGGCGTACACCTATTTTTGCAGAATAAAACATAGGCTTTTCGGCTTTCAGAGATGAACCAGGGTAATCTGGCAGATGGCTTCCACGGCTCTCCCCAGGACAGTCAGATCGAATGGATCAGACCCCCTCATGGCTTACTGCATTGGTTTTATTTGCATGCACCAGGGTTGACACTTGTCACTCTGGAAACTTTATGTGTTCCATCCGTATGCCTTCCTCCCACCACTTGGGAAATCACGTGTCCTTCCAAAGGACTTAGGATAAAATAATATGCACATGGCTCTTTTTGGAAATAATATTAAAATATTATTCCAGGCCTAAGCCCCCTAGCCTCAACACTCAGCCCCTTTCCCACCTTCCACCCCCTAGTTCCCTTGCCCACTCTGTGGACGCTCAGTCCCCCATCACTCATTCATTGTGGTCGGTATGCACCTGGCGGTGTTTATATTTTATTAATGTGTTGCATACATACATATACAAAATCCAGGCCCTTGGCCTTCAACCCTTAGGCTCTCTGGCCTAATCAAACACATAAGCCTATTGATTTATACCAAACTTGGCTCACCAGCTTATAACACATATTTACAATCTCTTTCAGATCATAATTTACATCGGGGCTCGGCCTTGGGGACACTACAATCCCCCTCCCCTTATTTTTGCACTGTCCTCAGTGCAACTTTATATAGCATCTGCAAGCTTTTCAAAATTTTCAAAAAGATGCGGGTACTCTGCCCGCATAACATCTGCATGCTCCCATGTCACGTCCTCAGGACCGTACCAGGTCCACTGGACCTTTACAAGCTCTATAGCTCCGGAATCGAGCTATAGAG
>SNQJ01S0012559.1:12420-30870 GCA_010110895.2 Picea sitchensis
ATACTCATCAATGGTCATACTTCCCAACTTGAGTTCGAAGAACTCCTTCATCTTTCTGTCATAGTATCTTTTAGTCGGGTATTTCTTCTCGAAATACCTCTTGAATTCCTTCCAAGTGACCTCTTTCTCTTGAATGTGCTGCACTTGCACAAACTGATCCCACCACATGGACGCTTTTCCTTTCAACTGGTACATTGCAATTCTTCCCTCTGCATGGGCAGAATAATTCTATAGTTGGAAGTATTTCTTCATGCCCAGCAACCATGTCTCAGAATCTTCCTCCTTCTTATGTTCTCCATCGAATGTTGGAGGCTTAATCTTGTTCATCTCTCCTTTCAATTCCTCCCTTCCAGATTTTCGATGTTTTCTGGTAAGGGACGGTCTCGAACTGCTATGTGTCTCCCTATCCGAATGTTTTTGGGAGCGAATGTAATGTTGGCTACTACTCCCCGATCTGCTTCTTCTCCCATGTCCTCGGCGACTCTCTGTCGTACCTGAGTCTCTTTCCTTCTCAAGTTTCTTCTCTATTCTTTCCAGACTCTGCAGAAATTTTAAGTTTAATTTACCTTGTCGATCCTTAACTTTCATGAGCTTTCGTCTATCAACTCGACGCTCATTGGCCTCTCTTTGAAATCCTTCAAGGATTTTCATTATATGTCCTTCCTTATCCATCTCCTTTCCATGCCCATTGGAGTTCGACCCTTTGACTCCCAGGTTAACATCATTTCCTTCTCGTTCGTCTTCCATTTCAGGGATAATTTGCACTCTTCCCCATTCCATGCTCGACGTTGATTAACTAGAGTTTGGCCTCTGTTGTATTCTAAACACGCACTGTGCAATCCAATTCAAAAATTGTCAGGCAATTAAACTTCATGAATAACCCACAACGTTTATAATTAATACGAACAAGAACGAAAGACATTTCAACTTCACAATTTTTCTGAGCTCTGTTTGTCTCTGTGTTTTTTCGGTTTTCTTGAAATTCTCCTATTTCCTTATCGGAAAATTTTCCTCCCATAGAGAACTCTTCGAGGTCTCCCTTCCTTCTATCGGGATTTTGAAACCGATAGTGTTCTGGTGGGTTGAATCCCCGATTTCCGATTTCCCGATGCGCTACCTTTACGGGTAGCCCCTGCTATGGACTCTACATCATGTGACCATTGACTCGTGACCTCGGCCTTTTCCCTTATCGGGGTTCGGGGTTTCGCAAATCTGAATGTGCCAAAACGCTTGACAGCAGAATCCCCGATTTCCCGATTTCCGATGGACTTCGTCCGTGCTAGCCCTCCGGGCTATAGCCTCACCATACGACCATTGCCCATGATCGTGATCAATCCTCTTATCGGGGTTTTGGAATTTTTGATGTCGCGATGCACATGCATTCGCAACCTTCGATCCTCCGATTACCGATGTGCTTTTACACTGGCTAGCTCTCCTGGCTCAGCCTCTGGTCCACATGACCATACTATATGACCTCCACCCTACCCCGTCGGGTTTCGACGGTTTCAATGTCATGCTCATACGCTCACGGGATCCCCGATTTGTCCCAGTCGTTGACTTGTCAACAGTCCTTTTGCCTGTCGCTAAAAATCTGCCACCTGTCCTCTTGATAGTCTGTGTGGCCCCAGACTCCTAGGCCTTATCGGGAAATCGCGTATCGCGATTTTCCAATGCACGAAACCTTTGCTTCCGAGATCTCCGATATCCCGATTCCCAATATGCCGACGCGCATTTTGCTTTAACCCTTCGCGGTTAAGTCAGGTCCATGTGACCTCTACCCCGTGATCGTAATCGACTGCTTATCGCGGTTTCGGGGTTCGGAGTTTCAAAGTGTATGACTCACTCGTCACCGGGGTTCCCGATTTCCCGATGAACTTCAAACACCGATAGACTTACTCCTTATCGAGACTTTCCCCCGATGGAAGATCTCTGCCACGTGTTCCCTAATATGAACGGTCCAGATCTTGTCACGAAATCGTGGATCGCGATTCCGTGTGACGAGATTCCTAGGTGCTCGACAACTCTGATTCTCAGATTTTCGCCTCTCTCCAGGATTCTGACACATGTCTTCCACTCTAACCCTGGTGGTCCCCACTCTGTCCTTGTAC
Source organism: Picea sitchensis (assembly GCA_010110895.2). Taxonomy (NCBI): domain Eukaryota; kingdom Viridiplantae; phylum Streptophyta; class Pinopsida; order Pinales; family Pinaceae; genus Picea; species Picea sitchensis. Next base: position 14,529 of record SNQJ01S0012559.1, read on the forward strand.
CTGTCGGGAAATCGCGTATCGGGATATCGCGATTCCCGTTGTCATGTGCACGGGTCTCCCAATTCCCCGATGGGTAAAATCCCGATGACTCTAATATCCCGACGCCTCTCTGGGACTTCTCCTATACCCATGAGGGATTAAACCCTGTGCAACTTCTGTCAACTCGAGCGGTTGACGAGTAATCCCATAGTGATCTTACGACTCACGATCCTCCCGAGTTTAAACTCCTATACACTCTGGGTCATACTAGGGTCCGAAATTGGTCCTCCAAACACAATTTCTCCTCTCACCCTCGGTCCAAAGACCACTCAATTGGCCCATCTAGGCTCAGTGTCAAAACCTTCGCTCTGATACCACTTTGTAGTGTACCTTTTTACACTACCCAGGTTTTACAACCCTCTTAGTTACCATTTTGTACACGGCTTTTACATAATTCATACAGACATTATAAGAAAATGCCTTTAAACAATTAAACACACTTAAATCTCAGAGTAAAATATATAAGTTGCTGCTACAATTAAACAAGCCATAGCATTCAACAGTAATTCATTTACACAGCAGGAAACACGATACATGAACAACACAGTCATGCCAAATGTGATAAAAACATAATTCAGATACTTATCTTTGAACAGCTGTAGAATTCACCAACCAAGTGCAGGCCTTCCACGAACCTCCCATCCGTAGACCGCACTACTCCTCAACTCAACAGTGGGTCACCCCTGAGCTGGGACTGAGCTCCACCCCAGGGCAAGGAATCCAGACTCAGGCTGAGGTTACAGGGAAAACAATCACTCACAACCACCAGGAAGGAATTCTCTCCCAGGAATATCCCACGCTCACTGCCCACAGACCCTCATTCCCCACATGCCTGTTCCACCCCAAGAGAGTGCACCTTCTCTGTCACCTGGACAGTCCTTCGGATGCCAGTCTCCCTTGCCTTGGGTTACAGGAACAAACCGGACTGGAAGTCTCTGGGTTCTGTAGCAGCTACAGGGTTCCTTCCCGGAGCTCTCTCCTTCCTCTCCGCACTCTCTCACCTGGAGGAGTCGCTCACAAGCCAACAAGCCTTACGCAGTCCAGTACTGCGTGATCACAACAACCCACGGGGAAAACAGACACAGGCTTCCCCAAACTGGTTCAACAATCATAGGATGATCTCATGGTGTTGGCTCTGGAAACGCGTGACAACAATCCATGCAGTAAATTACACAGACTCCCTGGTTCGAACGGGTAAAGAGTCAACTGGATTTTCAGACGGACACAATCTTCTTGGCTCCCAGAACAGAGGGCGTACACCTATTTTTGCAGAATAAAACACAGGCTTTTCGGCTTTCAGAGATGAACCAGGGTAATCTGGCAGATGGCTTCCACGGATCTCCCCAGGACAGTCGAATCGAATGGATCAGACCCCCTCATGGCTTACTGCATTAGTTTTATTTGCATGCACCAGGGTTGACACTTGTCACCCTGGAAATTGTATGTGTTCCATCCGTATGCCTTCCTCCCACCACTTGGGAAATCAAGTGTCCTTCCAAAGGACTTAGGATAAAATAATATGCACATGGCTCTTTTTGGAAATAATATTAAAATATTATTCCAGGCCTAAGCCCCCTAGGCTCAACACTCATCCCCTTTCCCACCTTCCAGCCCCTAGTTCCCTTGCCCACTCTGTGGACGCTCAGTCCCCCATCACTCATTCATCGTGGTCGTTCTGCACCTAGCGGTGTTTATATTTTATTAATGTGTTGCATACATACAGATACAAAATCCAAGCCCTTGGCCTTCAACCCTTAGGCTCTCTGGCCTAATCAAACACATAAGCCTATTGGCTTATACCAAACTTGGCTCACCAGCCTATAACACATATTTACAATCTCTTTCAGATCATAATTTACATCGGGTCTCGGCCTTGGGGACACTACATACGTGCCAAACCTTATGTGCACACCTTGAAGAGATCGGGCACAAAGTTCATGGGTGAACCGAGCACTTGGTAAAGGGAGATGAATGCAAGACTTGTCGCAGATCTAACTACAGAAGTTATTACAGAAGTGATCGAAAAAGTGATCGTGAATGGGAGTAGTTATGGGTTGTAGCAAGTGGAAGCACTTGGGTGAGTTGGAAGACTTGAGGAAACCTAGAGTAGCTTCAGAAAAAATAATTTGGTTAGGAACATTTTCATCATGACATATTCATGTCATGCATCACCAAGAATAGAAGTTAAGTTGAACTAGGTTGTTGGACGAGTGGGTCGACTACAACCTTCGAGGTAACTCTTCACAGAGTTACACAAGTCATTTAACAACAATATGAATTAGTAGTCGGGCGTTGTGTGCATGGTTCCTTGAAGCGAAAGCAGTCAAGGTGAGAAGATGGTAGGACATTGAAGACGAGTTCAACTAGTTGCATGTGTAATTTGGGACTTAGATGGATTTATGATGTGGACGGATGGAGTCAACCTTGTATCCCAGTGAAGGTGCATGCAATTTTTTGGAGCTACAGACGGTGATTGAGGGGAGTTCATGTGGAGATTTGGTGGCTTGGGAAGGTGAAGGTCCAAGACAACAGACTTAGAACATGATTGCATCCAAGAATGTCGTTGGAAAGACTTGAGGGTGATTCAAGTGTTGCAGATTCAAAGAAGTCTTGTAGTAGTTTAAGATGCCTTGATTGGGTGAATGTACATAGAGCTTAGGGAGACCTGCTTGGATGATTCTTGTGGTGGAATTAGGAAGATTTGGATGAAACCATAGAGGTGGCTTGAGAAAGCCGCCTAACTTTTTGATGAAGCACATTGGACAAGTCATTACAGTGAAGTAGGAAATAAGGGATTGATGTGTCGAGTTTGAGTGGATGGATGAGGTACCATAGTGTGTTGGTGTCTTATCCAAATTTGTTGGGTCAAGTGATGAATTGACAGTCATGACAACAGTGCCAAATTTTGGACACTTGCAGGAGGTGCAAAGAAATTTTGCTATAGGAGATGGATGGAGTCAGCAAAGAAGTCCACCAAGAATTGTTGGTAACCGACATGAATGGGAAGAACACATACCACGTGACGGTGGTGGTGTTCACTGGAATTTGGTATGGGACATTGGATGAGGAAGAGCATACCTTGGTGACTTGCGGATGATTGTGTGATGACTCAAAGATCTGAGAGGGTATTTGGTTGAGGTTGCTAGAAGTATTGGTTTGAATGTGCCTGAGACATGGATGTTCTTTGAGGTGAATCATCCTACTTGGATCACTTTGGATAGTTTATTGGGACATTTGAGGAGTGTGAGTGCGTTGAACACACTCATCGCAGATGTTAAGTTGTGGAGAGGAGACTCAAAGAAAGGATTTTAGTTAAGGACTTTCCTTATTTTGGAGGATTGTGCGGATAGGTAGATTGTGGCATGAAGAGATTACTTGGGCATGGGAGGTTTTCTTGTCTTGAGTAGTAAGGTTGAGGATGAAGCCTTACCATTCCAAGGCATAGAGAGGTAGGCGTAGCAGCATGGCTAGGTGATGAAGTAATGGGGCAAAGGTAGTATGGATGTGCAATTATTGGTGCAAATGGGACGTTTCATATCTGAAGACATAGATGAAGATGGGTAGAATTCAACTAAGGAATATAGACTTGTGGAGTTGATCAAATTTTGAGTCACAAGGGCAAAGTTAGTTGGACATGCAAATGGACAGTGATTTCCCTTGACTATTTGCAGACTTGGGTGCAATGAGGATTGTGTGTAGAAGATTGGATAATTGTATCGTGAGGTGGGTAGTGGAGTCAAGTTTTCATGGATGACTTTTTGTTTTAGTGACTTCATAGTGCAAAAAAGTGAGGGTCGACTTTCCCTTGGTATAAGGTTGTTGTGCAGATGGACCGAATTGCAGAAGGAAGTGACTAGGATTTGGACATGTTGTGCATTCTCGAGGTACAAATGTGATAGTTCAACACTTGGACAGTTAGTGCACAAGGGCATGACTAAGAGGTCAAAGTACGAACATGCTAGTAGGTTCGAAGTGCACCACTTAGACATAGTGGACATGGATGATTTTAAGGATGAAAATTTATCTTAAAATGTAGTAACCTTGGCGAATCTTGCTAGTTCTTAATATCCACACTATAAAATGTTTGGTGATTGTTTTGTAAAAATATTCAAATTTCTAAGGATTTTATATAGTCTCTATAAAATTTGGGCTATTTTTAAGGTAAATTAATTTTATGCTATAGAATTTGGGTGAATCATTTTTTAAAAAATTGGAAATTCGCGAATCTTTTTTGGGGAAAAAACATGGAAAATTAACCCACAGAAAAAATTTAGCTCCTAAAATCATCCCTGATTGTGTAGGATCTCCTTGACAAATATTGGATGATAGTAGTAGTAGTGAGACAAGGGTGGACACTTTCCTTAGTTTTTTGTGTCATATGGAGTGACAGAGATGCAAACAAAAAAGACTAAGTTTGGGCATGGAGATGCACATTTCAAAAACTGGGCACGATGGTTGGATTGATCACCTGACCATTGCATGACTTGATGCATGCAGTGTAAGGATATATGACAGAGTGTAAATTTTCAGAACCCAACCTAGTTTCAGTCTCGCTGATTTTTCAACCAATGTTTAATGCCCAAACCCAGTTTTATAACAACAAATAAAACCCAGCAGAAAAATAATTTCAGAAATGAAACATGAGGATTTTGAACATCGTTTATAACACATAAATAAAATATCAGCATCACATAACAACTCAGAAAATTATTGACACAGAGATTTTCGGTCTAACATCGACCCTGGAAAAACCCACAAGGGGAAAACCAGTGAGAGAGGGAGTTTTTTATTATTTAGGAGCTTCAGAGAAATTCTATTACAACATGTTCATCTTCAAAAATTTAAATGACAAACTTATCTCGATAATCGTGCCAAGTCTTCACACAGGACAATGAGCCAAACTTCTCAAAACTCTTTCCATAATTTTTTGCAATAAATTATAGGTCTGCTCCTCGATTTATGTGCCTCCAAATGGTTGTACGATCACCTCAAAATTTGTACCAAAAATAGCAACAACTTTCTGGGTGTATTAATGGTTGTACAGCCTCCTAGAAAACTGTGCCAATATTTCCATAAATTACACACAACAACACACCTCGATTTATGTGCAATAAAGAGGTTATACAGATTATGTAAATCCGTACTATACAGACTGTTTATAGTTGTTGTTCCCTCCTCGAAATCTGTGCCAAAACTGAACTGTACAGACTGAGTAAATCCGTACTATACGACCAGTAATAAATGTTTCTCCCCTTTCTCAATTTCTGTGCCCACAAGAGACTATACGGACCCCAAAATCTGTACTGTACAACCTCCTATACTTGTTGTTCTTCGTACCTCGATTTTTGTGCTAGTATTCCGCCTTGGAATGCATGCCCTAGCTCTCGGAAATGGTCTCTCTCCTCCTACTTGAAAATGCTCTTTCTCTCTCTCAAAAAATGAAACAACTACCCAACAATGGGTGCGCCCTCCAACCCTAATCAACCTCATGAGGTAGGTGAGGAGTTTCTTAATCCAACCGTTGAGATTGGATTAGATGAGTGGATGAGATTGAGTGTCTCTTCACTCACCCTCACTAAAGTCATAAAGTCACCTTTTAATTTGCATCTCACAAATTAAATGACTAAGGCCCACATTAGGCACTTTCTCACCCCTTAGGCGCCTAGGGATGAGAAACACTTGGCTAGGGACTTTTTAATTAAAATTTTAACATAGAGTTGGTTGAAGTATGGGTGTAATAGCAAGTTCATAGGAGTTCAACACTTAGACATTTTCATGTTCTGATTGAGGATGTGGCAGTGGAGGCAATAGCGGTAGCAGAAGAACAGAGTGTGATCGTTGCAACGAGATAGTGGCAGATTGGACATTGTAGACAGAGTTGGGGAAGAGATGTCCTTATATTGTAGAAAATAGATAGGTTGCATACAAATTTAGGCAAAGAGCACTGTGAATGGTTGCAAAGTGGAGTTGTGAACATTGCTATTAGTTATAATATGTATATCATGTTTTCCATTTTTCGTGTTCAATTAATATTAGTCCTTTCTCGTTAGATACTCTATATGTTCTTTAATATTTTCCATTTTACACATTAAGAAAGCTTTCAATATCTATCCTTTGGTCATCTGTGCATCAAACTTATGATGGTGTGACTTTTTTATTTTCATCTCTATTGATCCTTTTTCTTTCCAAGAGTTGTTAACCTAGAAGGATAGAGCGAATTAAGTGTGTAGGATAACCTAAAAATCACAAAAGAAAAATTCTAGAACTTGCTAAAAAAGAAACTCTTGAAATGAAACCTTGATAGATCCCACTAATTCAAAAAAAATGAGATGAAAGGTATTATTAACAATAACAATAAGCTTAGCCATGTAAAACTCATGCACTAACAATAAACTTAGCCATGTAAAACTCATGCACTAGATGCTAAAGTGCTATAAAAAAAAAATTGAACCATATTCATTAATAAAAAAAGTTGGAATCATTTAACCCTTTACATTATAATCATGAAGTATATATACATTCTTAATCCTATTTTGAAAACAAAGATAATATTACAACTACCCCACAATCATCTTTGTTTATTAAGATATAGCTCATGACATATAATTTCATTATATTTGACCTATAACTCACATTATTTATATTATCATAAAGGTTATTTTTTTAACATAATACCTAACATATAAATAAAAAGTCCCACACAATAGTCTTTGTTTATTAAAATATAGCTCATAACATATAATTTCATTTCTTTGTTTATTAAGATATAACTCACATTATTTATATTATCATAAAGGTTATTTTTTTAACATAATACCTAACATATAAATAAAAAGTCCCACACAATAGTCTTTGTTTATTAAGATATAGCTCATAACATATAATTTCATTTCTTGTTTATTAAGACATAGCTCCTAACATATAATTTCATTTTGTTTATTAAGATATAAATCATAACATTTAATTTCATTGTCACAATATTTATATTATCATATTTATTATCATAAAGGTTATTTTTTCACATAATACCTAACATATAGATAATAATATTTGCACTGTATTAATGAATTTTTCTCAAAATGGTCATTGTCATTGCCTTTTGAGAAAGGTAATTCCATAGAACATATTTGCTATTGAGCCTCATGGGTTCTCTTAACATGGAAACCCTACAACATTGAATGGATGGGCACACCTGCAGATACTACACAAATTTAAGTTATTTTTAACTAGTGGAGCGAAGAAGTCGCTGGCGCAATGATAGCCTTGGAAAAACTGTTTCCATAGACCAGGAAATCGGAATTATTTGCTCTCCCGTCGTTGCAATGATGGTCTGTTCCAAATCCTCCATACATTTTCCTGTGATCCAGCAATGTTGACCTGAAAACATTTTGAGCTTCTTGTCGTACATTCTCCCGTGATACAGTAATATTGACCTGAAAACATTTGGAGCTTCTTGTTGCATCTGTACAAAAAATATAACCACGACGAAACCGTCTGGTACGTCTACTCTGACCGGCTCGAACACAAATGAAATACCAGAAAGATAGTGTAACAGGGCTGCTTATAAAAACGCGTCTAAAGAAATGAAGAATATATCAAATGCAAAGACTGAGAATTACGTTTGGCAAGATTTCTTAAAAGAAAAATTGAAGAAAACCTTGCTGATGCTTTGGAAAACGGCCTATGCGCCTATTCTCTTTGCAATTATGAATGTTCTCCTTTACATTTTCGAACACAAAAACAAAAATACGTGCTGCAGAAGGTTAAGACGCGTTTACAGATTCAAACTTTTGACTAAATTTANTGCAGATACTACACAAATTTAAGTTATTTTTAACTAGTGGAGCGAAGAAGTCGCTGGCGCAATGATAGCCTTGGAAAAACTGTTTCCATAGACCAGGAAATCGGAATTATTTGCTCTCCCGTCGTTGCAATGATGGTCTGTTCCAAATCCTCCATACATTTTCCTGTGATCCAGCAATGTTGACCTGAAAACATTTTGAGCTTCTTGTCGTACATTCTCCCGTGATACAGTAATATTGACCTGAAAACATTTGGAGCTTCTTGTTGCATCTGTACAAAAAATATAACCACGACGAAACCGTCTGGTACGTCTACTCTGACCGGCTCGAACACAAATGAAATACCAGAAAGATAGTGTAACAGGGCTGCTTATAAAAACGCGTCTAAAGAAATGAAGAATATATCAAATGCAAAGACTGAGAATTACGTTTGGCAAGATTTCTTAAAAGAAAAATTGAAGAAAACCTTGCTGATGCTTTGGAAAACGGCCTATGCGCCTATTCTCTTTGCAATTATGAATGTTCTCCTTTACATTTTCGAACACAAAAACAAAAATACGTGCTGCAGAAGGTTAAGACGCGTTTACAGATTCAAACTTTTGACTAAATTTAATGTATAATTTTGAGTGCCTGATCCATTGTTGCACTATGTTTTGGTACTTTTCTCAAATGAGTCGAAGCTGCCAAATATTTTGTTGTGCCTCATAAATGTTAAAAGGAAGTTTTACACCTCATATCAACCATCTACAGTATTACCAGTTTCCATTTATATGTCAGTATGTATTCACCATCTCATATCACTTTCCTATGACAATTTTGGGTCAATGTTAGGGGATGCATCAAGGCCCCTACTTTGATGAGTCTTTCCCTGTCGACTTCAGCACATTATCCGGGAATTCTACTTAGAAATACAAAAGTACCTTGGAACCTACATGCCTCAATGGTAGGCTTCCTTGTTTTTGAAAGTGGGTTTACATCAATGACCCCTGATCGATTTATTCCACAGATGTTTGACTTCAACTCATTATTCATATTCGTTGGAATGTACAATAGGTACCTTGGGAATCATTCACTTCCTTGGTGATTTCCCTCACGTTTTTTAAAGGTATACATCAATGAATGATAATCAAGAGGTTTCTACCATGTTCGACATCAAAACATTTATTCACATGGGTAGAATCGTACTATTTTGGGATCGAAGACCCTGGGTTGAGTACTCGCCATGTTCTATACTTTTCCCAGGTTGCGATGGAGATCATTTTACTGATATACATAGATCCACTTTGTATTGGTCAGTGACTATGTTCTTTTCATATTGTAGCTCCATTGTGTATTCTTTCATGGCTATGATCAGGTCATGTCATGGAGAAATGGATCCACATTGTATCTTTGGTGGCCATCTCCTTAGTCAATATCATTATGGATCTACAGTGTATTGGTTGGTGGCCATGATTTGAGTCATTTATATTCCTGATGTAGGAGCATCGCTCCAACTCAACAAATGCGCTAGTGCTAGAGCATCAGTGAAAAATGAGGCAAAAGTTTTGAGGCAAGAGAGGTGTCAACCCTCTCATTTTGAACCCAAATTTAAAATTTTAAATGCATAATTAAAAGTATTAAATTTTATAAGGCTCAGGGAAATCTGAGCCATGTGCCTTTGTATATGTTGCATGTGAATTTGCCTTTAATGGTTGACAGTTAGATAGGTTTAGGCCTGGTTTTCACTAGATTTCCATTGATTGTAATTGAATGCAATTCAATGTGAGTAGGGAGATTTGAGGGAAGGCTTGAGGAGCCCCTCTTTTGTAAAAAAATATGATTGTATCGAAAATTCATTAGTGTAAGAAGTTGTTGGTGAGCACATTATAGAGCTCAAGAGAGGAGAGGAGAAAGTGTTGAAGACTCTGTTGCATTCTAGCCTTTGTAAATCTTGTATAGAAGCATTCAGAATAAATACAAAAGAAATTTTTCCTACATATGAGGTTTCTGTGTTCTAATGTGTGGTGAATGTTTATTCTCTAAATGTTTTTTGTGTTTATTTATGTATTTTGTGGATGTGAAAGTATGTGTCATTTGCAGGATGAGATAGAGTTCCCTATCTTTGTGAGTTTGTTGAGTAATTTTGGGCTCTTAGGCTAGTGCAAGGAGTGCACGCCAAATTATTGAAAACTCTATGTAGCCAATGCAAGGAATGTGCGTTTGAAATATGTCTTGAGTTCATAGAAGAGCGTGCCAAGTGGGCACACCAGAATCATTCTCAAATTTAGGAGAGAAAACCAGTGCAAGGGATGTACATTTTCAGAGTTGTTGAATACTCTGATAGCTCTTCAAGGAACGCATTGAGCAAGATGCTAGGAGAGAACAAGACTTCCTTTGAAGAACAAAGGACCGTGAACCTTGTAGTTGAAGAAAGTAAAATCTCATAAGGAACATCAAAGTTAGTGAATACTATGGAGAAACATTATGTAAGGAGTGCAAGGAGTGCACCAATGAGCCTGAAAAGTTTAGGACTCAGAAGAAGACTCACACAAGGAGTGCACTGGGCCAAAACTTAGATAAGTGTTGAGAAAGTCTCAGGGGACACGAGCGAAAGAAGTGCATGGTTGAAATATTTGGAGTCCAAGACTCGAAGAGAAGACAGTGCTAGGAATGCACTGAGGACCATTTCAAAATTCAATAAATCTTAGGAAAATGAGCATAGAGTTCCAGGAGGGCACCATAAGTTTTTTTAAGAACAAAGCGACAAGACCCTTTTGTAGTATTGAGAAAGTATAAGCTTAAGGGAAAAGCAGTGAAAGTCTACATAAATCCCTACAAGGAGTGGAGAAGGCAAGAACCTTCTAAGGTTCTGTATTTGGAGAAGTAGCACAAGTGTGCACCGGCACCTAAGTCCCTTGAATTTGACAAAATCTCAGAAGGGATTGTGTTTTCAACAGCTCGAGCAGAAGCCAAGTCACTGGGACTTGCAGAGGGAATTTCCAAGGCCAAGATCCTTTGAAACCATCAAAGGAGTTAAAATCTCAGGAGGAATAGCATTTTTCAAAATGCAAGTGAAGTCTAGCAGTCGGGCTCGCAGAAGAAAGATAAAAGTTTGTGCCTTTGAAAAATATTGAAGTCCTTTTTTGGAAGGAAGCGTAGACAACCCAACAGAAGAAGCAACATTTTCCATTAGATCAGTTGTTGGCAGCCATCTGGACCATTGGATCTACATTTGATCGGAGGAGGAGTGTGTACAGTGGAGGATAGATCTTGGATGTAGGATCTAGGTGTGAACAAGAACAACCATCAGATCCAGGTAAAGTGCACGAGGCTTAACCCATTTAAGCCCTTTAGACCTATAAGTCATGGGATTTTGTGTGTGGAGTGTACAGGAGAGAAGACTCTGAAGTCGTGGGGAGCCAAAGTTAATCATGACAGTCTATTCCCTGAATGCATGTCAATGGATCCTAAACTTCGGAGGAAACATAGGTAAGGGGTGTACATAACTACTGAATCTCCGAAGAGTGGAGCTCATCGAGGTTGTCCATTTATAAGGACACGTGTCCGTAGATCGGAGGAGGTCTGGAGCTTTAGCACTCCGAAAGATTAAAGGTGTCGAGCAATAAATTTTTCCAAATCTCCTGAAGCCAGAGTAGATCCCAGTCATTGGCACCGGAGGACAGGTGTCGACAGATTATCAAGTCCAAAGACTTAGTACTCCAGGGGAAAGCTAAGAAATAGTGTGCAGGGGTAGAAAATCGTCGAATCTCTGAACAACAGAGAACATCTCAGTCGTTCGTTGCGAGGGACACGTGGAGGGAGATCTCATACTCCAGAGGAGGGTCACTCTGGAGGAACTAGAGAGTTCATGTGTGAAAGTGACTGGACTCCCGAAGTGTCGAAGTCCTAGAGATCATCGTAGCCATTCATTGCGAGGGACACATGTCAGGAGATCTCATCACTCCAAAGGTCTAGCACTTTGGAGGATTTGTGAAGTGAAGACATTGGGAAAGAAGCTGTCAGAGCCAAAAGAAGATCTGGGCCATTGACAATTGAGGACACGTGTCAGAATATCTAATGCTCCAGAAGGTTGACACTCTGGGAGATTTGGGGTGTGGTGTAACAAAAAACTATGAATCCTGGAGACCCAAAGTATTTTTGTTCGTTGATAAGAGGAAGGATATGTGGCAGAAAATACGAAATTCTGGAGTTCTGACACTCCAGAGAAAAATGGAGTGCAACATTGTTGAGGACTCCCGAAGGCCCAAAGGCCGAAGTCCATCCTAACCATCCGTTGGAGGATGACGCGTGGCAGATCCCAAGTTTGGGGACGTGGCACTTCAGAAAAATTGGGTCATCGTGTATATAGGGATAAAAATCCCCGAAGTCCCTAAGGCATCCCATCCATTGATCAAGAAGGGGGACACGTGGAGGAAGGAGAACTCATTTGGCATTTTGACGTTGGGAAATACAAGAAGTTATGTCATATGGAAAACCAAAGGAAATCGTCGAAGCCAGAAGAGAAGGTATCTGGGCCGTCTATCCATCTGAACTTGAGGACCATCGATTTGACGCTTGGGAAAATTATTTGATTCGACGATTCGGGAAATTTGTGGAAAAGTGTTGTGGAGAAAATGTCGAAGCACAGATTGCAAAAGAGGCGTAGAGTCGTCAATCTGGTGGTGGAATAAGGGTCGTTCGATCTGTTTTCTAGCGATCATCACTTTGCAGTTGTTGTATCTATTTGTGCGATCAAAATAGATCATCGAAGGCCGAAGTGTCGAAATAACACCTATTGGTTAGTACCTGATCACAACCCTTGGTGACGTGAGGAGCTAGCTGAAGAAAAGGGACTAGGGGTCCGAAATTAATTTTTTTTTTTTAAACAAAAGGGGGTTAAGTAAGAGCCTGCGGGTTCATGGTTGGACCTATGCATGGGAAAGGGCCTATGTATAAGATTTTGGGGGCTCAATAGGGCCCGAAGAGATGATCCAACTCCCAATTGTGAATGATCCTAGACTGAGAGGTCGAGCAGACCCCGAGTGAGGGAGGGGGTCTGCATCAAGTGGTATCAGATCTGATTTTTGTCTGTAGACAATAGGAAAGGTAGAAGAAGACATAGTATTGATGTTATGTGAAGCTTTGTTTGAAATTGTGCAATAGTCAGTAGAAATCTAGGAGAGCTACAGGAGAAAGCCAATGGTTCACTCAGTTGCAGAGCAGGCACAACAAACAACCAGGTGGGATGAAAGAGAAGAACTAGTTGCATTCTTGGAAGTAGAGGTGAAAGATGGCTACTGAAGGCCATAAGAAAGAAGCTCAAGGAGGCCACTAACAGGTGGAAAAGAGAAGAAGGATAAAAATCTCAAGGATATTAGAGCAGATCTCAACAGGATAATGTTGAAGATGCAGTAGGAAGTACAAGGAAGATGGAGGTATGAATGGCCCATGAAGTATAAGGTACAATGGTCTATCCAACAACTAATTTCCATAAGGAAGAAGAATAATTTGAGGAGGTGGATGAGGCATGTTGAAACCCTCAGTGCCACAAAGGAGGAGATGGTTTACATTTGTGAATCATAGGTTGGAAGGAACCTCAGTGATGAGGAAGAGATATCAATTGAAGATCTCATAGACTGCCAGGAGGGAAGAGGTGAACTTTCAGATTTCCATGTGGTCAATCAGAAGAGATCGGTTGAATATCTCATCAACTACCAGGTGGGAAGAGGTGGTAATGAAAATTTCCAGGAGGGTAATGTGATGAGATCAGTTAAATATCTCATAGACAGCCAGGAGGGAAGGAGTGAAAGCTCGGGTTGTCAGGTGGGAAATAAAGAGGAGATGAGACTATTTGAGGGTCTCAATAACTCAGAGGAGAGTCCATATTAGCAAGGAGTGTTGATAGAGGAGGATAATTAGAGGAACATTCTGATCATTGGAGGAATCAATATATTCCTGCCAAGAAGCCCAGTAGAGGCCAATGCACATGTGGAAGGTGCAGTAGAGGAGAGACAACCAACCAATATTGTCATGAAGGAGGAGCATTCAAATAAGATGCTCACTCAGTGGGAGAAAGAGTTGAAGATGTTGGAGGATTGGTTGGACAATCCAGACACAAAATAAGATTGTCAAAGGGATGTAGTTGTGAAGAGTGGACATGAATTCTAGCCTAAGGATAAGTTGGATGAAATTGGACTTGTACCATCACAAGGAGAGGAGCTGATAAAAGGAGAACTGTTAGAGGAGATCACTGAGAAATAGCTCAGTGGCACTACTATAGAAATGGCATCTGCAGTGGAGTGGAAAACCCATTCCACAGGAGATGAAATATGCATGGGAGATTAGATTGATCTTCCCATTGATTTGTGTGAAGGATTGAAAGCCCTAGAGGAAAGGGTAATAGTGAAAAGTCAGCTTATCCAATAGGTCAAGTTGGAAACTGATGAAGAGGAGTTGTAGTAGAGAAAATTGCAAAGGAGGAGCCAACCAATAGACCAGCTGGACAGAGCGATAGAAGATATTAGAAGGATGATGTTGAAGTTAGTAGAGGAGACAATCAACAACAGGGAGAAGCTGAACAGAGGAGGGCCCATAGAAACAGGATAACAACAACAACATAGAAGAGAAGCATATGGACAAATCCAAATTCATATTTGGGATCCTGGAGGATTTCAACCTTGACAGTAGGGGAGCCATGAGCAAGAGCTCATGTTTTTGTCAGTGCAGGAGTATGATGCAGGAGCATCACTCCACCTCAACAAATGAACCAACGCTAGTACATCAGTGCACAAGGAGGCACAAGTTCCAAGGAAAGAGAGGCGCCAACCCTCTCATTTTGAACCCAAATTTAAAATTTTAAATGCAGAATTAAAAGTATTAAATGTTGTAAGGCTCAGGGAAATTCGAGCCATGTGCCTTTGTACAGGTTGCATGTGAAGTCATCTTTAATGGATAACAATTAGATAGGTTTAGGCCTAGTTCAGACTAGATGTCCATTGATTTTAATTGAATGAAATTCAATGTGAGTAGGTAGATGGAGGGAAGGCTCAAGGAGCCCCTCTTTTGTAAAAAAATCAAATTGTATCAAAAATTCATTAGTGTAAGAATTTGTTGATGAGCACATTAGAGAGCTTAATAGAGGAGAGGAGAAAGTGTCGAAGACTAGAATCGTAGTCCAACCTTTGTAAATCTTGTACAAAAGCATTCAGAATTAATACAAAAGTTGTTTTCCCTGCATATGAGGTTTTTGTGTTCTTATGTGTGGTGAATGTTTATTCTCTGAATGTTTTCTATGTTTATTTATGTATGTTGTGGATGTGAAATTATGTTTCATTTGTAGGATAAGATAGAATTCCCTATATTTGTGAGTTTGTTGAGTAATTATGGGCTCTTAGGCTAGTGCAAGGAGTGTACACCAGAGTATTGAAAAATCTATGTAGCCAGCGCAAGGAATGTGCATTTGAACTCTGTCTTGAGTTAATAGAAGAGTGTGCCACGTGGGAACACCAGAATCATTCTCAAATTTAGGAGAGAAAACTAGTGCAAGGGATGCAGAGTTTANAGGAACGCATTAAGAAATATTCTAGGAGGGAAAAAGACTTCCTTTAAATAACAAAGGAATGGGAACCTTGTGTTACACGTCAAAATTAATCACTTCGATAGTGTCGCAAGTGTCTTCATTACAAAGGTCGCAAGTGTCACATTTTGCTTACAAGGTTGCAAGTGTCGCATGTTGCTCACAAGTGTCGCAAGTGTCAGGGAAGCATACTTCCATGATGCATATGTCGTGCCTATAACGACATGATAAAGACACTTGAAACACCTCAAACATTTGATTTGGAAGAGGATAAATGAGTCAGCAGCCTTGCAAACCTTTTTCCATCTGAAAGCACCTCAAAAACTGATTTTTTGGAGGAGAGCACTCCCCTATACCTATTCTGGGAGCACCGACGCTCCCCCTTACACCGTCTGGGAGTGTTATAAAGCTCCTCTGGCCCTTTTGAGGGAGTGCTATGGATTTTGAAAGCGATGGAGCCCCCCTAAAGTCTACTAGGGAGCGCTACAGCGCTCTGATGGCCCTTTTTAGGGAGCGCTACCTATTCTAGGCAGCAGTTGAGATGTTGAGATGAATGGGGAAAGCATCTTTTCATTCTTGGAAGGCAGTTGGATTCGAATCCCTAGTCTAGCCATGATCTTAGGGCAGATCCTTAACTGAAGGAGGCAAATCCTCAACTTCCCCAAGGATATCTCAAGTGGTTAAAGCCTCTCCAAGGATATATAACCAAGCTTTCTAATGGTGAAAGAGGACTGGAAAAGGAGAATCACACCAAACTTATGATCTCATAAGTGGTGCTAGAACAGAGATGACTGGGAAGAATTGCTAACATGAAACCTATGATCTCATAGGAAACACACAGTCAGCCAAAGGAGAGTGATCAATGAAGCTACTATCATCCAGGTTGTGGATTTTTCGAGCAAGGGTTAGACAAAGGGGACTTGACGAAGTTGTCGCATTTGCATCT
>SNQJ01S0012559.1:42959-55144 GCA_010110895.2 Picea sitchensis
GTAAGGAAGCAGTATGGTTACAAAGATTGTGTTCAGGTATTGGGTTGGTACAAGAAGCTGTAAGGATAGAGTGTGACAGTCAAAGTGCAATTTTCTTGGCGAAGAACCCTGCTTATCATTCAAAGACAAAGCACATTGATGTTAAATATCACTTTGTGAGAGACATGATTGAAGAAAAGAAAGTATCGCTGATGAAGGTGGACACTTTGAAGAATGTTTCATATTCATTAACAACATTTGTGAGCACTGAGAAGTTCTCTTGGTGTAGAGGATCCATGGGCATTATTGCCTTGGATTGTTGACTATGTAACCTTGTAACCCCCTGTGTGCAAAGAAAACAACAAGTGGGAGAATGTTGGCTATGTGCTATATTCTTTGCACGAGTAGTAGTGTTTGAGTATCTGTGCTGGGTGCGCAGGGGGGCGGAGCCCCCTGCACGGGGGTTTGGGGGCAGTGCCCCCGAATTTTTTTTTCGCACCGGGACGACATATTTCCAGGACCACATGATATTTAGATGGTTTTTCGGCACATGGTTTTTTGCCGATGGTTTTCTATTTTCGGTTAAGGAATTAGGGTTTTGAACTAATCCAGGTCATTGGGTTAGGGTTTTGGATGTTGTTGGCTCCTATATGTATATTGTATTGTAAAAAATGTAACACAATGTATGAATATAATATATGTTGGTTATCCCAGTTTGGGTTTCCAGGTGAAAAATCTTTGTTTAATGTTTGTATTTTCCATTGTATATTTTGTGTTCTTTTCTGAATATCAGTTTGTAGTAGATATTGTACAAGGTTAGAATTTACAGCGTGAGGAGCTAGCTAAAGAAAAGGGACTAGGGGCTCGAAATTGATTTTTTTTTTTAAATAAAAAGGGGTTGAGTAGAAGGTACAATGGCCTATCCAACAACTAATTTCCAGAAGGCAGAAGAAGAATTTGAGGGGGTGGTTGAGGCATGTTGAAGCGCTCAGTTCCACAAAGGAGGAGATGGTTTACATTTGTGAATCATAGGTTGGAAGGAACCTCAGTGATGAGGAAGAGATATCAATTGAAGATCTCATAGACTACCAGGAGGGAAGAGGTGAACTTTCAGATTTCCAAGTGGTCAATCAGAAGAGATTGGCTGAAGATCTCATCAACTACCAGTTGGGAAGAGGTGGTAATGAAAATTTCCAGGAGGTTAATGAGATGAGATCAGTTAAATATCTCATAGACAGCTGGGAGGGAGGGAGTGAAACCTCAGGTTGTCAGGTGGGAAAGAAGGAGGAGATCAGACTATTTGAGGGTCTCAAGAACTCAGAGGAGAGTCCAGATCAGCAAGGAGTGCTGACAAAGGAGGATAATTAGAGGCACATTCTGATCATTAGAGGAATCAGTATATTCCTGCCAAGAAGCCCAGTAGAGGCCAATCCACATGTGGAAGGTGCAGTAGAGGAGAGACAACCAACCAATATTTTCATGAAGGAGGAGCATTCAGATAAGATGCTCACTCAGTGGGAGCAAGAGTTGAAGATGTTGGAGGATTGGTTGGAAAATACAAACACAAAATAAGATTGTTAGAGGGATGGAGTTGTGAAGAGTGGAGAGGAATTCCAACCTAAGGATAAGTTGAATGAAGTTGGACTTGTACCATCACAAGGAGAGGAGCTGAAAAAAGGAGAAATGTTAGAGGATATCACTGAGAAATAGCTCAGTGTCACTACTATAGAAATGGAATCTGCAGTCGAGTGGAAAACCCATTCCACAGGAGATGAAATACGCATGGGAGATTAGATTGATCTTCCCATTGATCTGTGTGAATGATTGGAAGCCCTGGAGGAAAGGGTAATAGTGAAAAGTCAGCTTATCCAATAGGTCAAGTTGGAAACTGATGAAGAGGAGTTGTAGTAGAGAAAATTGCAAAGGAGGAGCCAGCCAATAGACCAGTTGGACAGAGAGATAGAAGAGATTAGAAGGATGATGTTGAAGTTAGTAGAGGAGACAGTCAGCAACAGGGAGAAGATGAACAGAGGAGGGCCTGTAGAAATAGGACAACAACAACAACATGGAAGAGGATCATATGGACAAATCCAAATTCATATTTGGGATCCTGGAGGATTTCAACCTCGAAAGAAGGGGAGCCATGAGTAGGCGCCTTTGTTTTTGATAGTGCAGGAGTATGATGCAGGAGCATCACTCCACCTCAACAAACGCACCAGTGCCAGCACATCAGCGCACAAGGAGGCACAAGTTCCAAGGAAAGAGAGGCTCCAACCCTGTCATTTTGAACCCAAATTTTAAATTTTAAATGCAAAATTAAAAGTATTAAATGTTGTAAGGCTCAGGGAAATCCGAGACATGTGCCTTTGTACAGGTTGCATGTGAAGTCATCTTTAATGGATGACAGTTAGATAGGTTTAGGCCTAGTTCGGACTAGATGTCCATTGATTTTAATTGAATCTAATTCAATGTGAGTAGGTAGATGGAGGGAAGGCTCGAGGAGCCCCTCTTTTGTAAAAAAATCATATTGTATCGAAAATTTATTAGTGTAAGAATTTGTTGATGAGCACATTAAAGAGCTCAATAGAGGAGAGGAGAAAGTGTCGAATACTAGAGTCGCAGTCCAACCTTTGTAAATCTTGTACAAAAGCATTTAGAATTAATACAAAAGTTGTTTTTCCTGCATATGAGGTTTTTGTGTTCTTAAGTGTGGTGAATGTTTATTCTCTGAATGTTTTATGTGTCTATTTATGTATGTTGTGGATGTGAAATTATGTTTCATTTGCAGGATAAGATAGAATTCCCTATATTTGTGAGTTTGTTGATTAATTATGGGCTCTTAGGCTAGTGCAAGGAGTGCACACTAGAGTATTGAAAAATCTATGTAGCCATCGAAAGGAATGTGCATTTGAACTCTGTCTTGAGTTAATAGAAGAGTGTTCCAGGTGGGAACACAATAATCATTCTCAAATTTAGGAGAGAAAACCAATGCAAGGGATGCATAGTTTAGATTTGTTGAATAATTTGATAGCTCTGCAAGGAACGCATTAAGAAAGCTTCTAGGAGGGCAAAAGACTTCCTTTAAATAATGAATGAATGGGAACCTTGCAGTTGGAGAAAGTAAAATCTCGTAAGGAACATAAGAGTTACTAAACAATTTGGAGAAAAGTTATGTAAGGAGTGCAAGGAGTAGACCAGTGACCCTGAAGAGTTTAGGACTCAGGAGAAGACCTATGCAAGGAGTGCACTGGGCCAACACTTAGATAAGTGTTGATAAAGTCTCATGGGAGACGAGCGCAAGTAGCACGTGGTTGAAGTCTTTGGAGTCCAAGACTCGAAGAGAAGCCAGTGCAAGGAATGCACTGAGAACCATTTCAAAAGTCCATAAAGCTCAGGAAAACAAGCATAGAGTTCCAGGAGGGCACCAGAATGTTTTTGAAGAACAAAGGGCCAAGACCCCTTTGCAATATTGAGTAAGTAGAAGCTCAAGGTAAAAGAAGTGTAAGTCTGCATAAATACCTATAAGGAGTTCAGAAGGCAAGAACCTTCTATGGTTCTGGATTTGGAGAAGCATCACAAGTGTGCACTAGGACCTAAGTCCCTTGAAGTTGACAAAATATTAGAAGGGATAGTGTTTTCAACAGCGCGAGTAGAAGAAAAGTCACTGGGAATTTCATAGGGAATTTCGAAGGCCAAGATCCTTTGAAACCGTCGAAGGAGTTAAAATCTCTGGAGGGAGAGTGGTTTTCAATACTCAAGCGAAGTCTAATAGTCAGGCTCGTAGAAGAAATATCAAAGGTCATGCCTTTAAAAAATATCGAAGTCCTTCATTGGAAGGAAACACATACAACCCAACAAGAGAAGAAAAAAATGACGTTAGATCAATTGTCGGTAGCCATCTAGATTGTTGGATTTGTGTCCGATAGGAGGAGGATCACGTACAATGGAGGGTAGATCTTGGCCATAGGATCTAGGTGCGAGAAACAACAATTGTTGTATCCATGTAAAGTGAACAAGGCTTAACCCCTTTAATCCATTTAGACTTATAAGTCTGGGGGATTTTGTGTGTGGAGTGTATAGGAGAGAAGACTCATGAATTCATGGGGAGCTGAAGTGAATCAAGACCGTCTATTCCATGGACACATGTCAGTGTATCTTGAACTCCGGAGAAAATAGAGGTAAGGATTGTACAAAAATCTCGAAGCTCCAAAGAGTGGAGCTCATCGAAGTCATCCATATATAAGGACAAGTGTCTATAGATCAGAGGAGGTCTGAAGCTTTAGAACACCGAAAAATTCAAGGTGTGGAGCGTGCAATTTTGTCGAATCTCCTGAAGCCAGAGTAGATCTGATCCATTGGTGCTGGAGGATAGGTGTCAGCAAATTGTGAAGTCCAGAGACTTAGTACTCCAGGGGAAATATGAGAAAGAGTGCGCAGGGGTATAAAATCATCGAAGCTCCGAATAGCAGAGAAGATCTCAGCCGTCTACTGCAAGGGACACATGGTGGCAGATCTTGTACTCCAGAGGAACTAGAGAGTGCATGTGTGAAAGTGTATGGACTCCCTAAGTTCCAAAGTCCCAGAGTTCATCGCAATAATCCGATGCGAGGGACACATGGCAGGAGATCTCATCTCTCTGGAGGTCTAGCACTTCGAAGCGTTTGCGAAGTGAAGCAATTGGGAAAGAGGTTTACAGAGCCCGAAGTAGATCTGGGTCATTGATAGTTGAGGGCACATGTAAGAAGATCTGACACTCCAAAAGGTTGACACTCCGAGATATTCGGGGTGTGGTGTAACAGAAAAATATGAATCCCGGAGGCCAGAAGTATTGTGGTTCGTTGATCAGAGGAAGGACAGGTGGAAATAGATCCAGAAGTCCATAGGTACAGAAATCCAGAGAAAAATGGAGTGAAACATTGTTGATGACTCCTGAAGGTTGTAGTCCATCCTAACCAGCCATTGCAGAAGGATGCATGGTGAAAGATCCCAAGTTTGGGGACTTGGCACTTCGAAAAAATTGGGTCATCGTGTAGACAAGGAGAAAAATCCCCGAAGTCCTGAAGGCATCCTAGCAGTTGATCAAGAAGGGGGACACGTGGAGGAAGGAGAAATCGTTCAGTGTTGGGAAATACGAGAAGTTGTGTCATGTGGACGACCAAAGGAAATATCCAAAGCCCGAAGAGAAGGGATCTGGGTCATCCATCCATCTGAGCTTGAGGATCGTCGATTTGATGCTTGGGAAAATTCACTGATTCGGTGATTTAAGAAATTTGTGGAAAAGTGTTGTGGAGAAAATGTCGAAGCTCGAATTGGGAAAGAGGCGTAGAGTCGTTGATCTGGTGGTGGAATAAGGGCCATCTGATCTATTTTTCAGAGATCATGACTTTGTGGTTGTTGTATGTGTTTGTGCTATAAAAAGAGATCTTCGAAGGCCGAAATAGTGTATGTTGGTTAGTGCCTGATCACTTCCCTCACTCATGTGAGGAGTTGGCCGGAGAAAAGGGACTAGGGGCCCGAAATTGATTTTTTTTTTAAAACAGAAAGGGGCTTAGTAAGAGCTTGCGGGTTCATGGTTGGACTTGCGAAATGGAAAGGACCTGTGCATAATATTCTGGGGTCTCAGCAGGGCCCGAAGAGTTGATCTAGGTCTCGATTGTGAATGATCATAGATCTGGTGGTCGAGCAGACCCCGAGTGAGGAAGGGGGTCTGCATCAATTCTGATCATAGGTATTCCTACCTCGGGAATGAAATGTATATTAATATTGTTTTATGATTGTTTGTAGCTTCTACAAGGTTCTATGACTCCACTACCCTTGCGTTGAATGATCTATAAAGTGTTTCGGTCATCGGTTTCCTCTTCTGACTTCACACTTTGGGGGGAAATCTATTACACGTCAAATTCCCATGCTTGCATAATGTGTTGCAAGTGTCACATGTGGCACAAGCATCGCATCATAAGCATCACAAGTGTCATAAGTGTTGCACCCAAACTGTCTCAAGTGTCGTAAGTGTTGTAACATTATTTATACACTTTTAGTAAGTGTCGAAACTCAATCGAAACCATAAAAACAATTGACACAAACCCCAAATCATGTTGGAAGAAAAAGTCCCATCATTTGGCAGTTGAAACACATCTTTTTACCAGGGGTTTTGACCATTCTTTGGACATTTAAGAAGCTTGACGCTCCCCTTCTTATGCCTAGGGGGTGTCGATGCTCCCTACACTATGTTAAGAGGGTACCACAGTGCTCTGTCTGCATCTTTATAGGGGCACCGTTGTTGGTTGAGGGAATCAAGGTGAATCCCACCTTCTTCTAAGGGAAAACTCTGAAGGTTGAGAGTTTATTTGGCTCCAATCCTACTTTATGGCTCTATATTAGGAAATAATCACAACCTATGGAGTCATATCATCAACCAATTCCAAAAATACTCAAGGTGGTTGAGCCTCTAAAATCCTATAAATTGGAGGCATTTCAATGGTAGAAAGAAGGAAGAAATCAGTAATAACATCATTATTTTGATCTTACATTGTTCATGCAAGGGTTGGACAAGGAGATCCTAGAGGAGCTTTTTCATCTTCAAACTCAAATTGTAAGTATCTTCTTTGGGTTCTCTAATTAATATACTTGGCCTATTTCCTTCAAGTATGTGTACTTTCTCATCTACTTGTCTATTGTTGTTCAGTATTCATAGATAGATATATTTGGTTAATTATATAGAGTAGAAGAAAGGTATCTTTGTTGTTCCTTATAGAATCTGATCTTCCCTAAGGAGCTTAGGAATCAAGCCCTAGAATTGGAGCACAAAGGACAATTGTTAGAATAAAGTTTGTCACACTTTTGTTCTTCTTGTTCGATTAACTGAGTTATATCTAAAAGGAATATAGCAACCACTTGTTCTTTTTTGTCTTGGTAACAGGGGTCTAGGAATCCAAGGGAGATTTCACCTGTCCGTAGGGGAAATATTGTGTAACACGCATGCAAATATCTAGATAGGTAAGGCTCATTAATATTAAATTTCAATTGTAGTCATGGAAATTATATTCCTTTGGATGAAGCTAGAAAACACCTTCTTGCACATTTATTTTCTCATTATATTTGGTTTTTGAGAATCCACATTTAAATACCTTCTCTCCTATGTTTTTAATGTCTTCCTTAATCTTGATAATAAGAATAAACATGGGTGTGGCCGACCTTTCACAAGCTCTATTTTATTTTATTTTAGAAAACATTAGTGGTTGCTATTTAAAAAAGAAAATCCAAAAGAATTCAGTAATATTTATTATTTCATTATGTTAATAACGATAATTGTTTCAAATTTTGAAATCCATAACTTTTATTATTATTTTTACAACAACCATTCATAACTACTTTTTTCCTTTTTCCGTAGGCTGGAGATATATTGGCATCATTGCATGCATACTACTTAGTGTTTGGTCGATTGTTTTTGTACAATGATTGGATCTATGCGGAATTGAGGCATAGAAAGAAGTTGGAACCTCTTATTTGGTGATTTTCAAAATTGAAACTATGTGCAAGCTTCTATATCAAGGTAATATGCTAAAAACAATTGTTTATGTTTTTAATGGTGTTGTATTCCATGTGAAATAGTTTGATGATGTTATGTGAAATGAAATTTCAGAATAGTTTTATGTTGTTCCTGGGATGCTTTTGCATTTACAATAAAAATGAACAAAAACACATATGACACATTATATTTAAATCACAAGAAAAAACAAAAATAAATCGTCGTGGGAAGGGTAGTTTTAAGAAGAAACTCGTCATAAAAAAATAACTTGACAAGTAGGAGTTCCCACCAAATTTATACCCTGGTGGATACATACACTAATGCATATATCGACGCAGAGGGTCTGCTATAGGGGCATAGCAACTGCAAAACAACATATGATAAAATATACAAATAAATACATAGAATACTATCTAAATATATAATGATGAATAACATAGAGATGGTTAATATAATCACCTCCTCCATGAAGCGTTGGTGTACCCTATCCTCCATAGGCCCATAGAAAGTCTACCCACAACTTGAGCATATGTGAGGCTCACATGAACAACTTCTCTGTCCATGTTCCCTCTCCTTGTTGCACTCTACTCTAGGGTTTAAAGGTCCAATCCCTCTATAAATGTCACCAGTAGACACCTTCTACCAAGATAGTGTAACAAAAATACCATGTTGCACTAGACTCTGAGTCAAGGATGATAAAGTTAGATGCTCTTGTTACAAGTCCTTTACAATAGGAGGATATAGGGTAGGGAGGTTAGGCCTTCTCCTGGGAGGATGAGGACTTAGCATGGGATCACTCCTAACACATTTTCAGTCCTATGTGGACCTTCCACCCACCCCCTGAAAATCACCAATGTTGAAGTAGTTCACATGGTGACCCAAAATAAATTCTTCCCATAATTTTCTCAAAAAATAAAAATGCACCCCCTGTTATTATAGGGACGTTTATCAAAGACCAGGGACCACCTATCCATCCAGTTACCATTAAACTTTGGGTAGATGTACCAGTCCATACAAATGTGCTTCTTGTTGACAAGTGGTTGTTGTCTAGTTCAAGGATCAATAAAAAAAGACACAATATCGTGTTTTGAAATACCCAAGTCTCTAACTTGGTTTCTATCTAGTCCAGTCCTATAAAACTCAAACATTCTAGCCCTATATTCATAAATATTAGTTAATTTCCCTTAGGCACCTGCAATGGAAAATACAATGGCGTCCATTGAAGTGGCCAAGGACACTCGAATAAGTTCTCTTGTGCCCCTTAATTCATGGACAAGTGATCTCAATGTGGCCAATCCCTCATCAATATTTGTGTTTATGTTTGGTGGTTGTGATGAGTTGGGTGATTTGGATTATTTTCAGCATGAAATGAGAGCAGAGATATAATAAAGAAATGCACAGAGATATCACGGATATACAATAATTTAACATAAATGTATCAGAGATGCAACCATAAACACAGAGATATAGTAATACACGATTTCTATTAATGAAAGAAATATACAGAGACTGTAAAAATACAGAGTGAAAGACTCCCTAGAATGGTGACAACTTATCTCTGAGAAGAGATGTGATGGCTACTCGCATTCGTAAGAATATGATTACAATGAGGCTCTGAAGGCCTTTTTAAAATAAAACGGAATGCCAGAAACCCTAGACATCCAAAAAAATAACCCTAGAAGATGAAGAGCCAAAACTCATGTGGGCCCCGTTTGGGTAAGTTAGTACATCAACTTCTCGGGGTCATAACTTTTGCATACGATCTCCATTTTAGGCGTATGATAGCCCATTCGAAAGGTATCATCGAGGAGATTTATTTTGAGGGATCAATCACGCCTTCGGATATCATTGAGAATATCGATCTCGAAAATCCTTCATTTTGGCCCTCAAAATCACCCCGGAAGTTAAAACTGCTAAAAATAGTAAATTGCCAAAATTGCCAGAAAACTATTTTGGGCCAATTGGAAAAGGTGGGTGGCCACCAATATCCACGTGGATCATTGGGGTTTTCTTCACCTTGGTCTGCTTGTGTGCCTTTTTCATTGTTTCTATATTCTATCTTAATAATATATGATGCAATTTAATAAATGCACTTACGTCAAAGGTATTACAAACAACAATTTCATCAGAGGAAACTAGAGGAAAGAAAGATTAGAAACAACACATGAATGTAGAATATGATGAAGAACCAAACATGGGAGTTTGTGTTTGTCCTAATGAATAAATGTTATAGGGTTCCAAATGGGTTTATAATACAAAATTTAATTCAAATGGGGCCATATAAAAATTTAAATTAAAAATGAATATTAGTGAAATAATTGTTTATCTTGCTTGAAGTCTTAGTTGTCATATTCATCAAATATAAGTTATGAATACATTTTTTATTGAAATATCCATGAATAAATATATATGGACCAATCCCTTGGTTAAGTGGACAAAAAACATCCTCACTTTTCTACACGTTGAAGACAATCCAATTTTCCATGCTAACATAAAAAAACAAACATACTTGGCTTCAGTTGGACACAGTGGCAAGATCATGTGCTCTGCTCCTCCTCTTAACTTTCTCAATCAAAGGAAGACAAGAGGTGCGGTGTGCATATGAGAAAAAAATTCACCCAAGGTCTGTTAAAAATGGCACAACAGGAACACGTATGTGTTCCTGCTTACATGCCTATGTGGCATTTTGAGTGGAGGTTCAAGATTTTTCGAACCTCTAACATTGGGAATGCATGCATGTTGCATTCCTACAGGTGTGTGTTCCTTCTCACCTCCTTGTCACTTTTTTGTCCACCAACTTCATGCACTCACCATGGGTATTTACCTTCAATTACATTATTGCAAAGGTATCTTTCTTCCTCATAATGCATGTTTAAATGGATTTATGTTAATGTCTTTTGAAGAATTTGTGAATTTTGTATCTAACTTGTAGACACAAGGATTTCTACAGAATAGGTTGCCAAAGTGTGTGCTACATCTCTTCCAACTGGGTGTTGAACCGATTGCTACAAATCCCACATACATCATCTCATCATTTCTCATTGTAACGAGTCCATGTAATTTTTCATTTTCATCAAAATGTCTAGTTGACTTCCACGTCGCCTTGCTACCAATAGAGACAAATATTCCACTCTTGGGAATGATAAACCACAATTCTAGTTGCTACACATCTAGCGCTCTAGATTTGGGCTGATTGTTACAACTGAGGCTCGACAATAGATGAATGGGAAACAACATATTCTATTTGGTGAATTGGCGTGCACTTGGACTTGTAAAAGAGGTTCGGATCGACTCCACATGATTAGTTGAGGTTACTCTTTGTCTATTTCAAGCATTCTGAAACACTCTCGGACAATTTGCGGACAACTCGATCTTTAAATTTGAGGTTAACACATACATATCATACTAAGAGCCCAGCCTGACATACTTTTTAGACTCTTGCATATATTTTACATAAAATATTAATGAAAATTGTAAAATTCTTTAAATATTGAAAATAAAGGAAAATATTCAATAAAAGAATTATCTTCTAAACATTTCAGTTTTTGGCAAATACCTAAGTTGCAAATGCCAAATGAATGTCACGGGAGATAACTTTGAAGTTACGTTCCTTCAAATCTTTTACGTTGTATATTGAGCTTTCATTTTGGAATAAGCTTCTTATGTTTTGAGTTCAATCTCCAAAATTTCTATTGTACACATTCACATGATCATCTCCCGGTGTATAAGTCAAAGAAAACTTATGCCTTGCAAAAAATTATATTGTTCAGCCACTTTTAGCAAAATTTAAAGCTTTAATTCAACATTTGGCCTGCAATATATAAAGATCAAAATTAGCCTCACAACCATATTTCCAAATATGAAATACCATTTATTTATATTTGAATAGATAAATATATGGACATTGAATATCAATGTACATTCTACTTTTGTAATGGAAACCCCACGGTTTGGTCATGTGAAGGGATAGAAAATTTCCAGGTTACGTCGTTGCATGAAATATCAACGTCATGAACAAGAGCTTATAATTCATGATGGAAATGGAAATATCTCGCGAACCATTAAACCTATCTCCATGCCTTCAATTTTTATGGAGTAAACTAAGGATTATGAGGATTATCACTTACAACCAAGTATTCTAGATTGCAGAGATCTAGAGAAAAAATTATTGCTCATATCCAGGAAATGCAGGTTTTCACAGTCGTAGGAAAAAATCCCCTAATAAAATTATGTTTAATGTTCACACGAGCCATAGAACTTGGAATGAAGATCTTTCACTGGGAAAGTTTCATACAAGATATTGAATGCGAGATTGAACCCCATGGGCCTCAACATTGTGACATTTCAGCCAAAATCGGACACTGGGTCACCCAAAATCGGATTAGATAACATTGGGTCTATGCCCAACGCTGGAAAATATTTTGAATGGGAAAGCAAATGAATATTAATGTTGAAGAGTTAAAATTCATATGAATTGAGGAGTTAGAGATCCTAGAGGATCTATCGATGGTGGGATTGGGATGGGCAGATAATTTCCATAGCTATAAGCATGAGATTGCCATCCCAATATGCATGGGATGGCATTGAGAAATCAAAATTTGTAAAATGGTATGTCAGAGCCTATTATTGATTTTAATTATATTTTTGTTGTGTGTATACTAGCACAGCCGCAAAGTGG
>SNQJ01S0012559.1:64807-114651 GCA_010110895.2 Picea sitchensis
TGTATAATTTTGAAAGAGATGGTAAAAAGTCAACTAATACACAGCTAAATTGATAGTCAAAATTCAACTAATATACAGTTAAATTGATAGTCAAAAGTCCATATTCAAAAGTCAATAATATACAGCTAAATTGATAGTCAAAAGTCAATAGTATGTAGTCAAAGACATATCAAACGCTATCCAACTTGCAATAGTATGTAGTCAAAGACATATCAAACGTTATCCAACTTGTAATATTATGTAGTCAAAGACATATCAAACGTTATCCAACTTGCAATGACCGGTATAAATTATAATTAAGGTGGAGTTGTTTACATATTTGTGTGGTTAATTCTGTATAATCCTAATATTATTATAGAGATGGAGATGAAAAACTTAATCATCACCGTTTTAGTTATGTTCAGTGTGCATACGCGTATGCACTTCGCAGCAGCTGATCCTCAGACTGCTCTCGTTTGGCAACACTGTGAGAATGGTGAATATAGAGACGGAAGCGCCTTCCAGCGTAATCTAAATAACGTTTTGGAATCATTGGTGAGCAACGTTAGTCCCAGCGGATTTAATATTTCTAGTGTTGTTGTTGGGGGCGAAAACAGCATCAGCACTGTTTATGGGTTTGTACAGTGCAGGGGAGATTTAGATTCCTCCGATTGCCAGCAGTGCGCATCCATTGCCAGAACAATTCTTGTTCAGGGATGCCACAACACTTCGGGATTCATTCAACTAGACGGTTGCTTCTTACGTTACGACAATCATAGCTTTTACAACGACATTGTAGTTACGCCGAATACACCAGTAAACCTTATTTGCAACTCTAGGAACAGCAGTCAGCCACAACAGTTCACAAATGCTATGTCGGCCCTGGTCTCAAAGGTTGYCGCTAAAGCTGCGGAGAGTCCAAAACTTTTTGCTACAGATTCAGTCTCTGGGCCTTCTAATTCAACGGGAAATATCTACAGCTCAGCGCAGTGTTGGAGATACCTGTCCAGAACAGACTGCGGATCATGCCTAACTTTTGCCAGGAAAAAAATATTTACCTGCCAGAGTGGAGCTACCGGGGCACAATTGGGATCTGATAAGTGCTACGTGCGTTACGAGGTTTATAAATTTTACACCAGTTCCGTTCTCTCGCCGCCGCCGCCGCCGTCGCCACCAGGAGAAAGTCCTCCCTCGTCCTCTGGTATCTTCTTTCACATAAGGAATTCCATTTATTTCTGTTGAACTAAAACATAGCCTATTCGTCCCTGACAATCTTTGTGCAAATTTGCAGAAGGCAAAAGACCTAGGGTGCTTGGGATAAGTCTCAGCGTCGTAGCCGTTACGCTTGTATTGTTTGCAGCCTTAGGCTTTTGGAAGTGGAATTTTTGTTCTGGTCCGAAACCTCGGGAAGAGGTTTATCGAACTGGAGGTCCTGAACTTGCAGCTAAATCACTTTACGATGCGTCCAATTACCTTCTGTATTAAGAACTCTTCAACTATTTCTTTCCCGCAAACATAAGTAGACGGTTTGTAATTGTTTTCGCAGGTGATGGAGGAGATTCTATCTTAACGCCGACTATAGCGAATCCAGAACTTATTTTCAAATACGACATTTTGAGAGAATCTACCTCCAACTTCAAAGCAGAGAATAAACTTGGCGAAGGAGGTTTTGGATCTGTTTTTAAAGTGAGGACTTAGTCTTTCATTCAGTTATATTAGATNATAGCGAATCCAGAACTTATTTTCAAATACGACATTTTGAGAGAATCTACCTCCAACTTCAAAGCAGAGAATAAACTTGGCGAAGGAGGTTTTGGATCTGTTTTTAAAGTGAGGACTTAGTCTTTCATTCAGTTATATTAGATCATTCAGTTATATTAGATATTTGAAAATAGTAACTCAAGTAATAATGGAGAATAGAAATAATTTTGAAGTTCGTGGATCTGCAGGGGGTTCTCCCTGGTGGCAGAGAGGTTGCAGTTAAACGACTGTTTATGGGTACAAGGCAAGCAGATGCCGAATTTCTGAATGAAGCAAATCTCATCAGTCGTGTTCAGCAGAGGAATCTTGTGAAATTGCTTGGTTGCTCTGTTGAAGGCTCAGAAAGGCTACTAGTTTACGAATACCTTCAGAACAGTAGTCTCGACAAGATTCTATTCGGTTTCTACTCATTCTTAATCGCAGCATGGATACTGGATTCGTTTGTTTGTATATATAGCTTGCAGCTAATGTATTTACTGTCTGTGATGCATTGCAGATGCAACAAAACGGCATTTACTTGACTGGAAAAAGAGGTCTGAAATCATACTTGGAACTGCACGTGGGCTGGCATATCTTCACGAGGAATCTGATGTTCGGATCATCCACAGAGATATTAAAGCAAGCAATATTTTACTCGATGATAAACACAAACCCAAAATAGCAGACTTTGGGTTAGCCAGATTCTTTGGGGAAGATCAAAGCCACGTTAGCACTAGAATTGCAGGAACTTTGTAAGAATTTTGTCGACGGATCAATTTCTTGAGGTTCCCAACTAACATTTAAAAAAATTACAGTAGATGCAATTACAAGTCATATATATGAATATGGATCATATAATTTTGATTGCATGTGATATTGCGCAGAGGTTACATGGCCCCTGAGTACGCCTTACGAGGACAGTTGACGGAGAAAGCAGATGTATTCAGCTTTGGAGTGCTTGTACTTGAGATTATCAGCGGAAGAAAGAATCAGAGTTCAACCGAAGAAATGGACTTTCTCATCGAAGGAGTATGGTTCATGTCGATCTCATATTTCGAGTCGAAAATTTCGCAAATCTCTATAGTATTACGATCTCTTGCTAACTGAAATTTTATGTTTTGTCGCTATTGGCCAAGTAGACATGGAGACTGTATAAAGCAAATAGAGCTTTAGAAATTATGGATCCCGCATTGAAGGACAGTTATTCATGGGAGGAAGGGATTAGAGCGATTCAAATTGGTCTTCTGTGCACTCAAGCAGTTGCAGCTTTGCGGCCTTCAATGTTCCGGGTGGTGTCGATGCTGACAAGTGAGAGACAAGATCTTCCTTCACCCACAAGGCCTGCTTTCATAGATCTGGATAACGCGGGCGCACCTCACCAACTTGAACGTGGTAGAATTATTGACAGTGCAGCGACTTCTTCTGCGACACCTTCCGACACTCATTCTGCGGCTGCTGATCCTAATGTATCAAGCATTCTGGAGCCGAGGTGAAAATCTGTCAATGGCTCTTGGCATCATCTTTTATTGTAAGACGGCATTACCCTGAGAAGCATTATCTTCGTTATCGTAGAATGATTTTTAAATCCGGGAATTATTGAAGTATCTAAAGCTCTTTAAATCTTTTCCAATGCATAACCTTAGGGGTTATTACTCTCCGGAAACATGGGATTATGTGTTTTGAGGATATAAATATCTTTTTAAAGTGTTAGAAGAATAATACATCTCTAGAAGCTGCAGTAGATGGGGTACCTCAGCAGAGCAGTTGAGTACTGTGTTGTCTGCAGAACAGCTCTAGAAGGTATAGAATGTATCCTAAGTCTACCTGGAACACTCCAGATTCATGTTATAATTTTTTATAAATATAGCCTTAATACAATGCTTTCTGTGTGGCCTTGGCCTGTGTGGTGTGCCATCAGTGTTTCGGTATCTTGTGTTTTTCATTTTGGTATCAGAACTAGTCTAGGCTTGACTCTCTCACTGGAGAGTTCCAGATTCCTCTTATAAAAATTTATAAATATAGCTTTAATACAATGCTTTCTATGTGACCTTGGCCTGTGTGATGTGTCATCAGTGTTTCAGTATCTTGTGTTTTTCATTTTGGTATCAGAACTATCTGGGCTTGACTCCCTCACTGGATACAATGCTTTCTATGTGGCCTTGGCATGTGTGATGTGCTATCAGTGTTTCGGTATTTTGTGTTTTTCATTTTGGTATCAGAACTAATCTGGGCTGGACTCCCTCACTGGATACAATGCTTTCTATGTGGCCTTGGCCCATGTGATGTGCCATCAGTGTTTCGGTATCTTGTATTTTTCATTTTGGTATCAAAACTAGTCTAGGCTTGACTCCCTCACTAGAGAGCCCAGAAATATGAGTGTCTTCGAGAGCTTATCCTCTGTACAGTAGAGGATGGTTTAAGTGGAATAAATTTATGTGAGTCTTGAGTACAGTAGAGGATGGTTTAAGTAGAATAAATTTATGTGAGTCTTGAGTAGCTTGCAGAATTTTCCTGTCGTAGAGCTTCAGATTTCTGATGTCCTGGTGAAATAATGTGCTGCTGTGTTGCCCACGCTGTAGTGTTTAGAGGACGTGTTAGGACTGTAGAACCGTGTGTTGAGTTTGTTTGCAACGATGTGTAGATCTGGCCCTATGAATCTGTATTGGCAGCTTGGTGTGCCATGGTAAATGCTCGGTAACAGTAGCCTGTGTCCGTCAGTTGATGTGTGAAGGATCTTGTTGCAACCAAACCCGTGGATGTGATCCCGCTGTGAAGGCGAGGAATTGTTGTAGGGTTGTTGCTGACTGGGTGTAGATTGGTCGCTAACAGATCAAGCTAGAGCTCTGCATGATAAGATCCATTGAGGTGAGGGAAGTCACGGGAATTGAACACCAGAAAGCCGGATGGAGCATTCGAAGGTGAGCAGCATATTGTTCGAGTGTCAGC
The DNA here is from genome assembly GCA_010110895.2 of Picea sitchensis. Lineage (NCBI taxonomy): Eukaryota > Viridiplantae > Streptophyta > Pinopsida > Pinales > Pinaceae > Picea > Picea sitchensis. The sequence goes on from SNQJ01S0012559.1 coordinate 69,473, forward strand.
GTCTGTGAGAAGCCAATTGAGGGTGCAATCGAGGTTACTGCTTATGGAAGCGAGTGAATCTACTACTTGAGACATGTATGGTCTTGTTGAAAGTCCGGTGTGAGTTTTGTTAGTTTCCATTGATCAGGGATTTGAAATCTCTAAAGGGTTTGGTGGCCCAGTGGGTTTTAAATTTTTGGTTAATATAGAAGTTTGATTGATTTTTTTGATCATTTGGATGGGTTAAAATTAGGCAAAAGCCTCAACTAAGATTTTGAAATACATGAAACTTTGATTCATATCAAACTCAAAACTCAAATTGCCCTTGAAATCTGACCAAAGTTCGGCTAATTTTTTTTTAACCTGAAAAAATTGCTTAAAAATTAGCTTACTCGGTTTGATTGCAGCAGTGATTGTTCAGAAAGATTGCTCAGGAATTAGCTTACTCCGTTTGGTGGCAGCAGCGATGGTGGAGTCATCGCCTGACATATTGTTCTTGTAGCAGGCATTATTTGGCCACATCCACATAGCAATATGCATGTTTTTTGGGGAAGGCGAAGGATCCCATTGGCCTGCTTACAAAAGAAATCGGACCAAGAACAATCTGTGAATTTGATCTAGGACAGTGTGCCCTCCTTGGAAGGTGGAACGTTAAAATATGTGGAGGGCATCATTCCAGGATCAGGAGGCCCACATGTTAGGAAAAATAAATCTGTGGAAGGCATCATTCCACTGTAGGGACGCCCACCTGTGGGGATTCTTTTGGTCAGAGAAGGCTGTCAATATCTACATTGTAACAAGATATAATGTTGCATATTACCTTCAGGTTTGGAATTTCAAATTTATTTTATCGGTTAAATGAAAACTTTGATGATGATCATTTGTTTTTTTTTATCAAATCTTGTAAGTTATACAATAAAACTTAGGTAAGTAACTACAAGTTTGAATTTTACATATGGGTAAATGCTTACATGTAGATTTAATATCTACTTGTCAAATGTTTTAAAACTAGTACAGCCGCTAATTCGGGGCTGGTGAACGCCGAAAGAGTTATGGCCGATAAAAAAAATTCATTTTAAAATAAAACCCAGCCAGATAATGAAATTCTAACTAAGCCAGATAATTAAACTCTGAAGAATTCCAAAAGTTAATCATTTAAACGTGGCAATCATATGATGTTACAGTAATTTCTTAATATGATTAGGTAAATGTTAAAAAGTAAGCAGGGTAAAGGATGCATTTATAAATGCAAAGAAGTTATCAACAATAAATCTGATCCATTCATTTTGGAGGACGACTAAGAATATATCAGCATCTTCAATGCATAACCATCAGATTAGAATTTAAGATTAAAAGATCATTAATTATGCCCATCTCCAATAGATATACACCTTTTGACGTAATGAAAAACACATTTTAAAATGGAAAAAAAGTACTATGAGACGTGAGACGTCAAATTCCAGGCCTCATCAGCCGGATCCCATGCATACCAGAGAGAGGAGACGCACGACGTTTAACAGGATATGGATGGATGATGGCCTCGTAGTCAAGTCAAAGGAGGCTTAGTCGCCTACCTACTCCAGCACGACCACTGGTCACTCACTCGGCAAAGAACTCACAAGTCTGCGGAAAAATGAAGCACAATGGGTTAGAGGGTCAATTCGCCAATGGGAATCACAGAGGCTATTATTAAAACGCTCGTTTCGATGATGCGCTTTGTAATTGTATTAATCGTATGTGCATCAGTGAGAACTGAGCATATATTTTTTTAAAGTTTGTATATTTAAATGAATAGTGATAATGAATTTGTATGTTTAAGATTAAAGTTGACCTTTGTTGGGTCAAGTCACTTTGTCAAATTTTTATAATAGTGATAATGAATTTGTATGTTAAGATCAAAGTTGATCTTTGGTGACTCAAGTCACTTTGCCAAATTAATGTAAATTAATGTAATGTTAAGTATTTCACATTGTCAACACTTCAATTAAAAATATTTTTCCATGTAAGGAATATCAATATCAATAATAGGGTATATATGAAGAATATAGACTTCATTACAATAAGATTTAAACGATAGACATGATAATGATCTTAATTTTAAACGATAGACATGATAATGATCTTAATTTTTGTAAAAGGGAAAGGTATTTTTTAATTGAGGTGGATGTCATTAAGCATATTAAGCATATTGTTCTAAGGCATATTAAAGGTGTTTACATTTTATTGGTTGGCCCAATTCGTAATGCCTAGTCATAGTTAGGTTTTATTTTCCATGTTAGTTGTAAGTTTTGTGTATGCAAAGTTGTGGTGCAATGGTGTATGTAATCATATGATGTGATTTTCTCTTATAAGTAGAGAGGTTGTAGTGTTAAGTTGTGGAATTAGCCACTTGGATAGCTATAGGGGTGGTAGGTGTATCTATATGCTAGATTGATGTTGAATTGGATAAGATGAATCTTCAATTGAAGAGGGGGAAGAGTGTGTTAATCTCAAAGTGTTCAAATGTTGGGACCAAGTGAGGATTAAAAATGAGTCTGACATGTTGATGAACCATGTAGGTGAAAAGGTTTCCTAGAGAACTAGTGCGTACAACTACAGTAAACCCATGTATTTTGATAGATGGATTTTTATTATATGGACATCAACAATGAGCTTGTGTTAGCACAAAATGATTGAGCAGAAATCCTAAGGATGAAGTTCAATGATGAATAAAGCCTAAGGATGATAACACGTGAAGATGAAAACATGACAAAGTTGGAGACAAAGATGAAGATATGGCACAGAGGAATTCGGCCAAGATGAAAATGAACTAGAGCAACAAAAAAGAAATACATTGTTAATGTTGTTACCTCTAATAAACATTAAGGGGGAGTGTTAGAAGAATGATATTGTTTATTAGAGTGTCAGTAATGATAACTCTAGAAGCTAGATTAAATACCTAGAGCACTCCAATTTCATGTTGTAAAATTCTATAAATACAATCTAATACAATAGAGGGAAGGGAGAGGCAACATTCGTTTCATTTCAATGGGGAGGGAGAAGATCATGATGAAAGTGCATTGGTGGGAGTGGTAGTTCACAACTTCATGAAATAATGAATTTCACAGCTTCTATTTTGTTAAAATGTGACAACAATCAATTAAAAGAAAATGTAAAACTGAAATTTACTTATGTAAATATTTAGTGATGTTGGTTTACAAACCGGTGGAAGTTTGCATAACTGGTGGTAGTTCTCGTAACCATGTTAGTTTGTATAAGTGGTGGTAGTTCTCATAACTATGTTAGTTTGTATAACTGGTGGTAGTTCGCGTAACTATGTAACTATGTAACGGTTCCAAGATAGATATATATCTATCAAGCCCGAGAGATGTATTTGGGTTGGTAGGGGTAAGCGATTGTAAGCCTATCTTGAATAATAAGAGATATCGATATCTTGCCCCGTGGATGTTTCCTTGACACATTGTCAGGGTTTTACCACATAAAACTTGTGTGTTATCTGAACGGTTGTTTTGTCTATATTGTCATATTTCTTGCATTTAATTATTGTTTCGGGATCTAAATCCCAACAAGTGGTATCAAAGCGAAGTAGAAGGAAAGTGTGGTCTAAGGAAGGGTTGCACTGAGGTCATCTACTGCATAGAGAAGAAATCCACGGATGTTAAGCAGAGCATTCTTTGAGGAGGCTGGATTTTTTATTGGCATATTTGTACTCTAAGATCGAGTGGATACTAAGTGAAAGATTTCCTTGCAAACTCTTGTGAAGGCCGCGAAGATTGGAAACCATGAAGGTGCAAATTTGAAAAATAAAAAATAAAAAAAATAAAATTCCACTAGTTATTTGTTTATGAGGAAGAATATATTTTGAAAGGAAAATATATATTGTGGAGAAATATATTTAAAAAAAAAAATACTAGATTCGAGGTTGATAAAATTAATGGTAATAATAATTTTGAATTGTGGAAACTTAAAATACAAGATTTGTTAGCAACATTAAGCGTTGATGGTGGAGTCACCATAAAAGAAAACACACACACACACACACACACACACACACACATATATATATTAGTAAAATTATCGATTGCATGTAAATGGATATACGAATGTAAGACCTTGATAGGCATGCATACCCCTAGTTTATTGGGTCACCTACTAAAATTTTAGACATGTATTTTGGTAGATTGAAGATGTGAGGGGCATGTATGTTGGGTTAATCTTGACTTGGTGAAAGAGTCAATGAGTTAAATATGTTTTTTAGGTCAAAGCACGTGGTTTATTTTTGGAGTATCATGTGGTATTATGTCCATGGATTGCATGTAATGAATCCTATTAAAGGCTTGGTGAACTCCATTATAAATGGGCCTGGAGGTGAGTGGTGAAGGTTTACTTGGCCAGCTTGATCAGATTGGGTCAAGGGAATGTTGATGTCAAGGTGGAGCATTGAGCCTCCATTGTAAGGTACCGGGAGGTGAGCAACAAAGGTTCACGTGGTGTTGGTCATATTTGGTCAAGCTTTCGAATGTAAAGTTTGAGGTGGAGCATAAGCTATCCAGGATAGAAAGGTGGGTTTGTAGAAAGGTTGATGAGCTTTATAGTGAAATGAGCATTGGCAGGTCAATCAAGTGTTTGAAAATATATAATGGAGGCAGGTTCATCTTCATGGAATTTCAAGGAAGCTGGAATCGAAGCGACATTCTCAGTAATGCCAAGTTGCAGCAAGAGTTGTGGGCATAAGAGGTTGTGTTATCTAGTAAATCAGTCACCATCAATTGCAAGAGACTAGAAGATTCTGGAAGAGGTATGAACAGGTCATCTGGTGATTAATCAAATGTGAAATTATTTGGTTGTGATGCTTATGTTTTTTATCAGCATTCTAACTAGGACCTAGATCAAATAGGTAGATCTTTGTTGGTTATGGTGATGGTGTTAAAGGATGCAAATTGTGGGATCCTACTGCCCACAAAATCATCATGGACAAAGATGCAATGTTTGATGAATATCTTTTTATAAAATCAAACATAGTAAAATTTGAAAGGTACAAAGTGTTGGCCCTCGACCAAGTTTTGAGAGAACATTGGTCATGTTTGACCCTTTTGGGACTTCGATAGGTTGGTCGAAGATGGAGCACCCAGGCAGAGCTGAGATCGCAAGATCTCATTCGTTTTGTGGGCTTCTTGGGATTTTTGGGTTTATGTAAAGGGTATGGGATGCCGGCCCATGGTTTTACCCGTGTTTAGGCCCTCTTTGTAATGTATAAATAGATAGCTAGGCAATGTAAGAAGTAGTGTGTGTGTGTGTGTGGCTTTGTGCAAGAAAGACGAGTTACTTGTGTGATTGACTTCGTGCAAGAATAAGTAGAGATTGCTAAGTGCAAAGAACAGTTGTTGGCTTTTGTGCATACTGTGTATTGAGACTTGTAGAGCTAAGTGCAAGTAATTGTAAGAGGCTTTGTGCAGACAGATCGTGTAAGGCTTTGTGCCTTGACCTGATTCGGGGAAGCAGGATCTGGCGAAGTGCGTGCAGATCTCCTGTCCTTTGCGGAGTTGGCTCTGTGGCTTTGTGCATAGGAGCAGAAGAATGTAGAAATCTTGAAGACTAATAACAAAGAAGAAGAGTTGGTGGACATAGCCCCACACTAGCGTGAACCAGGTATATCCTGTCTTGATGTGCTTTGTGCAATGTTGTTCATATTGTTTATGTATTTATCTTCTTAGTGCACTATTCTTGATGTATGATAGATAGATATATGGATTCTTAATGCTTATGTATGGTGAATGCTAGATCTGATTTGATGTTATGTGCTAAATGATTAGATGTTCTCAATCTTGATTATTACTGCGTTGATCTGTAATAAGGATTTAACCTGCAATGTGAATAAGGTTTAATAACTAATGCATGTTATTGGCTAAGCGCTATGTTAAGTTGTTGTAATCACAAATCTTTGTCCCAGATCAGTTGTAGACATCTGAGTCCTGTAAACCTGTTGCCTCTACCTTGGGTGAGACTTCATCTTCTTCGCAGGTGTTGCTGAAAGGGCCGGTAGTTAGGGTTTTGTTGGTGCACTATTGAAGCATTGAACCCTGGGTCTACCCCTGTGACAACAAATGGTTTTGTTGCCGGGACCTAAAACTGTGATTGCTAGCGAACTGAAGAAAAGAGAAAGCTCTATGCATAGATCTGTTGCTGTAGTGTAGTATTCTACTTGATTTGCGAAGCTCTGTGCTAAGAAAGAAACTCAATCTGATGAAAAGAGGTAAGATCTTAAAGCCTTATGCTCTAGTAAAGGTAAGATAAGTGGAAATGTTTTCTTCAAAAGTATGAATCTAGGTATGTTTGATAGATTTTGTCCTAGTCTGAAAACTAGGGCATAGTTGGAAGAAAGAATAGATTTGAATAAATTTGATAAATATAGTGAAAGATATGTTATTCCTATGCATAGAAAGATTTTTTGGACTAATAAGTGGATGAAGGAACCTAGAAATAGTTTTTGCAGATTGCAGGTCCATCATTGTGATCCCAGTGCACAGTACAGGAAAGGTTGGGGATTGTTTAAAAGAAAGAGAGGATTGACACTGTGTTATAACTGCAAAAGACCGAGACATCTTGCTAAGGAATGCCCTAGCTATTTGTCATTGTTGTAAAGTTATTGGTAATGAAGTTGACGATTGCCCAAGAATGATTGCTAAAGTTGAAAAGATGAACCTGAGATAAGAAAACTATAAATAAGGTCAAAAGGCTAAGGATATGTTAGAGAACCAAAAAGAATCAGAGACTATATTATTATAGTTAAAATAAGAAATGGATGATCATAGAGACTTCAGTTTACCAGAGATCTTGAAAGAAAAACAATGCATAGAAACAAGAATAGGAGACTTCGACATAGACTGTGTCTTGGATGAGGAAACACAGGTGAATATTATGCCAGAAAGCACTTGGGAAATTTTGGGAAAGCCTGTTATGGTTCCTTCATTGGGAAGGATAGGATTATTTAAAGGAAAGATGATAACCCTATGTGGAAGAGTTACTAATGTACCTATGATGGCCCATGGAACATCAACCGAAGAAGAATTTGAAATCATTAAGTTTGTTGAGAACAACGACTCTTTTACACTTTTGTTAGGAAAGACCTGGATTGAAAAGGATCATCTCAGAAAGAAAGCAGAGGAAGAGGCTACAGAACAAAAAAAGAAAGAATTGAGGGACTTCATAGCTAGAAAAATAGAGCGAATAATACAAGAGGATCAGTCGAAGCAACAAAGTGCAAGAGAAGTAGTTGTCGAAGTTGAAAGAACACAAGAAGGCTTAAAGAACCTGTTCATGCAGGAAATAAGTACATCCACCTTGGAAATAATAAGAGAAGAGGTATTACATTTGAACCATCTGAAAGAACATCCGTAGTGTGAAGTTACTATGGTAGAAGAACGTAAAAATAAGAATGGAAAGAGGAATATAGAGACTCGGATCACAGGGAAGAAGGTAAGAAAGCAAAGTTAGAAAAACTACAGGAAGTTCCAAAGAAGACTTTGCAGAAGGCAAGCTTGCAGAACTTGAACCTTGCCAGAATAGCAGAACCGTACAGAATGGGACTTCGCCACGACGAAGCTATATGACCGTTGGAGGTGTCCCGACCGTTAGAATGACGCTCTAGAATGATTATAAACGCAATTATGGATGGAAAGATCGCCATTGGACCATTGAGACCGTGCCATATCGGATGGATTTGTATTGATCGAGGCATTCCTACCTGTTGGAGGAATCTGTTACGACGTCGCTTATTTAACCCGTCGGACACTAGATCGGGACCACTTTTTGCAAACCTAGCTAATAGAGAATTGGTTGCATACTATGTTGCACTGTCTAGACCTTGCCATTCATTTGATTACCTTGATTGTTTGTTCGCCTACCCGAGTTATTTTATTACAAGTGTGAATGTCGAGCGAGTGTAGCACAGTAGAGAAGTCTATGGAAGAGATACTTGTCGACCTCATGACTGAGAAAGTCATTTCTGTAGGAATACATGCATCATCAACTGGAGGATTGCAAGCATCCCCATCGACTGGGCGACGTTATGGCCGCATTGCTGAGAAAAGAAGCAAGCACCGCGATGATATGGCTAACGCGAAGCAGATCCCATCGGTCTTGCCTGACTACACCCCGGCGCGGTTAACCATGACAGTGTCCCTCGTGACTTTGAATACACTTTGATCAATGTGTACCTCCCGAAGGGGATACGTGCAGTTGGGCCCCAGTTGGGACTGATCTTAACTTTGAATATCAGTGAATTCAACCTTGGAGACCGAAAGAACTATGCGATGCTCGCGCTGCATAGGTACCTAATGAAGATGACTGGAAAGAAGTCCAAGATGGTCTCCCAACCATGGATTAAGGAGATTGCGAGATCGACAATCTTGAACGTGATGAAGATCCCCCACTTCGGCCGACATCAGTAGGTTAACGCTTGCGTTAAAATTCTCCTGTCGTGCTACCATGGAGGGTATATGTGGCTTGATAGGTGTGTGACTGTGGATCTGACACTGATCCAATTGATCACTGGATTGAGCATGCAAGGAACGGACCCTCGCCAGTTCTACCCAGGGAAGGTCGCAGATCGCACCCTATCCCAGCGTATAAAAGAAGCCTATGGCGATGTAGAGAAAGGGAAGCGAGGCTACAAGGTAGCCTTCATCTAGGATGGCGCAGTGCGCCTAGATTGTCAGTTTATAGAAGGCAAGCTCGTCAGAAAGAACCGGATGACACAAGTCACAGGGTTTGTAGTCGACCTCACAGGGAAGTGTGTCAAAGGAATGCAGATGAACTGGGCAAGCTACCTTGTCAATGAGTTGGAGAAGGACTGTCGTGAATCGTAGGACCAGGGGTATGTTGGGTATGTGTTATATTATTTGCATGTGTGTGTGTGGGTGCGTCAGATTCGACAACTGCATCTGATGATCCCTCTAGTAGTGCTCTTTGTGTCGTGTGCATCAGGCGCTTTCCTAGGGGGGTCCCAGGGGGGGGCAGGTATGCCCCCCCTTGGTTACGCGTAGTGCTCGGGGCAGCACCCCGAAATTTTTTTGGGGGCGGTTTTTGCTATTTTTAGTTGTTTTCTAAATTAATCCTAGATTAAGGGATTGGGGTTTTGGTATCTACAGAATACCTAAAAACATTGTATATATTGTATGGTGAATGGTGAAATTCGATATAATGAATATAAGAAAGGTTTTCCCAGTTGAGGGTTTCCAGTACAAAATCTCTGTGTACTATGTGTATGAGTCATTGATTAAATTTTGTTTTGCTTAAGAATCTATATGCATTGCTTTACTTCACAGGTTTAAAAATTATAGGGTATGAGTTTCATTTTAGTTGGTTACTTATCTTAATCGCATTTGTCGCCTGGCAAATGTCGGAACGAGCAGCCTTCCCCAAAGTTGAGCCATCAGAGCCATTGGCCACAAGGTTCTCCACCTTGTGGTACACGAGTGATATGACAAAGCAGTGGGAATCGAACACGGTGTTCCATGCCTACTACATAAAAATGATGCATGCCATTGAATCTTTCCCCGGAATGACCCCGAATACACTCCATCAGTACAGACCGTTCGTGAAGTTCCGCGTAGACTGACACTTCATCTACATCACTGCGCGCAGGGATGAAAGAAAGGAGGAGCTACAGTATTACTATAAGTTGATTGAGGAAGACATGGAAGATATCACTAAGGAATGGCCAGCCGAATTCCTTGTACCAATCGAAGATGTCGAACTCTCTGATCCCAATATCATGGACAGAGCAGCGGAAAGAAAAAGAAGAAAAAGGAGAAAGAGGAAGTACAAGACATAGAAAGTGATGAGAAGGAAAACACATCGGAGGAAATTGTGCCTGAATCACTTGTAGAAGGAGGAGGAGACGAAGTAAACCAAGAGGAAGAAGGGGAAGAAGGAGACAATCAAGAAAAGGGCGAAGTAACACCGCCAAAGGATCCCCTTACAGAGGCCGATACATCGAAGAAACGAAAGGTTTCTCCGCAGAAACCCTCAGCACGGAAGAATACCCAAGCCAATAAACCTAAGTCACAGAATGTGCTCACAGTTGACGATATCAAGCTCATCATCACAGTTTTAGAGGATGCTTCAGAAGACATCTTGTAGAAACATGAAGCAAAGAAGGAGTTGATGTATGACATAATAGAGAAGGAGCTCAAAGACATCCAACAATCTATCCATTTGAGCCGCATAGTGTCTACTGTGCCATTGTCAGTACAAAGTGTCGAATTGGGGGATGAGCCCACCCAATTACGAAGGCTAGTAGATGCAACCGAGGCTCAACTCCATTGAGTCCAAGAATAAAAGGAAGAGGCCACAGAGGCCTTAAAGTAAGCAAAGGAGGAGGCCTTAGAGAAACTTCATGTTGCGCAACAAGAGAAAGATGACATTAGGGCGAATTTTGAAGAGGACAAAGAGAAGATGCAGAAAGAAAAATACCAATTGCTTGTAGAACAGACCGAGGTCAGAGAGTCAGTAATAAGAGCACTTCACTTTGTGTCGGGCTTGGCATAGGAGGAACGAGATTCCACTGAGATTCAAGTGGAGAAGCTCGTTGAAGCCATTCAGTAGCTTCAAGCAAGAGTAATGGAGCTAGAAATCCAAGTAGTGTCGATCACTCCACAAGAAGTGCACGATCAAAGGGAAGAGGTTGCCAGTAACGCAATAGGAAGAATCAGGGCATTGGTCTTAGAGTGTAAGAAATTAAGAAATCGAAGTGCGTATACCTATGAGCGCCTTGCAGAAGATCCAGAGCTGAGGAAACTGGAGGCACAACTCCAAGAGGTGAAGCAGCAGGCCTCCACTATACAATCACAGCTGAAGCTACTTATTGTTGTTGAGAAGATGAAGAGGTCGTAGGAGCAACGCATAGTCCAGTAGCAGATTACTGTTATCCAGAGAAAAGTTATGGAAGTGACACAAAGACTCCAGTTGGTGCAGGACGAAGCCTACATGATATTTGAATAATTTGAAGGACAAGGCTCGCAACTAGAACAACTGGTTGTGATAGTGGAACAACACCTAGAAGGGCCTGTTACTGAGCAAGTCATTCAGGAGTTTTCCGAGAAGGAGGTTCTAGCGAAGCAACAAGTTGAGGCAGCTCGAGCTAAGCTCAAGGCCTTCGAAGTAGCCCTGCCCAGATCTGAGTGATTTGGGACGAGTCATAGGTGAGTGTTGGGGGCCTGTTGGCCCTCGACCAAGTTTTGAGAGAACATTGGTTTGACCATTTTTGGGACTTCGACACACTGGTCGAAGATGGAGCGCCCAGGCGGAGCTGAGATCACGGGATCTCACTCATTTTGTGGGATTTTGGGGCTTTTAGGGTTTATGTAACAGGTATGGGATGTCGGCCCATGGGTTTACCCATGTTTAGGCCCTCTTTGTAATGTATAAATAGATATCTAGGTGATGTAAGAAGCGGTGTGTGTGTGTGTGTGTGTCTTTGTGCAAGAAAGACGAGTTACTTGTGTGATCGGCTTCGTGCAAGAATATGTAGATATTGCTAAGTGCAAAGAACAGTTGTTGGATTTTTTGCATACTGTGTGTTGAGACTTGCAAAGCTAAGTGCAAGTAATTGTAAGAGGCTTTGTGTAGATAGATCATGTAAGGCTTTGTGCCTTAACCTAATTCAGGGAAGGAGGATCTGGCAAGTTGCGCGCAGATCTTGTGTCCTTTGCGGAGTTGGCTATGTGGTTTTGTGCACAGGAGCAGAAGAATGTAGAAAGCTTGAAGACTAATAATGAAGAAGAAGAGTTGGTGGACATAGCCCCACACTGGGGTGAACCACGTATATCCTATGTTGATGTGCTTTGTGCAATGTTGTTCATATTGTTTATGTATTTATCTTCTTAGTGCACTATTCTTGATGTATGATATATAGATCTATGGATTCTTAGTGCTTATGTATGATGAATGCTAGATCTGAGTTGATTCTATGTGTTAAATGATTAGATGTGTTCAAACTTGATTATTACTGTGTTGATCTATAATAAGGATTTAACCTGCAATGTGAATAAGGTTTAAGAACTAACGCATGTTATTGGCTAAGCGCTTTGTTAAGTGTTGTAATCACATATATGTGTCCCAGCTCGGTTGTATACATCTAAGTCCTGCAACCCCCCCTACCTCTACCTTGGGTGAGACTTCATCTGCTTCGCAGGTGTTGCCGAAAGGGCCGATAGTTAGGGTTTTGTTGGTGCGTTGTTGAAGCGTTGAACCTTGGATCTGCCCCTGTGCCAACACAAAGCATGACTGGTAGAAGAAGGGTATTTGGAAGGTATTCATTTCCATGAAATTTTCTCATTAGTTGTTAAGCTTGTTTCTATGCATGTTGTGTTAGCACTAGTTGTGTTACTTGATCTTGAGTTAGTGCAACTAGATGTTAAAATTGTTTTACATGGATTTTTTGGATAAGGAGATGTATATGGAACAACCAAAAAGGCTATTTTAGGATCGCAACAAAAGATTTGTTTGCAAACTTAGGGAAGTCATTGTATGGCCTGAAGCATGCCAGGAAAATGGTACAAGAAGTTGATTCCTCCATGGTAAGACAAATTTTACAATGAGTGAGTATGACTATTGTGTTTATGGTATATTCATTAGCTTGGTATCATGTGTTATACTTGTTGCAAGCACAAGTATTTTTTCGATCAACAGGTTGGCTCAGTTGGTTAGGATGTTTGAAATGAAGGATCTAGGAGTATTGAAACAAATATCGGGCATGGAAATACATAAAGACAGAAAAGATGGTAAGCTTTGGTTATCTCAACAGAATTATGTGGTGAAGATACTCAAGAAATTTGGTATGAATAATGTGAAACCGATAAATATCCATTTGGCTTTCCATTGTAATCTTTCTTCAGGTTTATGTCCTAGTAATGAAGAAGAAAAGGGTTATATGTCTCGTGTATTGTATGTTAGTAGGAAGTTTGATGTATGCGATGCAATGGTCAGTATTTCACATGTGATGTTGTCAATAGATACATGGAAAAACCAGGTAAAGAACATGGAAATGAGTGTTGATGATTGTGATAAAATGGTCAGTATTTCACATGCAATTGGTGTTGTCAACAGACACATGGAAAAACCTGGTAAAGAGTTACTCTAAGATATATGGTTATTTTTTTCTAAGATATATGGTAATTTTTTTCTACACAAATCTAGATATATAGATGTATACGAGTCTCTAGATATATAGATGTATACGAGTCTCTTTTACATGGAATGTAAGTATTAAGTGCTCTAAGATATATAGTAATTTTTCCCACACAAATCTAGATATATACGAGTCTCTTTTACATGGAATGTAAGTATTAAGTGGTTCAAGTCTTTTTTATATTGAATGTGATTAGGCTTCATGCATCCATTTTTTTCTACAAAACAATCTATTTTGTTTTTTACACAAAATGTAAGTAATAAGTGGTTTAAGTCTGTGTAATATTGTATTGAAAATGTAAGTAATAAGTGGTTTAAGTCTGTATAATATTGTATTGAGGCTTCATGTATCCATTTTTTTCTACAAAACAATCTATTTTGTTTTTTACACAAAATGTAAGTAATAAGTGGTTTAAGTCTGTGTAATATTGTATTGAAAATGTAAGTAATAAGTGGTTTAAGTCTGTATAATATTGTATTGAATGTGAGGATGTTTTATATATTAATTTCATATTTCATGTTTGGTTAAGTTTTAATTTTAAAATAGATTATTAAATTATTGTTATTAAAAAATTGTGTTATTGAAAATATTTTAATTCTAACATCATTTTAATTTTAATTTAGATTAAGTAATATTTGTAATTTAAAAATAAAATAATCAACATTATTAAAATTGTTCACTTATTGAAAAATTACAAATTAACGAGATATGTGGCACTTGGAGTCTCTTGTTTTTGGTGGAAATTATTTAAGTGGAGATTATTTTATGATTAAATACTAAAAAAATTATGTTTATATATGAAATGTGCATAGTTTAAATCTCTTTTAAATTCTCTTGAAAAATGTGATGTTTAACTACAAAATTGATGAACGTTTAAAGGGGATTGCCTTGTGATAAAAAGAATTATTTTGTATAAGATTGATGAAAAGTTCAAATCTCTCCCCATATCGCAATGGAACCATGAAATATGATGTTTGTCTATTCAAAAGAAGGCTACATCAATTATAAAGATGAACTAAGTCTCTTATATTTGCTCCTTTAAATGCAAGTGAACTTATGCAAATACAACTAAATTTAATGGGTGAGTGTATGCTAATAAGAGCAGAGCATGTGGTATGAAAATTAATACATCATGTTTTCATTTAGCAAAATCCAAAATTGCATGAGTAATTTTATAAAAATATGCTTATATTATGTTTGGACATGCCCAATAATAACAAGCATAATCTATTGTGTTTAGACATGCCCTCCAATATTAAGTGTAAATCACATCCACAATATGCTATGTTAGCATTATTGTGATGGTTTCCCATCATGTCGACATGGATATTGTGACGACATATTGACTGGAGGTCCTAAAATTGCAACAAAATAATTCAATGTGAAGGATCTAATATGTCTTTGATTACCTCGTGTCTTAAGACTTGTTCAACTATTTCTTTACTGCAAAATGAATAGATGTCTTGTAATTATTCTCACATGTGAGGGAGATATTATATCTTACTGCATACTATAGAAAATCATAACTCATTTTCAAGTACGACATTCTAAGAGAAGCTAATTCCAATTTTAAAGTAGAGAAAAAACTTGGTGAGGGAGGTTTTGGATCTGTCTTTAAAGTGACAACTTTGTACTTTGTGTTTTATGTAGTTGAATTAGATATTTGAAGGTAGCAACTTCGAGTAATAATGGAGACTAGTAATAATGGAGACTAGAAATAATGGAGACAAGTGGATTTTGACTTCCATTGAATATTTTACCAAATGGATAGAAGCCATCCGTACAAGGAGTGCCTCCCACAAGATAATCATAAGCTTCCTTGAAGATATCATGTCCAGATTTGGTTGTCCAAGCAGGATTGTTACAAACAATGCTACCTCTTTCAGAGATGAACCATTAATTAATTTATGTGAGCAGTATGGAATTACATTAATCCACTCTACTCCCTACTACCCTCAGGGAAATGGTTTAGTAGAGTCTTCCAACAAAATCCTCATAAAGATCATCAAGAAGTTGTTAGAAGACAACAATAAGTCCTGGGACTCAAAGCTAAAATTTTCATTATGGGTCGACATAGTTACAACAAAGACGTCACTTGGTGTTTCCCATTTTCAGCTTGTGTATGGGGTTGAGGTTATCTTTCCTTCTCAACTTGCCTTACCTGTGGCCAAATTCCTCCAGGACTACCAAGGAGAACTTGATGATATGGTCAGGAGGATACAACAATTGGTAGAAGTACAACAGACTAGGGAGCAGCTGCTTGATAAAGCTCGAGACCATCAGCAAAAAATAAAACAAGCTTTTGACAAGGGGGCAAGTAGGGAAGATTTTCGGCTGGGAGATCTGGTGCTCAAATGAGATGCCCCCAAACAAGAAAAAGGAAAACATGGTAAATTCAAATCCTTATGGATTGGTCTCTTCAAGACTTCTAAGGTATTTCCAAACAACACTTATAAATTGAAGAACTTGGAGGATTTCGAAGTTTTGGGTGGCCCTGTCAATGGGCATTTTCTGAAAAAGTATTTTGTCTAAGTCGTGATTGGCTTTCCACTAGAATTACCCATTCTTGGCAGCTTGCAGGGAGCATGCCATCCCCTATGGAGCCAAATGTTATCACATAAATTTGTCGAAGGTCGGATGTGTTTGTTGTGAAAACCCAAGTCTGCACATCTGCTCTGCCTCTCTCTTTTTTGCACACCATTCCTAGGAATTTTCCCCCTTCTGGTTGATAAAGTCAATTCCCCTTTCCGATCAATGATCTAGTTTTCCTTAGCATATTGTTTGAATGATCCTCGGCTCAAGGTTTTTCTGTTTTCTTTAAAGGATGAACACATATCGTGATTTTGGTTGAATTACTGGTCATCTTGTTTTCCATTGATTAATCTCATAGCAGGTCGTCCAAGTCCTTTGTTTGCACAAGTATCATCCTTAATCACAAAACACATCATTCAAAGCAGCCCATTTCGGGCTTAAAATGCAAGCAACGGTCGGGTTCAATTTTCAACGACGAAGATCCCAGGAGCAGTTTAGATCAGCGGCTCGCGTGTATTTAGCAGATCGAATTTTTGCAAAGTCTAGCACCCAACAGAAGCCTCGAAGTTAAAGATCAAGCATTGTGTGTCCTCCTCAGATCAACGGTCATCGTTCACTTTAGAGGTCCAGCTCTACACGCAGACCACCCCCGAGCTTTGAAGTGCCAAAGTAGGTGGTAGTCACTAGTTCAGATATGTGGCACTCTCATCATGCATGACACTTGGCACCCATATGTCAGAGACACGTGACATCCATTTAGCGCTGACACATGGCACTCATTTCAAGAATTTTTAGACATATCTTCAAACTCATTTTTGAGTGACACATGTCACCCCTCCGCCCGTGACATGTCAGCATAGTGACGTTAGGTTGCCCCGTCAGCTGTGGGAGATCATCCTCCGGGAGGTGTTCTTGTTCAAGCACCATTATTAGAGCCATCTCCATGCGCGGTTTTTAATGGATCCTAGAGTTGGTGGGTGGATAAACCTCAGTGGTGGTGCTAAAAGTAGTAGGGTTTCCCAGATCGTGGATTTGCACCAGATTGACAACCATGCTTCATTGTGGGGACACAACTTGCTTGATTGATAAAATTCTTGAGCGATACTGCAATCAAAACCGTGGTATAGTGAAAGAGCTACATGGCGGAAGGTGGTGAATTGCAGGCTCAAAAGCAGTGTGAATTCAAACCACTTTTGACGACCCCACAATCATGTGCTTATAAGACGTCCTATCCAAGAGAAGTGTGTGGCCGCCCCCTAGGCATTAAGCCTCATTGCGATCTCGAGAAAAACAATTAATGAAAAATGAGTGGCGGTTGAAACCTCGACTCACTCCATAAATAGAATACATGGAAGGTCTAGCCGTGGAGACAGAACTGTCAGCCCGAGGTACCTCTATGGATGGTTTTTCTTGCATGGCCATGCTGATCTGAGCTCGTGTCTGACAAGAGGATGCATGCACAATCTGACAAAAGAAGACACAGACGTAAAGCCTTAAATGGGATGACCAAATCACACTGCTGGTAGTCGTGGAGTAATCTAAGTATAAATAGTTCAGATCAAGATTTTGTTAAGGTCGTCAACTGGTTTAGCAGAGCTCCCTATTTTGTAATATTTTGATGCCATAACTGTTCTCTGGTTATGTATCAAATTTGAGACTTTCGCATTAATAGAAGTAAGCTTCTTTCATCTCTTTGTTTAAACTGTGTTGAAACACTCGGGCATGGAGGATCCAGTTGAGGGTTGTGATTATATTGTAATGTAGATTTGATTACAGTAGTGTCGTGACCGATTTTAGTCATATTCCTTGTTATCTTATTTCCCCTTATGCTGAAAGGCTCGGGCATGGAGGATCCATTCGAGTTGTTGTAGTTTCATTGTGATGTAGGTTTGATCATTATGCTGCTATGACGTATTTCAGCGTCTGAAACTTGAGTTCAAGAGTGCTCTTGAGCCTGAGTTTTTCTTCACCAAGCTGCTTGAAAGTCGGATGCCCATGGAAGACTTGTCCACCTTTCTCACTAAGTCTTCCTTCTTCCCACCCTTAAAATCAAATCACTGACTAAAGTTAATGAGGCCCTCACTTCCTTGTGCATTGCTTGTCCAGTTTCTGTGATTAAAATCATTCTTGTCCCGATTTTTGTCCATTTGACCTCCACTCATAAAACCAACATCCACCAAACATTCTAATGGGTATCATGCTTATCCTCTTGCAATATTAGGGTGACTCTCAGTGCTAAGAGAATGTAAGTTGTATTTTCTTCCTTGGTATCTTGGAAAACTATGTGTAGATTTACCAGTGCTTCTTCCTTCTTTCCCAACTCTAGATACAATTGAGATATCATCTAAGTGAGCATGTCCTACTACCAATTATCCATTTGGATGACCTTATCTCCCAATTGCACAAGCTTAAATATGCTCCTGTCTAATTATTCCCTCATGGTGGCAAAGGAGTCTTGGCATTTTATAAGATATTTTTCTAGCTCATCTTCTTTCTACCTCCAATTTTGACTTTCCTCTTGGATTTTCCTGATGAAGTTTTTTAACTCTTCAATTATTTATCTCTTCTATTATTTATCCACATTGATTTTGTTTTCTCTTGAAAGTTATAGAATTTGTTTCAAGGATTCAACTACTTTGATACCTTATGATCCATAAACAAGGGACTTACAACCCACTCGTTTCACCAACACAGACACTTTTGGGTATTAAATTTCCGGTCTTTGTTTTTATAATTTATGTAGAGATATATGTTCTATAAATGGATACAAGGCTTCTATTCTTGGTTTAGTTCTGAGTGCAACATCCCTTTAGGATTATAGGCATGGCCTACTCTCTAGTGTAACCTACACACATCAACTAGATAATAGAACAATAGTAATCACTCCTATGAAAATACTTTGATCTCGATGCAACTTCTTTGCACGGTGATATCCAACTAAACTAGTCCTCTCTACATGATCAATATTGAAACATCATCATGGTTCATTGTGGTGTTTAGTTCTGATTACAGTGCTTTATTTCTAGGCTAGTTACTTCACACACACCACATATTGTAAAGTGAAATCAGCATAAGTCAAAATATTGATGAGAATGAAAGAATCCAACATTTAGCATGGCCAACGATATTCATGTAGGAGATTCAAAAGAGTTATGTTATACAACTCTATGCCCATTGGAACTCACTCTAGCATAGCAATAACATTCTCATTGCAATGAAATCTACAATATGCACTTTACTTTTCAAATATGTGGCCCAACACTTCTACCTTTTTGTGTATTTTGCACACTCTACTGTAGACTTGGACTCATGGAATCAATTTCCTTGTATATGACCAAAAAAAATGGAAAATTTGGTGAAATTGATTTCTCCAAAAAAAATACAAGGGACACCACTACTTCACTTAATGGAAATGATTGATAATAAAGAAGAAATACCAATCCCTCACTTCCATGTTTCATATGTATAGGCTCAAGCTTCAACTTAGAATTTTCAATGAAAAAAATACTCATAATCTAGTGCATTTCCCCAATGATTGGAAGACCATATGAAAATATTTCACATACAAGTATTAGGTGGAACACTTGTTTAAGTCTTCAACAATTTACTAATTCATTTGATCCATCCTATGGTTATCTCTAGCAAAAAAATCAAGATATGGTCAAAAGAAGAGAGCAAACTATTTTCCAAGCAATTAAACTTTCCATTCTACACACGCTCCAGTGCCTACATGTATACATCCAACCACCACTTTGTACGACCTCAATTAGATAAATATGAGGTTGTTTATGGCTTGTGCATCCTACACACAACTCCAAAGATAAATCAAAAAATATGTGTGATCCCCTTACAGTAGAATCACTAGCCTATGGCCTCATGTAATCACTCAGGCACAGTATGAACATTGGGTTATGATACCATTAATCTTAAGGATTGAATTTTGTTGTTCCTTAGAAATTAAATTTAGAAACTCTACTAGATAATTGCAACAACTATCTCATGGTAGCCCTTAATCTCATATCCCAAAGTAAGATGAATGTTGAGTAATACAGAGTTGCTGGAATTCATCAAATATTAGTGGAGAATGAAATTATGAGTGAAATAATAGAACCATAACTAGGAATTCATCCTTAGATCCATTAATCCAACTACAAGAATCATTGTAAACACAAAGAAATCACCAATAACTCAAGAACAACAATTAACACCTCCATTGAGAAAATTTCATCACACAAAGACACAATGTTTACGCTAGAAACACAAATGGGAAAACCAACACTCAATGGTCACTCAAATTTAGTATTCTATCCATCTCTAGTTACAATGCAGTCATGGATTTCTACACATCCTCCCCTCTTTCACCAACAATTAGCCCAAAATATCTTTGAGAGTCAAATTACAAGAAGATATAGGGAGAGTCAATGTAATGGGAAGGCTAATAGGCCAGACCTTTCATTTCCCATTCCTTAGTCTTTTCTCTCTGATTTTCATTTTCTATTTTATTTAATTCTTAGTTTTCATCTCTTTTGTCTCATTTACATTTACATTTTATTTTATACAACCTCATTAATTGTCAAATTGCACTTAGGTAATCAATCTTACAGCCATTTGTTTGTTCAGATCCATTTCCTATCAAGTGTTAGGTCTTAGATAATTTCCTATACAGTAGAGAGACATAGAGAATATTATAAACAACTTTTTCCATAATATCTTTCTTTTTAAATTATAAGTATAAAAAATTAAAACTTTCTAAGATTGTGAAATATAATAAATAATTTGAGAATATAATGAAACAAAATGTAAGACAAAAAATTTCAATTAGCATTTTTTTCAATGTTTTTATTCTTGGTATGAGAAATCTAACTTTGAAATTGTAAATTCCAAGGGGTTATTTGAACAAGTTGTTGTCAATTTTTTTAGGTGTTTAGCTAAATTCATACTAAAAAACATAATTTGAATCTCACTTAAATTTGTTCTTGGAATTTTCCAAAAAAATTTAAAATAAATCTAAAAAATTCTAAATTCTAACAAACAAGAAAAAGAAAAATAAATGTAAGAAACAAAATGTTAATTAAACAAAAAAATATATTACATTATTTACATAATAAATATAACTTTAAATATGAAGTTATTAAAAACACTTCATTTAAGAAATTAAAGGACATTTTAATTATCAACATTTTATACTTTTGAAAATATTATCATTTTTTTTTAATAAATTTCACATTTAAAAATCAACATTGAAAATTTTATTATTAAAAATTTCAACATTTCAAAGATTTAATTAATTTAAATGAAAAATAATTGTACAAGTAACAATTCACTAGTAAATGCATATAGACTTGTTATGAGAGAAACAATCTATCATTCCAAAACTTTACTACATCTCTATCTTTGTTGTTGCATCCTTTCTACTCATCAATATTTATACACAAATCTCCACCATTTATTAAAATATTTCCTATAATAAACAATCTTAAGTTTTGCCAACATGGTCCATAATGAGAGATATTAATGGTACATGATGAAAGATATTAATAAAAAAAATAAACTTATATCGAGAATGTCAACCAAATATATATTTTAATTATAAAAAATTGTTAAAACATTAAACCATACAATATCAACCAAAATATATTATTAGTATTTGAAACATAAAATCTAATTTCATACTTAATTTACTCTCTATGATTGGGAAAAAATACATTTATAGATCTTCCCCTCATTTTATAACTTGGATTTAAGGATCGCATCACTTTGTTACCTCTAACTAACTTACAAAATCCAAACACTAAACTCATTAAATTGATTAACCATTTTAATTAGAGAAGATTCAATCAATTGCATAGTGGGAGCTTAGAACTAGTATTTGATATTGATTTTATGATATTGTCTTAATTTGTTTTCATTCACATGAATAAGACTTGTTTAAGGTTGTTATGTTTGAGATAACGATGAAGTTTAAAGAATATTTATTATTTATCAAATTTTTTTTTTAAAGATCTTAAAGACTTGAATTTGAAATCATTTCAAAGTTAAGATGCAATCATTATATTTATGTATTAAAATACTTTTTGAATTTTGTGTATTAAATGCAGTTTTTTTTTTTTTTTTCCCACTTGCATGAATAAAAACTCACCCAATAACATGAATCTTTGAACTTACCCAACAATATGAATCTTTGTGTTTCAAGTGAATGTTATTAGGTAGATAGACAATAAACATTCATGTCACATCTATATGGCCATTGAATAAGGACTCACCCAATAGCATGAATCTTTGTGTTTCAAGTGAATGTTATTAAGTAGGTAGACAATAGACATTCATATCACATCTATATGGCCATCAAACCAGGAAGAAGAGTGAGCCAAACTTCAAATTTTCATGGTTGAGCACTAATCTAAAGGATATCTCTTATGTCGAAGGTGTCTTAGTTGAGAGATCCATTATCTATCCAATGGGAGATATTGATGCATTGGTATAATGCTCACCTAAATAAGTGAAACAAGGGAGATAGATTCATGTGGAGTGTGATAGACATTGGGACGTCTTGGTTGTTTTAGTATGACTCCCTGTTATATCTTCCTTAAAACTCACATGAATATAACAATTGATCTTCTTAATTGGTTGTATTTAAAATGCAACATCAAGTAGGCAAGAAACACACTAGCAAGATCTGAAATTCTTTGTGTCATCAAAAGAGGTCGATCAATTAATGGCCAAGGGATTCAATTCACTCATCAATATCAATACGACGTGACTTATTCCATAATTCCCACTAAACCATGGTATGACCAGGTGGAGATTTTTCCCCTTCTATAAATGTAAATATGACCGAAATACTAAACCCTTTTCTCCTTAAAGCTTCCTCCCTTGGTTCTTCTTGAGCTTTTAACCTTGAAACCGTGATAAAGGGGATAAATAGATTATTTTCTAATGATAAGAAAGGTTGGTAACTCTAATTTTAGGGTTCTATAATAAGAGAAATTTTGGAGTTTTATAAATATTAATTTAATAAAAAAAAAAAAAAGGGGAGAGCAATGTTTTAATGTGTCAATTTCAAGTGTTATTGTGTTTCTTTGACCTTTGGCACGTCTCAACAATTTTACTATCTCATGGGTTGTGTTTTTTTTATCTACAACATTGTTATGTCGAAAGGTGTACATCTATTGACAATGGGCAGATTTAATAGGGGTTTAGTGCTTAATAAGGTTTCTATGGACAGGATTAAATATGGCTGGAATATTCTTAGTAGTCACACAAAATAAATGGCTGTGATTTCAATCATTAACTTCCTAGCTATTATGAAAACATCCGTTTATGTGTTTACTTTTTTACATTTACCTAATTATATTTAAAAATTACTTTGATAGCTTATTGATTGCCACTTAAGTGATTAACATAAATTAAAATATTAATACCAAATAAATGAAGCTCAACCATTTATTTATTAATCAATAATAAAATTTAATATATTCTTTTAAGGATTCTTTTCCTCTTATCCGCCTTTGGACGTTGATCAGCCACAATTATGTGACTGTGCTAGTTATAGTTACAACAAATATGCAAAACATTTTTCTTTTCAAAAGGTAATCACTTGTAAAAAGAAGAAACTCTTATTTTTCAATCAAACCGTTGAAGCCACAGGGCCTGTGCGGTTGAAGCTTTGAAGGAACAGTTGCAATTGCTGTTTCCAGCACATAAACACAGGCATGCATATAAACTTAACTTTCATGAATGAAATAGGATCGAACGAGCATTCCTTGGGCTGTGGAGTATCGATTTCAAGCTGCGGATTTAATGAAATGGGAAGCGTACTCTATCAGTTTCATTGAGTTCGGCTGTTCTAATTTGAGGACGGTGAAGCCATGATCTTCCTCCTCAAACTCCACAATTTCAATGATTTGCTTACTGCATTTCTTGAGAAACTCACAGTATTCCAATTCTTTGTCCCTCAAAATGTCACGCCCTCCGATAACCATAACCGTCGGTGGTAGGGTACCTGCAAGTGACCAAACATCCAGCGCTCCGGTGTGGGGAGCAAGTGGGTTGCAGAAATGGTGGTCTCTGTTGCTTCCCGCGGGGAGTGCCAGCCTTCACATCAGATCCGTGTGTTCCACTGAAAGAAGTGGGATCTCTTGCCTCTCTTTAGTCTCGGACTCAGTCCGCGCCTCCCCTCCGAAAAAGGGATTCAGCAAAATCAATCCTCTTATTCGCATATCTCCACTCCAATCTTGCCCGCCAGACCACATTGCCACACGATGCGCGATATTCCCTCCTGCGCTTTCTCCCATGAGGAATACCTTGGAGAAGTCGGCATGGGAATCGAACCAAGGATCGGATCTTTCTCCCCTGCCTGTGCTTTTGGACTGGGAATGCACCCACTGGACAGCGGAGATGGAATCGTGATAAGCAGTAGGAAGGCGATGCTCGGGAGTCAATCTGTAGTGGACGGAAACGATGAGGGCGCCTATATCGGCTGCCCACTTTACACAGAAGCGGTGGATAACGGGACTCTGCGGGCCAAACAAACAGAAGCCGCCGCCATGAAAGTAGAAGAGTACGGGCAGCCGTGTGGCTGTAGTTGGGGAAGAATGGGGAGGAGGAGGAGGAAGATAGAGGCGCGCCCATAGGCCGTGTGTGAGATCAAACACGACGTCTTTGTATAAGACCTGCTCATAACTTTCGCTCAGTGGAGGAAGGTGGAAAGATGGTTCGTCTCCACGCACCACGGATCCATCGCTGTAGAGCTTAATGGATCCCTTGACCTCTTCCACTAATGAAACTGAAACCGAAGACCCACTGTCACTCATGATTATCTCAGCTCCCTGCTTGGCCTTTGGAATGGAAATTTGTAGAGCAAGGGGTGTTCATTTTTNAATCTACCATTCTCCTTTCAATGAATTATCTTTCTCCTGAATCTACCAGTCTCCCTGATCCCTGATTAATTATTAATCTTTCTCCTAAATCTACCAGTCTCCCTGATTAATTATTAATTCAAGGTAGAATCTACCATTCTCCTTTCAATGAATTATCTTTCTCCTGAATCTACCAGTCTCCCTGATTAATTATTAATCTTTCTCCTAAATCTACGAGTCTCCCTGATTAATTATTAATTCAAGGTAGAATGGTAGATTTAGGAGAGAATGGTAGAGTTTTGAGGTTGTTTTTATGTTATTTTTCACTTACAATATATAATAATAATAATAATAATAATAATCTATTTTTAAAGTCACGGCCAAGCCAGCACACCAAATTGGTGTATGAGACCCCTTTGTTTGTGGGACAAGGGACTCCCCTTCGCCCAACAATTTGACTGGTAAAGTCTACGAAAGTATACATACCCTACCCCCCTCTGGATTTGAACCTGTGATCTCTTAAGAGAAAACACATGTTCTTAACCATTAGACCCACTCAAATAATATAATATTATATAAAAATAGCGTGTATATTTTTTTTTAAACTTTATTTTTATTTCTGATCTTTAAAAATCCTTTGCACTGACCTGTGGAGAAAATAGAGCTCGCCATACTGACATCGTATTTATATAACTAAAATGCCAAAATTTATCAAATAAGCATTTCATGTAGAGCCTACGGAATCACAGTAAACAAAACAATATTTATTATTTATAATTACGAGCTCGTTGAAGTTGGTTTTGTTGCTACAGAGAGTAGAGTTTTTTTTAAAGGAAAAGTCTGTAATTTTTTTAGATGTAGGGAGTAAATTTTATTTCGAAGAAAAAAGTTTAAAAATAAAATTAGCATATAGCTGATGTTCAAAAGATCATTTTCATCTTTAGGTGTAGCTTTATTTATAAGTTATTTCATCTTACTCTTTAAAAAGAAAAATAAATTTTATAAAAAGAATGCTATTATCTTCTTAAAAAATAACCAAAAATATTCAATTTCATAGTTTTATCGTTCATATTTCATAGTGTTTTCTTTAGGTTGAATAATTATTATCCAAATTTCTTGGTCTATATCAACGTTGGAGAGTTTTCCATAATCTAGTTATTGTCCTTGTAGATGTGTAAAAAAGATATTTGTGAGAATGTTGGTAACATTGCTTGTAAAGTTTTTTAACCTTATTTATTATGTATTCATTGTGTAAAAAGTAGTTAATCATCATATATTTGAAGATGAGAAACTTTTGATTTTTTTAGTAAGTTTTAAGACAAGTTTGAGGGCGATCAACTCACAAATATTATTTTCTTCTAGCTTAATTCCATTTTTGAATTTTAAACTATGATTTTGTGATAAAAATAATATTCCTCCTATTTCACCCTTAGAGGCACCATCAAAGTATGTCATGGAATGTTCATATTTATTATCTCTTTTGGATGACCAAGCGATGATTGTTTTTCATAACAAGGAATACATTCAATATGTTTAAAGCTTGTACAACACATTTTAATAGAACAATGTCTTTGTCTTCAAAGAGTTTCAGGTTCCCAGACAACCAAACTCCCTACACAATGTTTAAGGGAAGATCTCCAAACTCTTTTTGTTATAACTCAAAATGCCACTTCTATGCATCTTGAATGTTGGTCTACTCATTCATACATCTGCCAACCTTTTTTTTATGGAGTTCTTCTCAATAAACAACTTTTTGTATGGTATACATGCCTTGTTGTATAGGCAGAGCGCGTACATACGCTAGTTGCATACCTGAAAGCCCACGTACATACGATTGTTGAACTACTAAAAGCACGTGTGTACTCTAAAAAGTGACAAAAAAATATAAAATTCACGCTTTTCTACGGAGTTTACGGGCTATCTTAGGTTTTGCAACCATCTTACCTCATGTAGCCCTTCTGGCAAGGAATTAACCATCATTTTCTCATACAAAAAGGGCCCTAGGGGGGTCATTTGGATATATCAAACTAGAAGCAAGAGAACTCTGCCAAAGTTTCTCCCTTGTTCCCCAAGCCTTTTGCATTTTTCTCTGAGTTTCATCCTTAACAATCCCTTCCATCCATCTTCCTTATACCATCCATCATTTTCCCCTTATATTTACATGTTGGTGATGAAGATAGTATTGGGAATAGTGCACATGGAGACAAAGTAGAGGAACCCAGGTGAGGTTTGTGGAGCGACACCAACAAAATTCAAGTTGTAACCTCAACATTCCCTTCCATCCATCTTCCTTATACCATTTATCCAGCCTTTTGCATTTTTATCAAATATACATTTCATGTAGAACCTACGGAATCTATGTTAAACAAAATCATATTTATTATTTATAACTACGAGCTGATTGAAGTTGGTTTTGTTGCTACAGACAGTAAAGTTTTTTTTTTAAGGAAATAATGTAATTTTAGATGTAGGGAGTAAATTTTATTTTGAAGAAAAAAGTTTAAAAATAAAATTAGAATATAGAATTTTCAAAAGATTATTTTCATCTTTAGGTGTAACTTTATTTTCATCTTTAGGTGTGACTTTATTTATAAGTTATTTCATCCTACTTTGTTAAAAAAAAATAATAAAATATTAAAAAAATGCTATTATCTTCTCAAAACATAACCAAAAATATTCAATTTAGTAGTTTTATCTTTTAGTATTGTTTTTTTAAAGAAAACATAAATATATAAGGAAATAAATAGAATTATATCTACGCCTCATGTTCATATTTCATAGTGTTTTCTTTATGTTGAATAATTATCATCCAAATTTCTTGGTCCATACCAACTTTTGAGGGTTTCTTCACAATCGAGTTCTTGTCCTTGTAGATGTGTGAAAAAAATATTTGTGAGAATGTTGGTGACATTGATTGTAAAGTTTCTTAACGTTATTCCTTGTGCATCCATTGTGTAACAAGTAGCTAATCACCATATATTTGAACATGAGAAACTCTTGATTCTTTAGTAAGTTTTAAAACAAGTTTGAGAGCCATCAACTAAAAAATATTATTTGCTTCCAACTTAATTCCAACTTTGAATTTTAAACTATGATTTTGTGAAAAAAAAATAATATTCCTCCTACTCCACCCCTAGGTGAGGTCCCCTGAGAGGAACCATCAAAGTATGTCATGGAATGTTCATATTTATTATCTCTTTTGGATGACCAAGCGATGATTGTTTCTCCTATGGTTGAGGGAATACATTCAATATGTTTAAATCTTGTACACCACATTTTAATAGAACAATATCTTTGTCTTCAAAGAGTTTCAGGTTCCTGGACAACCAAACTCCCTACACAATGTTTAAGGGAAGATCTCCAATCTCTTTTTTTTATAACTCAAAATGCCACTTCTATGCATCTTGAATGTTTGCCTACTCATTCATACATCTGCCAACCCTTGTTTGATGGAGTTCTTCTCAATAAACAACTGTTTGTATGGTATATGTGCCTTGTTGTATAGGAAGAGCATGTACATATGCTAGATGCATACCTGAAATCCCATGTACATACACTTGAGGCACTACTAAAAGAACACGTGTACTCTAAAAAGTGACAAAAAAATATAAAATTTGTGCTTTTTGGTGGAGTTTAGAGGCTATCTTAGGTTTTGCAACCATCTTACCTCTTGTAGCACTTCTGGCAATGAATTAACCATCATTTTCTCATATAAAAAGGGCCCTAGGGGGTCATTTGGATATATCAAACTAGAAGCAAGAGAACTCTGCCAAATTTTCTCCCTTGTTCCCCAAGCCTTTTGCATTTTTCTCTGAGTTTCATCCTCAACATTCCCTTCCATCCATCTTCCTTATACCATCCATCATTTTCCCCTTATATTTGCATGTTGGTGGTGAATATAGTATTTAGACAGTGCACTTGGAGACAAAGTAGAAAAACCCAGGTGAGGTTCGTGGAGCGGTGCCAAAAAAGTTCAGGTTGTAACTTCCAGTTTTGTTATTAATAAATAAGAAAATTTCTTGTCCCAGTCTTTATGTCTATGTGTTTGTGCTTATGAATGTTTTCATGAATAACTCACTCTTTAGATAATCTTGATAATTAAGCATGTGTTTTCCTAGTTTGTTCTATAGCATTGTTTCATGCCATCTTTGGGAGGAAGCCTTCAGTATTGGATGAACAACAATCAGAAGGGATCGAAAATAGTCATAAGGAATTAAGGTACACATTTCTATATTACTTATCTTCCCTTAATCATCGCAAGGTTGTGTTTGGTTTGGGGTATAATAGAAGTTTTTCCATCTTTTAGGGGTGTCAAGGCTCTACCTAGTCAATAGACCCAGATTAGGGGGATTTCCCCCTTAGTGAACGACTCCACTAGGGAGTATCCTTAGGGTATTTTTTAGGAGATATTTGTTTGGCTTGAATTCCCTTTTTTGTTGAAGTATTTGAGTTTTTTGTGATCGAATTGGATATTGGTGGCCACCACCTATTCTATGGACCCCACTATTGCTTCTTCGGTTTTTAATTTTACATAGTTTACTATTTTGCCATGATTTTCCGGGTCTGAACTTGGAGCCGTTTTGGGGAAAACCCCTAAGCGATGTTTTTTAGAGTGTCAGTGAAATTTTTGACAAAATTTTGTATTCCTCGGATAGATCTTTCCAATGATAGATATCATACGCCTAAAATAGAGATGGAGTATGCAAAAGTTACGACCAGGGAAGTTGATGTACCAACTTACCCAAATGGGAGCCCACATGACTTTTGGTAGCTTCATCTTCTAGGGTTAGGTTTGGATGTCTAGGACTTTTGGCATTCCCGTTTATTGTAAAGGGCCTTGAGCCTCATTGTAATCATCTTCTCACGGATGAAGTAGCGGCCACATCTCTTCGAGAGATAAGCTACGAGCGCCCTAGCTAGTTTATTCCATTAAATGCAGCAAGCATATTTTGGTCATTTGTTATTAATGAAATGGAAGTCACCCATTTAGCGCATCTATTGTTTATGTGTATTTTTGGCCCATTTCATTTGTTTCCTACATAAATCCGGATCCCGATTGGTAATAGAGCGGTCTGCTCATTCACCGATCCTTCTTTGCATGTCATGAGATGTGAGTTATAGAGTTGGGGCTACGTCTGGTTGAACCTTTGCAGGTCGGCCTATGAAGCAAATGACCAGCCATGGGGAAGAAAAGAAAGATGAAGGCGGAGATCCTATCAAATGTTGCTTTCGAGGAGGCCCTCGAGAAATAAAGGAATACGATGATGGACAAATTTGCCCAAATTCTTCCAACCAGTTAAATTGGTGGTGCATCGACATCCATAAACCACTCTGGAGGTGCCACTACTTTTAAGATACAAGTAAACTTTGACATTAACATATTTGGTAAATAGTCTGGAATGTAGGTAGATAGATGGATTGAATCTGTTAGAAGGATATTTCTTGGTTCATGACTTTTCGAACCAGGAGAAGATTATTTTTTCAATACTCAAAGCCACCCCCCATGTCAAGGTGGTGGAAACCTACTCGGAGAGAAAGAGGGGCGAGGAGAACCCTCTTTGTTCTCGGTACCCACTTGGAATTCTTTTTGAGACGCCATTAAGGAACAATATTGTCCCGTGGGGAACTGAAGACAAATACATACAATGGACAATGTTGCGGCAACAAAGGGACCAAGATTTGCATGAGATGGCGAATATGTTCATACCCTACGCACAAAGTTGCGTATCAAAGATATGGAGAAACATTTGGTGTTAAAGGTATGATTATGCCTGCAGATACATTCGGGGAGGAGATGGAGTTCCTCGACATTTCCTGACTTGGTGTGGCATACCGGTATTCTGCCAAGATTGAGCATAAGTTCAAAAAGAAGAAGCGAGACTTTAGGTGCGCAAATCGAACTATGGAAAGATACTCCCAAACCGCAAAAAAAGGTTAAGCCAAGGCGGGGTAGCCAGGGACAACCTGCCAAAGCCAAAAACAAGGAACAAAACCATGAAGCCAAAAAAGGACACGGAAGTGGTGCCAGAGTTCCATAAGAGCTCCCTCACAACACAAGTGAGTGTCAGACCAAAACATCACTAGTGGCTAGGATGAGGGCTTCTAAATCATATGCATGCTCAGACATTGAATCGAGGAACGACAGGGAATGGCGGAGCTGATTATCGATCGCGAATTAAGCCACCATTGCCACCACAAAGATCCGAAGGAGGAACCAGAAGATCCAAAAAAGGCAGAGCGTCTCTTCCATTCAAAAATGTGGCTAAAAGGTTCCGTTGATTCATTAATCGACGGTAGAATTTGAAGAGCCCTCATCTTAGTAGAATCGTCAAGCGGTTGAAACTATCGACCACAACACCCACAACCATACACTACCGGTGGTGCACCAAGGGCGGAGCCTCATCGGTGATCCAACAATGTCGCCCCTCTGACATCAGAAACATCACGGATGAGGTATTATGTGACATTGCTCCCTCTTGGTGTTTCGATGTATTATTATTAGACCAACGTGCGTAGGCGACATGCTATGTAACTGTGAGTCTGGGCCTCGTGTTGTTATTATCAATTTGGGAAATAAGTTGTGCGGAATGGGAGATGGCATACCATCTCTTTGGATTCTTGCAAAACAATCGCGATAAGCTCATTTTCCAAAAACCAAGAAGTTGTTTTCACGGTGATCGCCCTCGAGGGAAGCGAAAGATTGTGTATGACCTCGGACAAAGCCCACTACGAAAACAGCGGATGGATAAGATTGGTGGAGGAGTCACGAGGACATCTTCACCTCCAGCGGAAGTACCTCTCCCAACTGCCGAGGGTCAAGCACCCGATTGATCTGACCCCAGGTGTGCAACTGCCCAATGGACCCATCTACGTTGCTACGATGCGGAGAATGGCGAAATCAAGAGGCAAATTCATGAGATATTTCGTGCAGAAAGGTCACATCGGTCGAGTTCATCATACATAGAATGTCATTATTAGTGCCGAGAAGAAGGATGGAACTTGGAGACTCTGCATTGACTACTCAGACGAACAAGATCCTTTGTTGAGATAGTACCCGATCCGCAGTTGATGACATTTTGGACCAACTCAAGGAGGAAAATATTCCAGCAAGATCGACTTGAAGTACGGGTATCACCGGGTACGATAAGGGCCTACGATGTGTGGAAGACCGCATTTCAAATCCAAGGAGGGCCTTTTGAATGGTTGTTCATGCCTTTTCGGGTTGACGAATGCCCAACAACATTCATGAGGGCTAATGGATGACATCATGCGCGGCCATTCGCAACTCATTTGTAGTGGTGTACTTGGATGACATTGATCTTGACAGGCAGGAAGAGCACCTCCACCATATCAGAGCGGAGTCCTCAAACGTAGCAACACAAGTTGTGTGCCCAATTTGGAGAAATGCACTTTTAGCGCCCGAGGTTGATGTATCTGGGATACATTATTGATGGCGGGGGTGCATGTGGATCCAACAAAGATCCAAGTCATTTTGGATTAGCCAGCCCCAACTACCCTAACAGAGCTCCACAACTTTTAGGTCTTGCCAATTTCTACTGCGGGTTTGTGTTGGGATTCTCATATCACTTGGCCCTTGAGTCAAAGTCGCAGGAGGAACTAAATAAAAATTCTTTTGGTCTGAATCTCCATAGAAGGCGTGAGTTGAAACATCGCCTACGCTGCACCGGTGCTTACCGGACTACGACAACCATTTTGAGATCGAGACGGATACCTCGACTATGCTATTAGAGTCCTTACTCAACATGGGCATCGATTGTATATCATGAGTAAGGACACTTTCGATACAATCAGTATCCCACTTATGACAAGTATATGTATTCCATTGTGCATGCTTATTGACAATGGAAGCATTACATTTTGGGAGAAGGAAGCGGTCATCCCACTTAGACCAGCAAACCCCTGCGGTTTATCTGAGACATAAGGGAAGTTGCGAGAGCGATGCATGCATCGAGGAAGTGGTCCACATACACCGCAGTTTCATTTGAACATTAAGAACAAAAAGGAAGCACCAATAATGTTTACCCAAAGCGCCTCGATCCGACCACCCATCGTGAAATGTGCTATTAACTCAACTCTTGTGAGCCGCGAGACTTTCGATTGTACGCTTCTCTACACAAGTGATCAATTGACCCACATACAATACACTCTTGGAGGGTAAAGCAAGTTCCCAATTTTCACCTCAGGGATGCCACCTTTTGTCACTTAGGACACCTTTGTGTTCCTTCAAAAAAGCGTGCCAAGATGATTTGGGGCCTTTTCACGGTGAGTCGCTAGGCATTTGAGAATTAGAAAGCAGGTGGCAGTCTTGCAAAAGTATTTCTATTAGACGAACCTTTGACAAGATGTCGAGAAGTACATAAAGTACTACGCATTGCAAAACCATCAAGAAGGCCTCATGCTTCCTACCCAGGTGACATGGGAATCCATCTCTATGGATTACATGTCGGGCCTTCTTCTACTAAGCATAGCGTGAATATGTTTTTGTGTTCGTTGATAGATTCTCGGAGATGTCCATTATGATGGCTTCCAAGAAGAATATCATGGTAAATAGCTGCTAAACTCTTCTTTGAATGAGTGTTGGTACATTTTGGGATCCCACAAAATATTGTCTCATATTGGGACATTTGTTTTCTTAGCACATTCTATTTGAGCCTATGGTCACTGTTGGTTACCAAGCTCACAAAATCCATTAACTTTCCACACCCAAATTGATTGAAATAAAGAGGTCGTCAATAGGATGTTCGTACACATTTTGTGCATGTACAATTCAAAGCATCCCGTACATGGGATAGAGCCTCCACTATGGCCCTGCTTTCACGGCTATGGCCGGGCTCTCCATAGCTCAATAGCCACAACCCCTTTCAAAGTGGGGTTGGGATTCCCAACAAGCCATGTCCCATTGACATAGCCATGCACCATTGTGGCTACTCTGGAAGATTTAGCTCATGTCCAATCTGAGGCGAGTAAGGCAAACAACTTCATTGACACATTCAACCCGGTCCACCGCCGGTACATGACATCTTTGGATAGAGCGATGCTAAGTACAAACTGCTGACATGATCAACATTGGGTGTCACACAACTTCCAAGTTGGCGAAAAAGTGTGGATGCATTTGCAAAGGAGCCTGTTGGACCCATAAACTTCGTCCCGCCGATATGGGACATAACCCCTCACCAAGGTTGTAGGGGAAAAGTCCTTGCTTTAATTTCGACGTCCACCCATTCCTTGGTTTACTTGATTTAATGTGGACCGTCTTCGGCCCTAATTTCCACCTCTACTAGATACACCTGACATGGCAGAACAGCTCACATCGCGAGGTTAAATCTAGGCTGCATGGAACAATCTAGAAGTGATCAGATCATGGATACATAGATCAAGCACTAGAAAACAAAGGATCTGCAAGCTATATCGAGTTGTCAAGCGGGCCAACTCCTTCACCAAGGCAGTAGCTCACGGGGACCAAGTAGAAGTTTCCTCATCATGGAGGAACTCAAAGCGCGATAGGGGACCATTGCTTCCTAAGGGAGGAATTGATCTAGGTGGATATTGAGTGGCCACCCACCTATTCCATGGACCCCACCATTGCTTCTTTCATTTTTTTTTTTTTAGTTTCCTTAATTATAACACAATTTACTATTTTTAGCGGTTTTTGCTATTTTTTTAGCAGTTTTTTACTTCTGGAGTTGTTTTGAGGCTTTAAACGACGTTTTTTTTTGGGGTATTTTGCAGTCTAAATTTTTCATCATGAAAATTTGTGCAAAATGTTGTATTCCTCGGATAGATCTTTCCGATGGGCTACCATGCAGCGTTGTATTCCTCGGATAGATCTTTCCGATGGGCTACCATACGCCTAAAACGGAGATCATATGCAAAAGTTACGACCCCGGGAAGTTGATGTACCAACTTACCCAAACGGGGCCCACATGAATTTTGGCGCTTCATCTCCCAGGGTTAGGTTTTTGGATGTCTAGGACTTTTGGCATTCTCGTTTATTGTAAAAGGACCTTCAGAGGCTCATTGTAATCATCTTCTCACGGATGCGAGTAGCGGCCATATCTCTTCTTAGAGATAAGCTACCAGCGCCTTAGCTAGTTTATTTCCATTCTATCTGTAAGCATATTTCAGTCATTTGTTATTAATGAAATGAAGTCTTATTTCCTCTGCATCTCTGTGTTTATGTGTATTTCTGTATTTCATTGTGTTCCTACATAAATCCAGATCATTTTGGGTCTCTGGTCACCTTACAGGTGCTTACCACATATCCTAAGTTGAGTGCTCTGTCTGAATATTTTTCTTTTTTGAAAATTTTCAGTAGTGTACGTGCCATGTTCTATACCAAGCCCGCCTACATATGTGTTCTGCATTATACACAACCAGCGTACATATGCAGGTTGATTGTGCACATCATGTGTTTCTGTCATCTGGAAGAGTTTTTTCAAAAACATTTTATTTCCTTTTAAGAAGCCCTTGGCTTCTTAGGTCTTCCTGAGTTTCTGGGGTCTCTGTTGACTGTGGTGTGGATAGGTTCAAGGCTTAGATTATCTTTGAACTTGTAAATAAATCTTTTTGTTTCTTTATATTTTTTTGTTTGTTACCAAGGTTAAGGGTGTACTTGTGAGATTTAGGTCCTCCTGTGGATTCTAGTGAATTTCTACTTTCAGGTAGTAGTTTAGGGTCTGAGTCAGTCTTTGGTTTCTCATACTTCTCTCTTGATTATGCTTTGAAAAAGAAAAAATATTGTTGCTTGTTATTTTCATTTCTAAGAATATAAAAAAAAATTGGTGTAGTTTATTAACTACATTTTCATTTTATTATGCATATTTGTTTGGTGTTAGTAGCTTAGGTTATTTTTTATAAAAGAAAATAGCTATGTACCCAAAGTTCCTTTTAGGCTTCTTCCTTGAAATTTTTAGTAGTTGTGTTTCATTTTGAAACGAAAAGGCATTCTAAGAAAAATTGCATTTTAGGATCGTGGTCTCTATTTTGAAAAGTTTGCACCTTCAAAGTTAAAAGGTCATTATTTTTCAGTTGTAGAACGTATTTTTCTTTCAGCACGATGTTCTAAAATCTTATTAACTCTTCTCTTTCGTCTCTCAAGAAAACCACGAGTTTGACTTCCATACCCCCTGAGTAATCAAGCTATTAAAACTAGTGATTAATTCTAAAATCAACCAGAATTTTTTGTTTATAGGGCACACCAAGTAGTCTAGGATTTAGGGCCTTGAATTAGGTGTGGAGAGGAAGCTCTTCGAGGCCTCTTAAATAAAATTAAGAGTCTGTGATAGGGAGCGTAAAAGTGCAGTTTTGTAAGAGTTAGTCGGGTCCCCCCTCTAACACAGGGGCTAAACGCGAGGTCGCTTGAGGAAATGTAGAGGAGATAATCCCTCCAAAGTCGGACCAAATGTAGTGGGGATCGTATATTGAGGTTCATTCTTGGGACTTTTACTGACCACGTTTGACTATGGAGATTCATGGACCTCAAATCCGTTCGGGATCCTGAGTTGTCTTCCAGACCATTTGCCTTCGGTACCCTTGAAAGGCTTCGAATTTTGTTATCATGCTCAATACGATCAACCCGAATGTCAACTGTACCCTCCTAGTAATTGATTGTGAGTTGGAAATCTAGTTTCATTTTTGTAGGGACTTACACAAGTGACTGTGAGGGTATACCTTGGTACCTAGGGAAGACGTATCACACTTTTCCGAGTATACCCACAGGGTGTTTCCATGTTCGAGTTACACTTGCACCAGTAAGTTTCTCTAGTGTCGATTGGCGTAACTGTTCTTCCCACCATTCTATTGATTGCTTGATTTTCCTTTAGGTAATTTTTAGTTTGTGTTATGTTTTTCTTTCTACCTTAACCTTAAAGTGTCGGTTGATCATTTAAAAAGGTGGAAGATAAACAACTCCATCGTTCACGTAGACTTCAGGGCCTGTCGTCGGTTACTTTGGAGCTACCTCCGCCACTGCTGAGGTGAATTCTAGATCAAGAGGGTTCTTTTGAAACCACTGAGCCATAGGAAACTGTACATGAGCCTATTCCTAGAGAAGACTTTCCTGCACCAAAGGAGACTAGTATTTATCACCTCGAAGCTGAAGGCTTCAAGCCTACAAATCCTCCGATCACCGATCTTTCAGCGCCAATCCTTGTTCAAGTAGTCCCTCCTGAGGTGACTTCTCCTGATTAGCATATTTTTGGGCGACTGGCTATGGAAGCGAATAATACTACTTCTATTGGGAGTCCTCATACTCCCATCCCAACTGCAGGCAGGGGGAGTTGTACCTCCTCCTCCATGTTCACCTACATGGAATGTGTATAATCAAACACCTACCACTTCTGGCAATGGCACAGTCTCTACAAGAGATACGAATGTTGTTCCTACTATACAGAACGTGTCTATGACTCCTTTCACATATGGGATGTCGATTTTCGATACAATCTCAACTTTAACTTACTTTACTCTACAGACTATTGGCTTGGGGGCAGGGAGTTCTAACGCTCCCTTACAAGGATCCTTCACATGCACCACTTCTATGTTTAATGTTATCCCTTATGGTGGGGTTCATATCCCTCCTTCGTCCCCCTCACTTGGAGGTGCCTTCCAACAACCATCTAAGCTCAATACTGGTTCCATCTTGTTTAGTGGAGGAAGTCATGAGTCACAGTCCTATATGAATATATTTGGGTCTATGCCTTTCTCTTTGTTTGGTTATTTCAGAAAAAATGCTTTCTCGTCATCCACGTTTTCAGCAGGGGGCAACCCCTTCTTCAATCAACCTAACCCTATGCAAGGATTTGTTCCTTCACATGGAGTGATGAAAGGAGCCTTCTCCTCTCAAGGTCTTGGAAATACCTGGTAGGGTTCTTTACCTTCGCAAAGGATGTCGATCAGGGGCAACCCCTCCCACACTTAGTGGAACCCCAAGCAAGGTTCAATGCCTATGTCAGGAGGCTGGGGGCATCCCCAACCAAGGTCCTTGGAATACCATGCAGGGAGAAATCCCTACCCAAGGTATGTCATCGAATTATGTCAATCTGTCAACGATGCAAAATAATGCGCAAACTCCTTACATTGTCCAAGGACACCATGTTTTTTATGAGAACCTTGACCAGCAAGAAAAATTTTCCTGGCAACCTGGTGCCAATCAAAATCTAGGCTCCTCTTTTCCTTTGAATCTGCCACAACCTAGGTTACCTTTCCTAACAACTCTTCACTTTCCAGATTTATCAAGGTTTTTGAACGATCTAATTTTTCATGATCCACGTTGGCCTCCCATGCCAACTAAGTTTCCCTCAGAAATACCAAAATTTAAAGGCAATCATGGTGAGGGTCTAGGTGATCATGTTACCACATTTCACTTATGGTGCTCCTCCAACTCGTTGAAGGATGACTATGTTCAATTTCGATTATTTCAACGCACTCTTGTAGGGGGTGTTGGTAACTGGTACATAGAGCTCGACAACTCGAAGTATTCTTACTTTAATGAACTAGAAATGGTTTTCTTAAACCATTTCCAGTTACCGATGAGATACGATGATGGCACAGATTTACTGACCAACTTTAAGAAGATGAAGGTCGTCCATATCTTCGATCACATCCAAGAATGGTGTCGTCAAAAGAGCTTGATCAAAGTAAATGTCCCTCTTGCATTTTTACTCAAGTGGTTCCTAAAGTCCTTGGTTCCTTGTGTCTCCAAATATGTCACAATTTACAAAGTTGTCTCCAAAGAAGAGGTTATTATGAGAGCCCAACAATTGGAATTGATTTATTCTCAATCTAGTATGCTATACAAGATTCTCCCATATGCACCAAGGTCAACTTTTGACAAAACCAAACCGAAGTATGGGCCTCATGTTGATGGTATAGTAGGCTCATCACAAAGTAATCCCACAGATCAGTTGGCTAACCAATTGCAACAGATATCGATCCAACAGGCTGTGCCCAACCAAACCTCTAGTCCAACTGCCCCCAAAACCCGAACATCGGAAGTAAATAATGTGCAGTCAACAAATCCCAAAGGTAACCAACAGCCCGAGGGAAAAATAAAGGCCAAAGGTAAGAAGGGTAAGGGGGATAAAAAGGATGCTAATAATGATGGTGAGGGTAAAAACGAGAAGAATAAGGTGAATTTTTTGTGTAAGATTTGCGCAGACAATCACTTGACTCACCAATTCCCTCAGATTGAGGAAGCCAAGAATATTTTGGCACATCGGCAGTTTGTTTTGTTAACTAACCCTTTCCCTCAAGGTAAAAATATGGCACAAGCTTCCTCATCCATGAACGTGCCTAGGGGAAATCAGGGAGCCCATGCGCTTAATGTTAATAATGGAGTCGCAAACATATACATGATGAGATCATATGCTCATCTTCAGACTAGGGCTCATGATTACAAAATGTCAGAATCTGCTGAGAAGGGAAAAGAAGCTTCCAACCCACCACCTTCTCTCCATATTGAGAAGATTGTGGGAGAAACTATAACTCGCATCCTTAAGAGTGCGTTTAAGAAGGATTCTCACAATCTGAATGCAAGGGCTACTCAGAACTACTACGTTGTGGAGGATTTGACACAAAATCCTTTTGCGATGTCTGCTCTAGAATTTTTCTATACTTTCCCCTCATAGAGGAAAACATTGTTGTCTGCCTTGGGTATTGTTGAGCCATCTAACTCGGGAACTATTGTTTTTGTCCCTACTGATTATAAACATTGTTTTCCTCACCACGTCGCTTTCCAGATAGTAGTGGTTTATGCCATGAAATCGTTGACAAAAAACATTTTCCGCACGGTGGTAGACAAGGGTGCCTCGACTTGCATTATGTCGTTGGCATGTTGGAAGGCCATTGGCCAACTCGAGTTGTCTACATCATCAACGTTGTTAACTACGTTTGATGGATTCTCTTTTAGACCGCATGGAATAATCCTCTCCTTCCGCATGTAGTTGGAGAGAAAACATGTGTGTGTCGAGGTAGAAGTAGTCGACGCACCTCTCGACTACAACCTTTTGTTAGGACGAAGTTGGACATATGCAATGATAGTAGTTGTATCCACCATTTTTCGGGTCTTATGTTTTCCTCATGAAGGTCGGATAATAACTGTTGATAAATTATCCTTATCTCGTTCTGACCCTTCATTAGGGGAATCCATGGTGTTGATGATTGACAACCTGCAGCTAGGTACCGTCAACTTAGGTGCTAGACTTTTTCCATCTCTAATGGGAACTTTTGATTACCTGCCACCTTTGAATGATATCAAGTTTATTCCAGTTGTCCCTAATCCTCTTAAGGATGCGATCTTTCAAGTAGATTCTTTTCGAATGAGTTATTTTAATGATATGTGGACTTTACCTTCCCCATTGGCTTCAATGGAAGTGGTAGGGAATCCTAGCATGGTTATGCCCCTATCCGCAGTTGAGGTTGCATACAACATTGTTCATCAAACCTCAACCAACCCTAAACCGACTCCCCTTCAGGAGCTAGATCTTGTTCTCGAGCCTATTTGGGCTTAAGACTCTCTTACTACTCACAATCCTTTGGACTTGGTCTTTCCCTCCGACGAGGAAATTTAAGAGGTAATGATGGGGCCAGATAGACCTTGGTACGATATTCACCATAGATATTAATTTTTACCCAAGTTTAGGAGAGTAGAGGCAAGAGAGTTCACCATGACCATGAATGGACATGCCACTTGTCATGTTAACCCTTTGGCCATGCACATAATCTATGCTAAGAGAAACATGGCGAGTATAACTGAAAAATTCCAATTGATATCTCCAAAACCCCTGGCATCGTTGAAAACGTCTTCATCATAGCGGATTGTTCCCCCGAGGAGATTTAGGCGTACACTGAATTATTTAAAGAGTTTCGCTATGTTTTTTCCTAGTCTTATGAGAAAAATCTAGGCATTGACCCTCACATAGTTGAACATGAGATTATGACTTGTCCCAATGAATTGGTTGACTTCGAAGGTCATTCTTTTCCTGAGCCCGTAAATGGGCTCTACCTCAAGAAGTATTACGCTTAGGTTGGTCACCTGAGTGTGACTTCTTGTAAATAGTGTATATTTTTATTTATACATTTTAATATATTTTTGTCTTATGGACATGTGGTTTATTATGTTTCTTCATTGTGGAATATGTCAAGTGAATCTAAGGTTTATGTTGGTTTCGTAGATGGTGCTAGCTAACACACTTAGAGGCTTACTTCCACAACTTGGGTGATATTCAAGCCCACTGGTCAATTGTTATCTTCTGGAGGTGTTTTTCTAGGAGAAGCAACCAATAATGTTGTCGAGTACCATGTTGTAATAGAATTACTACATGATGTGTTGTCACATGGTATTTCTCACCTTCGAGTTCATCTGGATGCTCAACTGGTAGTGTCACAGTTAAATGGAGTGTACCATGTCCACAATACCACCCTTCACCAAGGATTCCTTTGGGTACATCTCTTAGAACATTATTTTGATTATATCACATATATTCATGTTCCTAGGAGATCTAATCAATTAATCGATGCATTGGCTAATCATGTATTAGATTGGAATCTTCCACACACATAAATATAAAAGCACACACATACACACGCATGTAAATACATTTGTACAAAAGATGTTTACTCCATAAATCAAAAAGATGTATATATTTAATATGTCCAAAAGAATGTCACAGTACAACATACAGGCCATAGGCCTCAAAAGTGTCAATAATACACCATCGAGCTTAATCCCTCAATACATATGGGAGATAAAAAAAAAGGGTGTCCTCAGCATGCATGATGTCCAAATCTACTCTAAGCTTGAGGCCTATTGACCCTAGTATAATATATGACGGTGTTGGCTAGACGTCGAAATAGTTGGACCCATGCTTTGGGTACTCCCACTGTGTGAGTCTGCATGGATGGGGGTAGATACTCGATCTCTGCCATGGGCACGCTACGGGTGAGGGATGCCATGTTCCTCTCTACTCACCTTAGGACCCTCTCGGCCTTTGTTGATGATGGCCCTACCTCTACTACGACTCCTCCCAGTTGAATCTGCTCTCATGAATGACGTCGAGTACGAGGCAATTATGTTGGTCGTACTGGCCCCACATCTGTACATAACAGGTTTCAAGTTAGTATTGTGACGTTACCAAAAATATATTTTCTTTTCTTTTCTTTTTAAATTGAAAAATTAAAAATTTCAAATTTCAAAAATATGAGTAAGTACCTATGTCACCATGTGTTGCACCAGGGGGCATAGGCATGTCCAAGTCCCTCAAGAAACTGATACTCATATATGGATAGTCCTCAATGGTTGGAATATGAAGTTTCCACCACTCAAAGAACTTGTCATCATAGGCCTCGTGTACTCCTCCTCCTCCCTGGCGCGACATCAAAGAATCCCATTTGCGCAGTGTTGGAAAGGAGGCTATATGCCCCTGCACACCCTCCCTTGGAATCATCCCTAGCACTCTTTTAAAAAAGAATGCACGCAACCCAAATGCAAATTTTCTCCTCTATCTCAACTTACACTTTGTCAGCTGGATTTTCATGTAACTAAGCATAGTGGTGCTCCAGTATGTAACACCCCGAGTTTTTAGCCCCCATATTAAATAATGTATTGTTACACTGTTGAGAGGCCAGAGTGCCCAAAAAATTATTAAAAGGTCAGTGTGCCCAAGAAATGTAATGTTTTGATCATTATTAATAATAAATACATCGTTGGATGCTAGACAGACAAGGACTAGAGTTATAGGGGGCTATGATTCCACAAGAGAGGGGGCTTGAGGGGATAAACATTTTATTTTATATTTTATTCTCCAATGTGATTAATGGAGAATAACAGTTACATGAGCTTCTTGGGGGATGGCCAAGAGGTTCTTGATCCCCACAAATTACATAAACACATCCCTGGTTTGTGGAAGGGGTTTGCACATTCGATGATTTATCTCATTTGTTTAGTCATTTTTCATTCACTCTCACTCCCATTCTCGTCCTCATTCTGTCATTGGTCGCTTCACTCTCCCCTCACACATTCATTCACCCGATTTATCTTTTTTCTCATCTCTCGGGGAGACTTCACTCCATTCATTTTTGTCACCCACTCATTTTTCCTCATCCGTGTATTGGCTTGGGAAAGGAGGATGAATTGTTGAAGAGTGACCACGGTATTGTTGGTTGTAGAGATTTTTGGTGTAATCCAACCATGATTTGAGGCCTGTATGTCTGAGATGCTTGGTGTGTGTCCATATTTCCTCATAGATTTGATTCTTGAGGGTCCCGGCATGGATATTCTGGACCAGTTGCACTAGAGCCCTGGAAGGATAAGGACTGCCTGAGGGACTACATGGAAGAGAAGGGTGGGGGTCCATTCTCTTGGGTTGTGCAAGATGGGTAGAACAGAGTTTGGTACTTGAATTGTTGTGGGTGTTGGGAATCCTGTGAGAGCTTGAGTGTTGACTGGTTTGGGAAGCCAAGTAACACTTTGGAACCATCCTTGTCGATTCATAGTCTTGGCTCGAGGGTGACATTGTTGTTGAGACTTGGAACAACATTGTCTATGGTTGGGTGGAATGTCCTTGGTCTTCATCCAATCGATGGTTCTCTTCTAGAAAAGATAAGTGCTCACTCTTATGGTATTATTTACTTGTGTGTGAATTATTTCCGCTGTGTATTTTATTTATTGTTGAATTTGATATGTTTAGAGTATGCATGCTTGTTGGTTATTGTTGTGCATGTCATTTAATTCCTTTCTTTTATGCATAATTATTAATTTGAAAGGTATCTATAAGAAAATAAGTTTGAGAGTGGCCTTTAAGTAGCATAGTCTGTGGGTGGATGGGTATCTTACAGTTTGGTATAAGAGCTCATGGTTCCAATACTAAGCCTGGATGGTCCATGTAAACCGAGATTGAAGAAAACGTTTTATAGAGAAATTGAGCTATAGAGTGATAGAAGGCGCTAAGAGCGCACCTTAAGAGTGTTTGAAATCTCAGGAGGTGTAGCAGTTTAGGAAACCATGATGGTCATAGGATATATTCGGGAAGGGTCCAAATCCTTCACAATCGTTAGATTTGGGAAAAGAGCACGAAGGTTAAACCCTCAAGTCCTTCAGACTTCATTGCTTCGGCAGTTTCAAGTTCCTTGTCATAAAATAATCCCAAAGCTCCGAAGTCCCATAGTGAATCTACGTCATAGATCACTGGGAGGAGTACCTGGCCATTGGATTTGGAAAAGGACAAGTCTGGGTCGTTGGATCAAGAACAAATCAAGAGGTGAGAAAAGTGGAGAATATCATACTCCAATCATTTGATCTGTGTGTGAGAAATTGTGAGTCATAGATCTCATAGTAGTTCAGAGATTGGGCACTTCGGGAGAAGCGAGCCCTTAAGCTTCCAGGAAGAAAGTCTCCCGAAGTCCCAAACTCCATAGTAAATATGGACCGTTCTTTTTTGGGGACACATGTCCATAGATCAACCTATTCGGGAATTCGACGTTCGGGGGATTTGTGGTGTAGTGTGGATAAGTCTCTCGAAGTTTCGAAGTCCTGAATTCGTGAGGCACTGGAGTGACGTGGCATGCTGACTTCAACTAGGGTGACGTGGAAACACTTGATGTTTTCCACGTATCACCGTGTTTCATGTTTTTCAAAGATCGTTTGTGCCAGTTAGTATAGACACGTGTCACCCGTCAGATACAGTCATGTGTCCATTCCTTATTTTCTGCCATGTAGCACTCCTTGGTGCTTAGTTACTGACGAAGACTCTAGGAGTTCATCGATTCGACGTTCGGAAGGAATGAAGTGGGATGAAGGTGAAACCTCCCGAAGCTCCGAAGAGAGGAGTAAATCCTCACTGTTGATTGGGAGAGGACACGTGGAAGTAGATACCGTAGTCTGGAGACTTGGCACTCTGGAGGATTCAAGGTATAAGAAGTTGGGGTTGAGGACTCTCGAAGGTTGGAGTCCATCTCAGCCATTGATTACAGAGGATACGTGGTAGTAGATCCTGCAGTCCAGAGACTTGGCACTCCAGAAGGATTGAGAGTGTGGAAATTTTGGAAATCCCAAAGCCCGGAGTCCCAGAGCTCCTATTTACCATAGATCTAAACAGTAAATGAGGATCGTCAATCAGTGCATCCTTCGAGTATTCAGAAATTTGGCGTTGGGAGAATAGAGGTGTGCAGGTGCAAAGTTCGTCGAAGCCCGAAATTCTGAAGTCACAGAATACAGAAGTGACGTGGCATGTTGATGTCACCTAGGGTGATGTGGACCATCGTATGCATGCCATGTGTCCATCTATTTTGTGCGTTTGACAGGTCATTTGTGCCAATGGAAATATGACATGCGTCAATAGTTGATTGGGCCATGTGTCATCTTTGTATTGCTTACACGTAGCACCCCGAGTGCACTGTACTAAGTGAGTAGTGCAATAGATG
The DNA here is from genome assembly GCA_010110895.2 of Picea sitchensis. NCBI lineage: Eukaryota > Viridiplantae > Streptophyta > Pinopsida > Pinales > Pinaceae > Picea > Picea sitchensis. Next base: position 114,470 of record SNQJ01S0012559.1, read on the forward strand.
ACCTACAACAACTGTTAGATATACATATCTACATTGGAGGTTTGGTTTAATATTCCAATGTAATATTAAAGTTCCAAACAATAATCTAATTTCAAATGTATATGTCATAAAAATTGTGGGTCTGCCAAAGGTAGGATCCACCACTGTGTTTTATAATCTCTGCAATGAATATGGATCGTCCA
>SNQJ01S0012559.1:128105-148466 GCA_010110895.2 Picea sitchensis
ACATCAAGGCTCAGGTTGTAATCTTTACTTTCCATTAATATGATACAGTAGCATGTCCCTTTCCCATAAAGCTAATTCCACTTTATTGTATAACTCCTTGATCATATACATCGATTGACTGTTGAATAGATTGTACTTTCTTCACTTTGGTTGGTTTGTGTTGTCTTGGTCTTGGAAGCACGAGAGAACTGGAGTGAAGCGGGAGCAACAAAGACCATAGGAAGCGGTAATAAGGTATGCTATTTCTTCTTGCCTCCTATTTAATTCAATGGTTAGAATCTAGGGAAAGAGTCATGTTCTGTCTTGCTTTGTTCTAGATCCAGGTGGATCTAGGGAGATCGGTTTGTGTCCGCACTTACGGATTTATCCAATAACACCATTTCTAAGCACCATTGAAGTTTTGAAAACTACATCCTCATGTTTTAAAGTAAGATATAGACCTAAAAATGACCAAAACCAACTATACAGAAATAAATATGTGGACCTAGGAAGAGAGATAAATTACTATAGAGTGTTAGATTTCGAACACACCTCAGGTCTGGTTTAGGTTCTCAATAGTATACATAGAAATCACACAATCTGAACTATGAACATAAACACATTGATATGTCTAACAACTTATCATAGCGGAAAATACAAGACCAACAATTAGATCATGCACAGTACTCAGAAATTTGAGCCCAATTTCAAAATTATTTATTAAATCATTACTTAGAATTTGGTCTCTCGTACTAAGGAAAATAGCCCTTTCTTACACCAAAACACGAGGGTACACTTACACAGAAAATCCTGTGTCCATTGTAGAAATCCTCCTCAATTTCCGTGCCCAAATTATGCTCATTATACTGAGATCAATTTCATCCTTTACATAGATCGAAATCCAAAGAGGCCTTTCTATGCTTGTTGGTCACCTGAGCAGGCCTTCACGGTCTCTTATCTATCCAAATAGGTTGATTGTACCAACACTCAAAACTTCCCCAAAGTTGATTGTACCGACCTTCAAAACTGCCCAAAAAACTACGACTAGGTCGACTGTAACAATCCTCAAATATGCCCCAAAAAATCTGCAGCTAGGCTGATTGTACTAGCCCCCAAAACTGCCCCAAAATTGTTGAAGGTTTGAATGTACCACCAAACCTGTTAACTTAGGCTCCTAAAGTCTGTAGACTATGGTTCCTTAGGTTGTCGGTTGGCTCAACCAAACACATGCTTGATGCAAGTTGCCCCTCCTTCCCAAGACTGTAGAATTGAGGCCTACTCGACCTTATCCTCTCCAAAAAATTGCAATACTAAGGCTTACTTGACCTTCTCCATGGTTGATTGAGGTTTTCATAACCTAACTCCAAGAATGAATCTCACACTCACTCTTATCTTTCAACTTCACTGTTGGTCTTCCTTTATATGACTCAAAAGGGTATGGAAGAAGTCCCTAAACCACTTAGAAGCCCTTCACTCAAGATTAACATTAAATTAGGTTTGTTTAATCATCTCACAAGCCCACAAAGCCCATCAACAAGCCCACAAATCCCCACATCTCACACAAAGGATTTTTACAAGGAAAAATCACAATTTTAGTGTCAAGAATGTCTCCCACATGCTTGACACCTAAGCTAATATGGGAATACCTCTCGATGCTACAAAAACATCAACATAGATAAGTATAGAGGCTAGGTTGTTTAGGAAGCCTCCCTTTTCCCTATCAATTGGTGCTCATTGGGTGCCATAGAGCCAAGGTATAATTTTTTCAAGTTATTCCAAAAGGTAAACAACGAGATGGGTTCTCTTGAATTAGACTAAGAGCAATAGAAGGGATAATATTCCCAAGGGATTGTTGAGCAGAGAAAGGAGATGTTTTATTTATGCTTTGTGGGTTGTGGATGAGAATGCCATGACAATTTGATCATTGGACGATTACTTAGAATCTTTAGTTGTGAATAGTTTTATTTAGCCTAAGAGAAATTGGGTTGGGTGAGTGACCTATGAGTCTGTAACCGGTTTCCTTCACCGTCGTGGCCTCATAGCCCGATTGGGGGATGTTATTTGCAGTGGATGCTTATGTTTGGGTGGAAAATTGCTTGTATGTAGGGAGTTTCTTAGACCATCTTGGTGAAAAGATAAGTGTTCAAGTTTTTTTTTTAAATATGTATTTATAACTCTACAATTAAGTTTCATCTTTGCTTAAGACTAAAATTTGAAATGGAATCCCTCGTTTAAATGAGTTTATGCATGTTTATTCTATTGCATTAGTTAATTGTATGCATATATGAATTTGGATGGCTTTAGAGTTTAATAGATTCTAATTTATATGGAGATTTTCGAATATAGGTAGCAACAATGCCTTATAGGTTGGGTAATTTTTTGAATGGGACATGATAGCTTGGTATTAGAGTGAATGGTTATGCCACTAGGGTTATTATGGGCCAACAAGATGAACAAATACACAACATTAAGTTTTCTTTGAATGTTTTAGAGCAAATCGAGGCTATTTTGGGCATAAGTAGTTCAAAATTTTCATGGATAATGATGTAGTTGGAAGTCAAACGTCAAACAAGAGTATAACATAATTGTAAAAAAAAATTGGGTCTTTCTTATTTAAGATATCAGGGCATTTTCTTTGAAAGTTTCATAACTTTTCTTCCATAATGGTCTAAAGTAATCTTATTTCAAATTAACCTGACAAACATTGTTCTAAAATGGGTCAAAACACCTTTTTGAGAAATAGTATGAAGGGCCTTCTTCAAAAGTGGGTTGAAGTGTTTTCTTTAGAAATGGCCCAAAGTGACATCTTTCGAAATGGTTCAAAGCCATTTTGAAGAGAGTTATTCAAAAACTACCTAAAGTGCCTTGTTAAAAAATGGCTAGATGGGCCTTATTTGAAATCATCCCAAGTGCCTTGTTAAAAAATGGCTTGATGAGCCTTGTTTAACAATGGCTGGATGAGCCTTGTTTGAAAATGGTTTGGAGTGCCTAAAGTGATCGACTTAAAAAAATGGTCGATACCACATCTTTCAAATTGGCTCGATGAGCCTTACTTTGGAAGCAATTGTGGAATGTTATTTGAAAAGAGTCACGAAGCATTATTTCAAAATTGGTCATGGAGAATTATTTTGAAATGGGTTGTGGGGAGATATTGTCAAATGTCCTGATGACATTATTTTGGAGTTGTTGATGGGCATTGTTTCTAAGAGGGTTGATGTGAGTTATTTCAAAGTGTCTTGATTGTTAGTTTTTGGGGTTTCTCCAAAATTTTGTACACCATGCTTGGGGATGCTTCAGGTGATGTGGGGTGCATGGTGTATGGATGATCCTTGGTTGCATTGTGATGGATATACACATTGGAGTTGGTTTTCTCATTGATTACTATGTCTTGTCTTGACTCTTGTGTGGTATTCTTCCTTGGAGTGTTTTAAACCTATGGAGCTAGGTGACTTCTTCATGTTGTAGACACATGGAGGGTGGTTTCTTGCTAGGAGGATGATTTTCCTTGAAGGAGGAGGTTGGGCATCTTGGAGGATGGTGTTGAGCCCTAGATGACATGGGGACACTTGATTTCTTGCATGGGGGTTTGTACTTGACTTGAGGATTCTTATTCAAGAAGTGATCATGTAAGTGGGTGGACCTAGAGGTACACATGGCTTAGGAGGGAGAATTGGAACTTTGTAGGCCTTTGGAAGAGAATTGTTGGACCTTTTATTGAGGAGTGTTAAGCCTTGTAGCCTTTATTATTATACATGCATGCCTCTAACATTGACAAGTGTCACCTGGAGTTGGAGTGCTCCACATGTGGGACTATCTTGTGCAAAGTTAGGTTACTTGTAGTAGACTAGGTCCACTTTCTCTTTTAGGCCTCCCTAACATTTCATATAAATAGAGGGAGGAAAGAGTTGTTTGAACATACTTGTACTTGTTCACTCTTGTAGATTACATAGTTGAATTAGAGAAATGATACTAGGGAAAAATTGTCTTCTTGTAATATTCTTCATGTATATTTTCTCTTTGTAAAGAGACAAAGAAGACTAGGGTTTCAAATAAACCTTAGAAAAGCCAAGGAATCATTTTATCTTGTATTTCTTGCTAGAGAATAAGGATGCAATTTTGTGGCATTTGGAAACCCTAATGCTACTTATTATACTAGTTGGAGGAGAATAAATGTATACTTATGGGATGCATATTTAGGTGTCAATAAAGACTTGACAGTGTTGATGCTAGCATATTGAGGATCTTTGGTGGAGTAACCAACTTTGGTTAGAAGAAATTCCTAGCTAGGAGGAGTTGGTGGCTAGGGTTTTCTTATGGTTTCCATAGCTAGGGTATGGAGAACTTGACTCGTAATAGATTTGGGGTAAATTTGTGGTATGTATTTGTGCTTGATCCTTTATATATATATATATGAAGCTTCCAATTGTCCAATATTGTGCACTCACATATCTGATTTTCAAGTTGTGTTATTTTCTTGATTGAGTAGACCGTAGCGATTGTTGTTCGTGTTGATTTGACATAACATATATTTGAATTGGTTTAGTGATTTAATATATATATTAAATATAAAGGAGTAATTTTATTGTTGTTATAGTCGTTTGTAATAAGATAATATAGATCTATTATATGCATGGAAAAGTGTGCCATAAAGTTGTAGAATTGTGATATTGAAGTACACGTGTATGGTATGGAATTTATTATCTTTGCTTGTTGAGTGAATTTGGGTTGAATAGAAGTGAAATATTATTGTTGTAATTTTATATTTCAAATCGTCCCTAAGGTTGAAAGTTCACTTACAATAGATTTGGGAAACTTCAAGGTTGAGGTGAAATTTTTGAAAGTGCATTTCATGATATTTCTACATGGTATCATAGCTGATTGGATTGGGATTTATCTTTTGGTGCAAATGGAGTTGGATATTTAAGTGGTATTGTACATAGGAGATGTGCTAACCTAATACAAGTTGATTGGGTGTGATACCCTAGGGAATTTGGTATAAGTGCTTGAACCTTGAAGGGTTGTTCTACTTTTTTTTTTGTATATTTTTCTTTGAGGTGTGCTTCAAATTTGCAGGACGAATTCTCTCGATCTTAGAGAGTGTGACAGGTTGGATGGTGTTTCTGATTTCATACCTTGGAATTTTAGGTTGTAAATTCTTTTGGAGGAAGATGAGATTTGGGAGCATGTTGAGAAAGAGATAGTTGCACCTATTGATCTTAAACTATTTGTTTTTCATGTTAAGAAGTAGGTCAAGGAAAATAAAATCATCCTTGATTAATTGAAGGATCATTTCATCCCTCACATAGCAGAGAAGAATTATGGTAAGGGGATGTATGAATATTTGGTTGGTTTATATCAAAGTTCTTTTGTCTCTAGATAAATAATATTGTGAAATCATTTTTTTTCCATTTGCATGAGCAACATAGATATAGTGGTGAGCTACTTGTCTAGGATCATAAAGTTGAGATATCATTTGGATGTCGTAAGGATAGTAGTGGAGGACAAGGAGTTGGCGTCCATTGCCTTGAATGCACTTATTCCATCTTGGAAGCCTTTGTCGAAGGTGTTTGTGATTGTGAGAAGTTGCATGGTTTTATGAAGCTTTGGGATAACCATGTGCATGAGGAGATCGGGTTGGAGTCTTGTTCATCACATCAAGATGAAGTAGAAGACCTAACCCTTGTTGGGAGGATGAGGAAGGGAACAAAAAGGGTAAGAAGGAAGATTCAAGTCTAGAAAATAAATATTTGAGTAAACATGGAATGTTTTAAGTGTCATTAGTTGGGACATTATGCTAGAGAATGTCTAGAGAAGAACAAGGGGAAGGACAAACGTGTTACAGTTGTTAATATAGAAAGAGTGGATGAGGGATCATCCCCATTTGAGACCACGTTTTCTATGCTCTCTTGTTTATCTTATAACATTGTGTCAAGTGTTGGATGATATGTGGATAACAGGGCATTGAGACATATGACTTATGATAGGAAACTCTTTAGCAGATTTCAGGAGCAAGAGGGGGGTATGCGTGTGGAGTTGGGTGATGATGCTACATATACTATGAAAAGGTTGGGATCCATTTCCTTGTAGATGTCATTAGGTGATGTTCTTGAGTTGGATGATGTTTTGTTTGTTCCTAGTTTGAAGAAAAATATTTTGTCAGTTTCTCATATGGTAAAGATTTGGTATAGAGTTGCATTTGAAGGAAAACATTTCACTATTAGTGATTATAGTCTAGTTAGTCTAAGGACTTTAGCTGTAGGCATGATAGACGATGGCCTTTATAGGTTGCTTGTTGATCACGTGGCACTTGTACATTCCAGTGGGAAGCTACATGAACTTTCTAGTCTTGAGGAGGCATATGTAAAGCATGTATGGTGGGATGCCATGGAGATCAAGTCAAAACCTATGGATAAATTAATGATCAATTCTAGTATTGCAACTTATGGGAGTGTTGTGGAGTACAAGGATAGAGTTGTAAAATTCTATTAGAAAGAGGGAGGTGACCTTGTTGAGGTTGTTTCTTCAATTGTCAAAGGTTTTGAGATTCATGGGTGAGATATTGATGATCATAGGTTGTTGACAACCAAACATGGGTTGTTTCTTGTACCATGAGCTTGGTATTTCAAGATGGATGGGATTTGTGCAATTGCTTATTATTATTTTTATAGCTTTGATCCACTTGTCTTGGTATTTTACGGGGATATGGTCTTCAAATTCTATTAGAAAGAGGGAGGTGACATTTTTGAGGTTGTTTCTTCAGTTGTCAGAGGTTTTGAGAATCATGGGTGAGATATTGATGATCATAGGTTGTTGACAACCAAACATGGGTTGTTTCTTGTACCATGATCTTGGTATTTCAGAATGGATGGGATTTGTGCAATTTTTTATTATAGTTTTTATAGCTTTGATCCACTTGTCTTGGTATTGTATGGGGATATGGTCTTCTTTGTAGGATATCCTAAACAACTCATGATGTGATGTTCGAAGGTTTTGGCCCATAATGTTGTCTTGAAGGATGATGGAGTTTGGAAGGTTACTAACAATCTAGGGTTATGTTCCTTTAGATTAACATGTGGTCAATGTTATTTGGAGGTTTTTAATTCTTTCATTGCATTATGTGAAGTCCCATACTTCATGTGTGTCTCCTTTAGAGATTGAAGCAAGTGACAAGGTTGTTTTTCCAAAAGTTGGTTCATAGGTTAAAACAAAATTAGATCTAGGCATGGATGAGGTGAGAATGGGAATGGATATGCCCTCGCCTTATATGTTATCCCATAGGAAGGTGAGATGTATTACTCAAAAATTACAAAATGCCCAAGAGCATGCAGGAGAACCCATATCTTTTGTGAGGGAAATCATACCTCTTGGGAGATATGTCGACCATATTGCACTATCTACTTCCATTTATTATCCTTCCAGTTGTTTTGAGGAGGTGAGGTGAGATACCTTGACAGAGGAGTGTGATGTTTGGGGGACAATTCCTTTCTAGGATCCAATGGTGGATTCTTAGACTACAATAGGTTCATATTTTCAAATGGCAGGTTTGGTTGAGTTCTATAAGTAGACTAGTATCGGTGAAAACACTTTCCTCATAAAGAGGGAGTGTTAGCCTTTAGGGTTACTCCGAAAGTGTTTACACCATGCTTAGGGGTGCTTCATGTGATGTGGGTTCCATGTTGAACGCTAATATTAGGCTAGTATATTAGCATAATAAATGATATTGTATCGATAAACTTACAAAGTGGCCTATATTCAAGGACCTTAAGACTTGCTCAATAAAATGTGTCATTTTCAAAAAAACTAGTGTCAATTCACTCCTATACATAATATAATATAAGATTTATTAAGTTTATCAATGTTCGAAAAATGACCACAAAATTAGGTCAATGGTACTAAAATATTACATAAGAGAAAAAGTACAATTCACAAAGGTAGCTCCTAGATTGATGCCAAAAACATATCAAAAGAATTAACTAAAAGTTAAAACCTTAAGCAACTAGCAAACAAGGAATGATTTGGATTATATTGAGAACAAAATGAGATACAAACAAAAATATAGAAGAGAACACAGAAATATAGTGAAACCCAACTTCTATTGATGAATAAAATAGTAGAATATTGTAGAACACAAACTGACTAGAATGGTGTTAGCTTATCCTTGAAGAGAAAAAGATGTTGTCTACGCTCATTTGCAAAAAGATGATTACAAAGAGGCCGAAAAGGGCCTTTTATCATGAAGTCTAAAAAACAAAGAGGCAAAAACCCTAAACATCAAAACCCTAACCCTAGAAGATGAAACGCCAAAAGTATTGTGGGCCCCGAGGTGGCTAGTTGATACATTGACTTCTTGGGGGTGCAACTTTTGCAGACGATCTTCGTTTGGGGCACACAATATCTCATTGGAAAGAAATATCCAAGGATTGGAACTTTTGGTTGGGGCCAAGACATTCCATGGAAACCCTTTCCCCCTTGAATGTCCAAAAAACATGGTTTAGGACCTCAAAACAACCCCAGAAGTTTGGGACCCAAAAAACTGTAGAAAATGTGGCAATAAGATAGACAACTATTGAGTTAGTGGAAGAGGTGGGAAACCAATGAAATCCACTTTGATAATTCATCCACCCTTAGGAAGCAATGGTCTCCATGGCATAAAGTTGCCTCATAGGATGGAGAAACTTCTGTTGAATTTGGCTCTTGGTGAGCCACTTGCCTTGGTGAAGAAGTTGCCCTTCTTTGATGACCCAATAGAGTTGTATGTTCTATTGGTGGGTGCCTTTCATCTATGTATCCATGATTCGATCAACTATAGCTTTCTCAAGGCAGTCATGGTTGAGTTTTGTAGGGACCAAGTGCTCAACTACCTCTGAGGTCTCTAGTAGAGGTGGAAAATATTGGTGAGGGAGCTCCACATTAAAGACTGGATGAAGGCCAATGAATGGGGAATACTTAATTCAAAAGCATTCTCACCTATATCCTTGGTGATGGTGCAAGGCCCATATTGAAGTGGGTGAAGCTTGAGATGGGGTCCTACAAGGTTCTCTTTCTACAAATGTAACCAAACCTTATCACCAACCTGAAATTTGTGTGGAACCTGATGTTGGTCATGTCATTGCTTGTACTTGGAATTGGATTTCTCCAAGATGTCATGAACTTTCTAGTGGATGTGATGAATCCTTTCAATGAATTTGGCTACCTTATAAACCTAAGTTTGAGTATGGGAAGATTCTTCCTATGTGGATGCAATGGGAAGAGATACATCAATTGGAGTCAATAACTAGAACCCCAAGCACACCTAAAAAGGGTTGTGTCCAGTAGAGCTATGAAGGGATTGATTGTAGCTATGTTGAACATAAGGAAGACTCTCATCCCATGTGCAGGGATGTTTGTAGTTGTACGTTGTTGGCACCCAAATTTTTGGGTTAATATTGTGCGCGCGCAAATGAAGTTGTGCACACTCATTCCGGTTTTGCACGAAGATGCATGATGATTGACAAGAAGCACGTGCCAAATCAAGTTTTGATATTTTTGTGCCAGTTCCATTTCTCCCAATGCACACCAGAAATCAAGAAGATGCACACTAGAATCAAGAAAAGGATCTTCAGGAAATATCTTCGAATGGTTACTGCCAGAAGCATGAGGATACGTGGAGCATCCAGAAGATGAGTTGACAAGGTAGTTAAGATTGCTCTAATTCCAGGAAGGCTATGTGGAATGAATGCAGGGGGTAGAAGCGTGTGAGACTATTAGTCAGTAGAGCAAGAGGAGTAGAACTGAAAGGGACAGAGCGCCAAAGTTGAGAAGGATATAAAAGAAAGCAACGAAAATGGAAACAAAGTTACCGACTTGGTTGATTCATTGGGTTATTGCTAGTTGTTCTATGTGAAAGGGATAGTTCAGTGGCTTGCTCTAAGCCTATATAGAATTCAAATGTATCCAATTGTAGTATGAGTGTGTCATATGTGAAATGTCTGAAGGTATGCTCATGGTGCAATGTATTGTAAATTTGGGGAAATATCTAAAGAAATATGAGACTTTGTTGTTGTCGAACATGATTTTATTAATGTATGTATGTGCTTGATGGAATGAGGATGATAATAAAGATGTAATGATTTTGAGCCTATGATGTGTCAATTATGTGTCTCAATGAATGTTTTGTTTATGTTATGTCTTGTTATCTGTTAAGTAAGTTGAAATGAATGTTATAATTGTCAACCCAGATGGATCTTTGTGTGTTTATCCCTTCACCCCTGACACAAGACCAGATGGTCTATGTGATCCATATAGCATCTTAGGTGAGACCTTCTTCAGCCTTGGCTGAAGATTGATATGTTAATGCTTTAGGGATTTTGTTGTTCAACTATGGACGAACCTTGGGTATTAAACCCCCAGCGTTAAGAAGGAGACGTGTAAGCGTGAAATGTCCCAACAAATGGTTTCATTATTGGGACCTTAAAGTCTTTTATTGAACGATGAAGGAAGAGAATGAGGTGGTATCCATCTCAGGAGGAAATTCAAGATTGGTTAACTGCAAAGGAGAATGAGTTTTCCCAACGAGAAACTCCAGGTCTGAGAGTCATTGTGAAGTGATGGAAGGATAAGCATATTTACAATGATATGCATGAGACTTTATTTACTGAATTTCCCCGTTTTTTGTATGGATGGTTGAAAAGGCGGATTGCCACTAATAGTTCTTTGAGGCCACTAGAGCCGATAGTTTGGGATGAAGCCACAGTTGATAGGTTGAAGGCATTGGACAAAAAATGGGATCGAGCCATTGATTTCTGGTTTGCTAGAGTAAAGGAGGGGTATATAATTGAATTTGATGTGAATTTCATTGATTCTTTCAACACGGCTAAGAGAAAGTTCATAGAAGGCCCTAGGAAGAGACCATTGGAATAAATCCCACTCTAGATAAATATCTTGTTCATGGAGAAAGGGTTGATGCACATGAAACCCAACATGAAGGCTAATTAGACTCCCCTAGTGTTGGGGGGGGGGGGGGGGGGGGGTGTGAAAAGATGGGGGAAAAGTGAGAGAGGATATGGATTTGTTGAGGAGGATCCAAAAGATGTTGAGATGAGGTGAGGAATGGGATGGACCCATAGGAGAATTGGAGAAAAAGAGTCGAAATATATGTAGGAAGAGTTGAGTTAAGAATGAAAGTAGAGCAAAGAGGTGGAAGGAAGATAGTGAGGGGCGTGCAAAAAGAGGTCAAGCCTAGGATGAAGACAAAAGAGACCACACCAGAAGGAAGTGTAGAAGAGTGTGTTATACTGGAGAGGAGCATAGATGAGGATAGGCCCACGAAGAGGCATGACGTTGAGAGTAGGGTGTCTAGTGGGGATACTAGTAGTAGTAGTAGTGGTCGTAGGGGCCTAGGGGCCTAGGGGATGAATTATGAACCCCCGACTATTGCAGAGTGTCGCAGCCTCAGAGGAAGATGAGGCGCAAAGTAGAGGTGCAAGAGAAGGAGAGGAAGATGGAAGATCCCATAGTGGTGGGGGAGAAGAATTGGTGATAGTGGATGGTATTTCATGGCTACAAGTAGGAAACTCTATGGGTCACCTCACAAGAAATGTCAGAAGAAGATATACTTACCCCCCATTGAACCACCCCCCTTGTGCATTTGTAATCAAGAATAGAGAACAACAAATAGCGAGGTGATTGGAGTAGGAGAAAGAGTAGAGGGATATAGAAGAGAAGAGACAAGTGAAGAAGAAGGTGAAGTCAATGCTACTTCACCAAGAAGAGTATTGATATTGAGAATCTTGACACCCAATACTCAGATTGGAGGAATTAGTTCAAGATTGAGGATGGTGAATCAAGATAGTACCCTGAGGTTACCTGTGTTCCATGGAATGAGGAAGGATGATGCTAAACAACATTGGTTCATGTGCAAAGCAATATGGTTTGTGAATAGGATCAAATATGAAGCAATGAAGATTACACAACTAGAAACCATGTCCAGGAACAAAGAATTGATGTGGTAGATGAAGTAGAAGGCGATTGTGCCAATGGGACAGACACGATCCCCAACAGAGATCAAGAGAGGTCTGCTAAAGAAATTTCAAAAGCCCAAGTCATAGTCTCAATGTATTATGAAGATCAAGGAAAAATCAAGCATAAACAAGGAGAAACCATGTGGGATTATGACCAATGGTTCAAGATTTTGTTGGATAGGCGGATGTTCCAAATTCAGGACATACAACAAAGAGAATGGTTTATTGCAAGATTACTCCCTCATATCTGAGTCCTACTCACCCAACAGAAGGTGATGACTCAAGCAGAGGCAATGGAGATTGCGATGTGCTTGGAGTCTACACTTGGAGGGGCAGAAAAATCAACACGATTGGGGCAGGTGCAGTTGTAACTGGCCAATTTGATGATACAATTGCAGGATATGGCCAAGGAAAAAGTAGTGTGCGAGCATGTATGGTGTACCACATGTTGTTCTGAAGGACATCACAGTGATGAGTGTCATGTGCTTGGAAACTATGTGGGGATGAGTGTGCTGAGTCCATTTTGATTGGGTCTCAGACATAGTGGTGCAAGATCTACAGATAATGGGGCCATGTACCACCCTGCTTCCTAACTTTAGAGAAGTATCAGAAAATGCATCATACTTTGTTCTATGAATTTTGTAAGTCCGTAGGACATGATGTCAAAAAATTCCAGTTGCTCCAACTGATGCAAGACCACAACCGCCATGTATTCTAGGTGCAAGAAGAATAGAAGGGTGGTGATCCTTGCGATGCTAAGAGAGGTGGATACCAAGGAGGTCCCAGAGGTAGATATGGGCATGGTATTGGATGATGATATGGAGGAGGGGGAGGCAGGCCCCCAACTTGTTTCAATTGTGGAGAGATTGGTCATGTATCATGGTTTTGTACCAAACCGTGCACACTATGTGGGTAATGATACAACCCCGAGCATGTCACCAAGCATTGTCCTGACTTATTAAAGAAGTGGAAAGAAAAGAAGATGCATTGCAACATGGTACATGCAAATCCATGTGAAAATAAGAAAAAGGATGTGAAGGTTGATGTCTGTGCGGTAACCCGAGGAGGAACAAAGACAAGAATGGACTTTGAGCATGGTGAAAGCTTGGATCCAACGATAGAGGGGAAAATCAGAAGGTCCACACAATCCTCTCCTAAATTTGATATTGCTTAACAGAAGAAGTTTATGTGCAATGTAGAAAGGGCCATTGAATAAGAAAGAGCATGAGAGGAGATGCAATGTGCAACCCAAAGGTTGCTTGAAGAAGGTCGGATTCGTGAGGAAGTTCAGTGTGTGACACAAAGGTCACTGGACAAGGTTCGCACCAATGAAGATTTATAGAGTGTGGCATAAAGGTTGTTGGATGAAGCTTGCGTGCGCAAAGAAATGCTATGTGTGATGCAAAGGTCCTTAGAGGAAGCACACAAATAGGAAGATATACGACACACAGAGAAAAGAGTGCTCAAGGAATATCACCTTGAGGAGTTGAAGCACATTGCACGCGAAGAAGCATTGCGTAACTTGGGTCATGAAATAGATGTTGAAGATAAAGTAAGTAAATTCTTACATTGCTACTTGAGATTGCTAAATGATCCTAATGATGTGAGAAAGTTGACACAGATGTTATTTACTTGCATGGGGGGAAAAGGGATCAAGGATACCATATTAGTCCCCCTCCCAGAAAGAGATATGTGTCATGTTAGTAAGCAAAAGTGCACAGGACGTGAATTAAATATGACAACGAAGCTTGGTGGTTATGACATGGATGGAGTCATGTTGGATCTGGGTTCTTATGTGAACATCATGTTGAAGAAGTCCTGGGAGTTGATGGGAAAACCCAGTTTGGTTTGGTCACCCATCCAATTGTGGTTGGCGAATTAGTGCAGGATCTACCTTATAGGCCGACTAGAGAAAGTATAGGTGAATATAGAAGGGGTGAAGATGAAGGATGACTTCAAATTCATGGATTTGATCCCTACCCTGCACTCCTTGGAATTAATTGAGCCTTCGACAATAATGTGGCGTTGAATTTCAAGAAGAGGCAAATTTCATTTGAGATAGACACCCTGTGTGTGATCGCACCCCTAGGTCCCAATGAAGGGGAAAAATACAATGAACCTGTGGATGAGGATGTGAAAATTTCGGTTATGTAGAACATGTACAAGATCACTAGGCATAGGGAAGATTACATCAATCTCACCGTAGTTGGAGAGTTAAGTTGGAAGAGCATGAAGTCATGTGACACTGATTCCAAAGATTCCATGGAAAGGTGGCAGAACAAGTTGTACGAGGCCTTCACTTGCAGATTTTCAAGGATAACTAAAGCAATCCTATGGATCAGATCTAAGTTATGTGATGCCCTGTGATTTGATGGAACAAGGCCAGTAGAGGCATTCCTAGTGCAGATGGAGAAGGTCGTCCTAACAAAAGAAAGGATTCAGGCCATGGATGTTGTAGTTCAGGGGACACCTGTGTGGTGATGGGTGATGCATCACACGAATATTCAGGACTGGGCATAGGCGGTCGAGTTGATAAAAGTCAGGTTCCATCCCATCTCAAACTTTGAATTGGCCAACAAGTACAAGGACATTGAAGATCCCCAAGAACACATTTATTTTTATGAACGACGTTGGACCTCCAAGAATATTCCTCGTACCCAATGGGTCCATCGCTTCATTCATACTATGAATATAGTTCTTAGGAGTTGATATATTTAGGAGGAGATCAGGAGGAAAATGGTATATTGGACCCATATGAGTTCACAATTTTTCTCAAAATTCTACTTCACGGTAGAGATCTAGCTAAAAAACAGGTCCTCCTCCAGATTAAGGACTTTATATTTCATCATCAGCCAAAGGAAGGCACACTAAGGGTAATATGATCATATCATCAACCACTAGAAAAAATGAAAGAGGTTGTCCATTGTTGGAAGGTCAATATTGATAACATTGATGATGATGACCCACGGGGAATACAGATCAAAGAATCCAAAGGTGAGCGTGTGTGGAAAGGAAAGGCGACAAAGATGGATGCATCAGACTATGGTTATCTGATTAACACCAATAAACATAATATTGGCACTGAGGAAGCACCAACATGTCCATCATTGGAGATTATTGGGATAAGGTGACTGTCACTTAAGTGGTTGACCTACTCAAGGAATACGAGGAATTATTTCCCCACAAATTTTTAGAGATGAAGGGAATTGCAATATCATTAAGGGATATGAAAATTCAACTTAAGATGGATTCCAAACCGGTCAAGGGGAGGGCTTATCGATTAAACCCCAAATATAAGGAAAAAGTGTGTAAAGAATTGGATCGGATGTTGGATGCTAGAATCATTGTTCTTCTGAAGGAGTTTGATTGGATTATTTGCTATGGTTGTTCAACCCAAGAAAATTGGTGATATTCGAATCTATGTATATCTGATAAGTATCAATGCAGCCTGCATCCATGACCCCTTCCCTACCACTTTCATCGATGAGGTGCTGGAAAATGTTGGAGGAAGAGAAGCCTACTCTTTAATAGATGGATTTTAGGGGTATCATTAGGTTCAGACCGCGAAGGAGGATCAAGACAAGAATACCTTTGCAACATAATGGGGCTATTTTTATTATACAATAATTCCATTTGGACTAAAGAATTCCCCCACAGTTTTCTCATGAATTGTGGTCACAACCTTCGAAGAATTCATTCACAAGTTTCTGGAGGTTTACTTGGATGACTTGACAATGTTCAATTTGTTGAAAGAACACATGCAAGCCCTTCGGTTGATGCCGGATCGATGACACCAACTCCAGATTTCATTAAATTTGAAGAAGTGCATCTTTTGTACAACGTTTGGGACTCTATTGGGGCATGTAGTCTACAAGGATGGACATTTGGTCGACCAAGCTAAAATTTCTGCCATATTGGATATGGTATCCCCCACATTAGTTCGTGAACTACGAGCCACATTGGGCCACATAGGATATTACCGACGGTTTATCCAAAGCTATGCCAAAATTGTTGCCCCATTAGAGAAGTTGTTGCACAAAGATACTAAGTACATTTAGACACGGGAATGTCAAGAATCCTTGGACACGCTAAAAGAGAAACTAGTCATTGCACCGATTCTAGATTTTCCTAACTGGTCTAATATTTTTCATGTTCATGTTGATGCCTCATCCATTGCACCAGGAGCAGTTCTCATGCAACCAGGCGAAGGTAAGATTGAACATCTGGTACACTTTTCCAGTCGCAAGTTGTCTGATACAGAAAAGAATTATATGACAATTGAGCATGAAGGCCTTACCATGGTATATGTCTTGCATGAGTTTTTCCATTACTTATTGAGGACCCCTTTCAAATTATTTACATATCACTCCATGCTTAAGTATTTGGTCAACAATCCGATGTTAGGAGAAAGAATATGTCGTTGGTTATTTCTCTATCACGAGTTTGAATTCAAATTTGTGGTCAAGTCGGGAAAATATGATGTCGACCTAGATCATTTGTCACGGCTTGAGACTGCAGAGGCTAGTCAGAGATTAGATGACGAACTCCTAGATATGCAACTCTTCCAAGTCGAAGAAATTCCTAATCAATTGGCTGATATCGTTGAATTTCTCATGTCAGGACATGCTCCAACATGGTATACCCAGACTCAACATCATCAATTGGTAACTAGTATTGTGCATTATTAGTTGATCGTCATGCAATTGTATAAGTTGGGAGTGGGTGACATCTTGCGTAGGTGTGCATTAGAGCATGAACATGATCCCATTTTGTATGAAGCACATGAGGGTATTGTAGGAGGGTACAATGCAGGTAAGGCCACAACGCAATTTTTTTTGCACGTGGGGCTTTGGTGGTCCTCACTCTTTGTAGATGCCAAGGAATATTGTAAAAGCTATGACGTATGTAAGTGGATTGGAAAGCCTTTCCAAAGAGATGAGCTCCTACTGTTTCGAGTCACATCCTTGGAACCCTTTGAAAAGTGGGATTTGATTTTGTGGGCCCAATATCTCCCCCCGCATGTTGGACAGGTGCACGCTATATTCTTACTACCACATAATATCTAACGAGATGGGTCGAAGCCACATCGGTAAAAGATTGTATAGAAGAAACGTTGGTGTGATTCATTTTTTAGAATGTGATTACTAGATTTGACTGTCCAAAGGTTTTAATGGGTGACCAGGGATCACATTTCCTGAACAAGACCATCCAACAACTCACTTAGGAATTCATGATCCACCACCAAAAGAGCACTCAATATCATCCTCAAGCTAATGTATACTACATTATAGAGGCAACTTCTCAACGGATTTATTAATGACAACATGTTGAAGGTGTATTATGGCTCGCAAGGGTCACCCACCACTTTTCTCAACCTCAAAGTTTGATAGAGTAGGAGAAGCATAGATTGTATAGCAAGTAGAAGAGTACATAGTTGGCATAATTTTCCTTTTTGGAAGCACAATGTATACTCTCTTCACATAGGTGGATTAGATGGATTGAAAATCTTGCAAATTCCCAAGATTTCCACTTCACGTCGAAGTTATGGCCTGGGTTCAAAGTAATGGCTCTGGCATGGGATTCACATGGGATTGAGTTGAGATACCATCTCTATATTAGACTGAAGGGTCAAGCAATCCGATTTAGATAGATCACCCATAGCCTTGGAAGGTAAGAAGAGATGACATCACATTCCAAATGTCACATCACCTGTACGGTGGATCTGAATCATTATCTCTCCATATATGGGATTTCACTAGACCTCTATACTTATTCCTTGATTGATCACATTGGCCAACTCTTTGTCTCATTCCGTTTAACCCTCTAACCATATTTCCACTCTATATATATCCACTTCCCCCATGCAGTCATTGGAGAAAATCTCCACGTTCCATTTTCTCTTTCCCTTTCCCGTCACCCACATCCTCGACCTATAACAACCCATTGCTATATTTCCACTTTCCACTGGTCATACCATCCCTCGGTTTAGGTCCCTTATCATGGCCCATATTCATAGACACTTCGAGTCGTGCGATTCTCAGTTCGATAAGGCAATCCAAGAACCCACAGTCCAATTTTCATGAAGATTGGCATTTCATCATCAACTGCTAGGAAGAGTCCCCACTCTCTTATTTTCCAACAAGATATCGCCTTAGTCCTCACAATTCCTTGAATTGTTCTTCAAAGATGCGACAATTCGCTAACTCTCTAAGCCTGAATCTAGTTTTCTTGTCACCATGGATAATCAACTTTGTTGAAGGAGAGAGCCTGAGGCTGTGGGCTCTCCTTTCCACCGAGCTAGGAGGTCCTTGTCTTATGCTTTATATTGCTAGAAAAAAAAAAAGAGAGGATGATAATATATATTGATGGAATGTTTCCTTGGGATCTACTCCCTTTAGGTCCATGAGTGACTGGACGAAGTTATCTTGGCCTCACTTTAGTTTAGTTAGGGGATCAATGTCTGGATGGTGTGCTTTAAACAAATCTCTCATTCATCACCATGGACACCATCGAAGGGGAAGAGCGGATCATCTGGCCAAATGAATCCCATAGTCATCGCTTGCCTTGGGGATTTCTTGACTCGTTCCACGACTTCTGTCGGGTTGCAACTACAACCTGGATAGATGGTTTTCTATTACTCAAGCTCGATTGCAACCATAGCTTGGTTTTATATTTTGGTCCATCCATGATGATTTTCTCTTACTAAACTATCACAACAATTCTTCTTTGAGGTAGTTGGCTCGAGGATGATACAAGTAATAGTGGCGGGGTCTTATTGGCACCTAAAGTTTTGGGTTAATATCATGTGTGCACACAAAAGAAGTTTTGCACACTCATTCCAATTTTGAGTGTAGATGCGTGATGATTGAGAAGAATCTCCCGCTAGATCGAGTTTTGATATTTGTGCGCCAATTCGAGTTCTTACAATGTGTGTTGAAAATAAAGAAGACACATGCCAAAATCAAGAAAATAACCTTCGGGAAATATCCTTGAATGATTACTGCCAACAACACGAGGATATAAGGAGCAACTAGGAGATGAGTTGGAAAGATATTTAAGATTGCTCTAATTCTAGGAAGGCTACTTGGAATGTAGGAATGTGACAAAAACGTGTGTTATTGTTAGTTAGTAGAGCGAGTGGAGCATAATCGAAAGAGACGGAGCGCCAAAGCCGAGAAGGATATAAAATAAAGCAATGACAATAGAAACAAAGTTACTGACTCATTTGATTCACTGAGTTACCATTAGTTGTTCTGTGTACAAGGGATAGTCCATTGTCTTTCTCTGAGCCTCTATATAATTGTAATGTCTCCAATTGTAGTCTGAGTCTATAATATGTGAAATGTATGAAGGGATGCACATGGCACAATTTATTATAAATCTGAGAAATATTTGAAGGAATATGATTCTTTGTTTTTGTTGAACATGATTTGATTAATGCATGTCTGTGCTTGATGGAATGAGGATGATAATAAAGCTGCAATGATTTTGAGCCTATGATGTGTCAGTTATGTGTCTGAATGACTGTGTTGTTTCTATTATGTCTTTTTATTTGTTAAGTAAGATAGAATGAGTGTTATAATTGTCAACCCGGATGGATATGTGTGTGTTTATCTCTTCATCCTCGACACAAGACCAATTGGTCTTTATGATCCTCACAACATCTTGGGTGAGACCTTCTTCAACCTTGGCTAAAGATTTATATGTTGATGCTTTGGGGTTTTTGTTGGTCAACTATGGATGAACCTTGGGTCTTAACCCCCAGTGTTAATAAGGACACATACAAGTTTTAAACGACCCACATACATTCTTAGGATATGCACAATCATATTGTTGACTACCTCTGTATGTCCATCAGTTTTGGGGTGGAAGGAAGTTGATTTGGTGAGCTTAGTGTCCTTCATTGACCAAATACTGGACCATAATGTACTCAAGAAAATGCTATCATGATATTAAATAATAGTATATGGTATCCTAAAATGAACCTTAACATGCTCGAAAGAGAGCTTGAAAATGGCCTTAGCTATGATACTCGTCTTGCAGGGTGTCAAAACTTCCATCTTAGAGAATTGATCAATGACCATGAAGACACAATCATTACCATTCTTGGTTGAAGGTGGAATGAACATGTAATCCAAGGAGATGGAATCCCAAGGCCTATCAGAAGTAGGAAAAGGGGTGTATATGTTAATGTTTATGCCATTATTATAGTTCTTTGCATTTCAATAGGTAAGAGCATCATAAGAACAAGATCACTGAGAAATACACATCCACAAGAGACACAACATTTATCCTGGGAAACCCTCTAGGGGAAGAAAACCCAGCAAAACTTCCTTATCATAAATAACTTATACAATGTTCAAGAGATAACTCAAACCAATAC
>SNQJ01S0012559.1:151512-183722 GCA_010110895.2 Picea sitchensis
TTCCCAGTTGATGGACACCTGTCCTTCACTCTAACTCTAGTGGTCCCACCTTGCTTACGTCACCGTCGGGAAATCGCCGATCGCGATTCCCAGCGACGCAGTTTCCTTATCTTCGAAAACCCCGATTTCCCGATCCACGACTCTACGGGATCCTCTGACACACGTCTTTGAACAATGGACGGTCCAGATCTGATCGAGAAATCGCGTATCGCGATTTCAATATGTATGAGTCTTTTGTTTCCGGAAACCCCGATTTCCCGATCCCCGACTTTACGGGATCTCCTGACACGCGTCCTGCACAGTGGACGGTCCAGATCTGATCGGGAAATCGCGGATCGCGATTTCAATATGTAACGGTTCTACACTCCCCAAGTCTCCGATGGTAAAAATCTCGACGACTCCCCGGAACGCTGACACGTGTCCTGCCGAGATCAACAGTTAGGATCTTTTCTCGGGATTTCGAGAACCACAAGGCCTCGATTCTCAGACTCAACAAAACCTCGATGACCCTGTTGTCCCGATGACTTCTCCGGGATATTGACACGTGTCCTTCCGAGATCAACAGCTAGGACTCTTCCTCTGCACACTAGAGTTTAACTCCGGTGCATCTTCTCGAGATATGACGGTTGTCGGGACTATGATCTAAGATCCGACAGTTTAGATCATTTCTCCTGCACGCTCCCCTTCCAGAAGTTATACTCCGTGCAACTCCTCCCGGTCCAACGGTTTACGGGATTTCTGCTCCAGGTCCGATGGCTCAGATCACTTCCTCGCATGCCTACCCCTGCACTTAACCCCCAGACAACTTCTCCAGAACCAACGGCTGACGGGTAATTTGGATCGAGATCTAACGGTCCAGATTCATTCTTTTGGGTCTTGGGGTCTACGATCCCAATTTTCTCGTTGCTCACGATGATAGAGGACAGAGGGGCAAGGTATGTAACGCTTGCGTTACTTTCGTCAATCTAATGGTCGTAGATGACTATGGTTTCTTCGACGAGATCTCATCCGTCTACTTGCCACTTCTCACAACGCTACTATCTTGGAACCTTAATAGAATCGTTCCTCCTCATGCAGGGTTAATACGGCCTGTGCGTTCGAACCCTTGTTCTGGGTTCTTGGTGAACCTTTCCAAGGAGGGAATCTCTGTGAAGAGATCCCTACCGGGCATTCTCGGAAGCAGATAAAAGGGAGACTGCCTCCCGAGAAAGGATGGGCATGATTAGATTCATTTATCAACGTAAGCCGAGCACGGTTTCCTCAGTGTTAAGCATATATCAACTCATTCATATCAAGCACTACACGGACATTCTCATGCTAGCATCATTTATAACTTCACGGTTCTATGAGCTAACATCTACTCCATATTAACAATTATTGAACAGACAATTCCTTCACAGGAAACATTTACAATTCCACAGTTCATGAACATATGTGACAGCATATAAATTTCACAAAGAAATATGAGCAAAACACTTATCAGAAATACTTCAGCACTGGAAGCAACTGCTGAGAGGGGTGCTCGTTTCCACCCAACCGTAGGCGTAGTGAATCCTAATGGATTTACCACTAGCCACCCCCGAGCTGAGACCACGATGCCTTGAGACTGCGTCTCTTTGTCTGCTAGTGACCAGGAGCGAAGGTTGCAATCCTTCCTCTCTGCTATCACCCACTCTGCATAGAACTGCCAGAGTTCCCCTTGCGTCCGCCCGCTTCAATCGCTTCTGCCATACGCCTTATCCTCTCGCGAGGTTGCGTGTGGTGCGATTTCCCTCGCACTGATTAGGCCTGACGACTCTACAGATGGGTGGTTCACCATCCCATCCCTCATCAAGCCATCTGCCTACCAGTCTGCGAGCCATTAATTTTCAGGGCCAGCGAGCCGCTTTTGGTTCTCCGGGCCAGTGGAGTCCAAAATACGGTATTTAATTCTCAGTGGAAGTTAACGCCACCTTTTCAGGTGCCTTCCACCGCCATCGTGGTCTCTTTTTCTGCACATCCCCTCTCAGCAGTCCTGTAATATAAATTCATAATGTTATTTACATTTATCGACCTTCTTCATAAGGTCCCTTCACATCATACATTCACATTTTCATCATGCTTTAGCATGGTAATTCCTGTATTAGGATTTATTACAAATTTGGGGGAAACATGGTGTTACAATAGGCACCCGTACAGGTGAAGTGAAGAGGTCTCTGTATTCCTCTACAAGCTTGTCCACCTATTTATGTTGTGTAGAGAGACCCTCTGTTGAAGTTGTGGTGGTTACAATGACCTTTCATTCCCCTTTTGACCAAACCATGAATAGGACAAACTTCACAATATGTGATATTACTTTTTAGCATTGTTTTTCCGAGATCAACAAAACCGCAATAGTCGAAACTACATCGGGTACCTTGTAGGGTTGATCCCTTAGAGTGATAATGACACTACGGGGTCGGGAATCATAAAAAACAGGATGTTTCCACAAATAAGGTTGTACTAAAATAACATCACAAACTTCAAGTGGGGAAACATCACATAGTACCTCATCTTTGAAGGGCTTGATGTTGTAGGATAGGGATAATTGATGGTTGACACAAAGGTCTCATCCTTGGCTCAACCAACCAATGGTGTATGGTTGGGGGTGTGGCATCATTGACAACTTCAATATCTTGATGATATTGGTTGAGATTAGGTTCTTCTTGCTCCTGCTATCAATAATGAAATGCAATGGGGTTCCCTTCACTCACATCTGTGAATGGAAGAGGCACTCCCCTTCCTCAGACTCCACTGACTTGTTTGGTTGGATCTTTGTGGTTGAGATGGTAATACTAGGTTCTACATCGATGATATGATTTCCCTTATCTAGATCCAAACTATATTTTGAGTTAGGGTTCGACTCGTTTTCTTTAAGCTCAACCAACAATGACTATTTTCAACAACATTCATCAGTTTTGTGCTAGGGGATTTTGTGGAACTCACACCACTTTCAAGTGTCCTTGTTCATCTCCCTGTTACCCTTATTTTCCTATGACATGTAATATCTCTCTTGAGGTTAGACTTCCTTACTCTCTCCCTTGTTCTATGTTAGGGCACATTTTCCATGCTTTTGTTATTGCATATTTATAGACTTGAACTCTTGATTATTTTGCTTCTTAAATTTCTGCTTGATTTTGACAACATATTGATAACAAGCTCCTAGTGAGGAGATGTCTAAGAAATCCATATATTCTTGGATGTACCTATGTAGGCCACCGCAATAATTCAGAACCAAGGGTCTCTTAGAGTCTCTGATACCCAACTTTCAACGTAAGGTATGGAAGATGTTAGTGTACTCTGACACCGTCTGGTCTCTTTCCTGATGCAAAGTTGTCCATCTTGTGTACTAGTCATAATAGTTTTCGATGGGGTATAACTCCTCCTTGAGGGAATCAACAAAGGCCACTCAAGTGGGTCCTGTCTTGAATTCCATAGACTCATCTTCATTATGTCTCTCCCAATAACATTCCCACCAATATTTGACACGGGGGAGGGATTTAAGGAGAGCGAAGGTGGTATTTTCAGTGTCGAATTTTTTTTGAACAAAGTAATACCCTTCTAACATATTTATCCATTTCTCTAAAGCATATGCATTTATCTATCCTCTAAATACGGGAATATCAAAGTTAACTTGTACCTTGAGGGGTGTTGCACCTCCAAAATGGATACTTGTTGAAAGTGCATCACATGTCATCAACAATTGTTGAAATGTCTAGGCGAAGTTGTCCATTGTTGGGTACTAATCTCTCTTTCTACTTCTGGGCTTACCCAAGTTCAGATATGAACATGTTTCCAACAAAACCCTCTAAAACTATCGACCCTCCTGCTAAACCAGAAGTAAACACAACACATAGAATGTACTACGTAGTCTCACAGGAGATAGTTCTATGGGTGACTTCAATGCTCAAATGCTTGTAGTCGAGGAAAGAGTGGGGATCCGGTATTTCCTTTCATCCTCTTAGGCTTTGATCTGGTTGTTCCTCTTATTATCTTTAAGATTCATTCAACTATTAAGTCTGTGTATGCATTCTAACTAGTCTAACATATAACATATCTCACAGAATTATCCATTCATCCATTCATAGTCTAACTACTTACAGAAGGTAAATATGCAATAAACACAACACATAACATGAATTTTACCATGGTTCACCCCCTCCTGGGATATGTCCACAAAGATCTAGATTCTTAGGCTATTTTATTATGTTGCTGCAAAATATGGCGCCGCACGCACTACAATTCCAATAATACAACCACAAAATAGGTTCCACAACCTCTGTGAGGCTGACTAGATCACACCAGGTTCCTTAGCCTGCGATCTAACCATCAAAATCTAACCACTTGACCCTCCTCCAGCTGAACAACTTACAAAATTATATCAGGTCTTACATTATTTCTCCTAACCAAACAAAACTAAATTTAGAACCCTTGACCTAGACCTCCTAGGTACTTATTTAAACTAATTTTTAGCTTATTAGCCGTTACAATCTCTTACAAAAAAAATAACCCTAGTGTGGTTAGGGAGGCACCCTAAAGATGGATCTCACTTATATCAATGTTCCTATGAACGACGGAACAATAAGTCACCTCCTGAATGTGCGAATGACCAAAACCCATGTGCAAGAAATTGGTGATGATACTGAAACTAACGAAACACATGAACCGGTCAAAGAGAGTCTTCCTGCATTTTCCCCTGATGACATGCCTTTTGCTACAGAGGAAGAATTTGATCAGATACAATGGTTGAAGAAGGAGGAATATCAACAACTCTTGAACAAATATAAAGACAAAGAAGTTGGGGCTGTTAAATTATTGAAGAAAGGAGAAGATGACATACTGATCCGACCGTCCCAACAAGAAGTTTTCACAGCGGAATCCCACCCTCCTCCCTCAAGACAGTACACCAGGGTTGTGCAAGAAACGACCAAGTTCAAGACCAAGGATTACAAAGAGGGAGATACAACTTGGATGTGGGATACAAAGAAGGGATATCCTACTAATGTCAAGGGAAGTGGAAAATTTTGGCTTGGACCCTTCAGAGTTGGAAGAAAGTTAGTCAATGATGCCTACTATTTGTCTACATTGGAAGGAAGAAGGTGCCCATTACCAGTTAGCGAACACCTCCTTAAACCCCATCAGGGGGCAGAGACTTGAATTCATAGGTAAGTACAGGTAAGTAGGTAGGAATTTGCATTCATTGTATATACCATCTTCATTTCATGCTAGAGTAGTTGTATTTCCATTTGTAAATATGCTTACTTACTTTCATTTTTTGTACCATATATGAGCTAGGGGTGATATCACCAACCCAAATGACTACTAATGATTTTTGTTGAGATCAAGTAGGTCACAAATCATACTAGAGATGTTGAGGTTCTCATGCACTCTACGATGAGCACATGTCCCCGAGTTGGAGCCAGATGTTATCCCCTAGCCTAGGGATAACTAAGGAGATCATGTCTCGAGGCCCACAAGTCCTATACATAGAGTATCGAGAGCCATATTGACTTGAGCCTGGCCCCAGATGGCCCATCCTTCTTCTTCAACGTTTCCATATTGTTAGCTACAACAACATCCATCCCATCAACCTGATCCTTTAGTAGTAGTGTGTCTTGCTCGATGAGGTAATGAGTCAGGGTATCATGGTATGTGTCACCTTGATTCTCAAAACATTTGAATATGTGCATTTAATTATTTTTACTTCTAATGTGTGATTGGACCTTATGACTTTCCACCCTTCCACACCTGGGGGGAATGACATGATGCCCTAGCAAGTTGGTTCCAATAGGGTTTGAGTTGCCACTGGGTGGTTTCATGAAAGGTCATCGTCCATTCCCACCATACTTATCACTTTTCATCTTTTTCCCTCTCATCCATCCCCTACATTGGTTCGGGCATTGGGTTTGCCAAGATAGAAAAGGGTTGTACCTTACCTTGTGGGATGAAGGGGATAAAGGACCAAAGGGTTAAAGTAGCTGGAAAAATATAAAATCCAAAAGAACAAAACCTTCAAATTCTTCACCCAGGGATCCTCGAGAAAGCAATAAAAGGCTTCTTAGCAAGAAACAAAGGGACCCATAAAATAATAAAATCAAGACCTAGTTGGAGGATATGGGGTCTCATCACGAGCCAACCTATTAGCTCCATGGGCATGTAGCAGTATGACAATACCATTTATCTAGTCACCATACTAGGGTAGTAGCTCTTGGTGGCATAGCCAAGAGAAAGGGGGTCTCATCACGAGCCAACCTTCTCATCTCCATGAAATGCTTGTGGGTAACATTGTCACCACTGGTCACCACGTCAGGGAAATGTTCCCTAACTAGTCTCTTGAAAGAAAAAACAATAAGATAAAAAGGTAAAAGGCATTGAATGGGCTTGGAAACATTTGCATCCATGACAAGGTGCAACTCACCCTCTTCAGAGGCACCCACAATTAAGCCATACATTTCGTTGTCATCACTGCACCCATTTCTCAAACATCCCTACACCACCTCATCCACTTAAATGGCCTGGATTTTTCTTCACCTAGAAACATCCCACGTCCAATAAGAATTATCTTAGTAGGACCTCCTGATACCCTCTCCAAACCTGGCTTGTAGAATAGCATAACTTCTTTGAGCACTTGTCTCGGAAAGGGGGGTTTTATGCACATGTTTAGATAACTTGATTATTAAACATGATTGACATTGCTATGATCCCTGTGACTTATGAGCCCATGGAGGGCGTACTTGTTTTTGTTGTAGGGCCACACCCAACAAATAGGTACACACGGGGAGATGATTATTTTGGACCTCCATAGGGATAAAATCCCACTAGATGGATGTTGAGACCCCAACCAAGGACAGACACATGTCATAGGCTTGCACCAGAGAGAGAGGAAGACGTTCCACCAGAGATATCTTGGCAGGCCTGGACCCAAGGGGGTATTTCCCTCCTGCTATGATGTTTTCTTTGGAAGGCCCATGAATTCACCTCTGTGACCCTTGACGTCACCCAATGTTTGATGGACACTTTGGAGGTAGTTGTGTGCCAAGTGGCACATGTGGCTTGATCCAGAGGCCTTGGGAGGCCTAATGTTTTGCTCCTAGAGGCCAACGCTTCACCGGAGAGGCCTAACGTCACCCTAAAAGGGCACGACGTCACCTTTTCTGCTTGATTTAGGGTTTCATTTTTCATTTTTATGTAAAAATTGGATATTACATGTAAACTGGCCATGTCGACCTTTTTGACCTAATTTGTAAATTAAAGGTCATTTGTATTGTATAAATAAGGGAAAAATCTCTCTTATTTTTCATCATATTTCACTCACACTTAAGTGAGGTCTGAAATTTGTGCCCTAATTAGGGCTTATTGGCTGAAATTTGGTGCACACTTCTCGAAGGAGGCTATTTTTGGTGTATTTTATCATTTTTCTTGGTGGAAGTCTTCAACTAGGCCTATTGCTAGATGATTCTTGGTGAATGTAAGTAAATTTTCTGCAATTCTTCTTCATTTGAATGGTTATGGTGTATTTATCTTTCATTTCTTCCAAGATTATGAAATTTCTAGCTTAAAACCCTAGGAGGCTAAAGCACATGTTATTGTTCTTGCCTTAACAACTTTTCACCTACTAGATTATGCTAGAAAACCTACTTGCTTGAATCTTTGTGTAAGGGCCTTGCCATTGCAACACCCTATCATCTTTAGCTTCATCTAGCCATCATCTACTTTGTCCTTGAGCTAACGAAGGAGGAAAACCTCTAGGGCCTAGGGTTACCTACTTCCTAGTGGCCATTTCCCCCCTAGGTTTTAGTGATTGAAGCCTTGGGTTAGCAACACTTCAATCATTGACCTTCTTGTCTCTAGCTCTACTGTTATCATTTTTTCCTTCAAGATTTGTTGCTGCTAAAAGAAACTCCATTAACCCTAAAAGAACTGATCTAAGCCTTGCACTTGATTGATCGATGAACACAACTCTCAAAACTTTTACCTCAAGCTATCTACTAACTTCTCCTAACCCTAGAATAGACTAATTCACTAATCTACTTGTTGTTGTTACAAAAGTAAGCTACAACCACTTATTGCAACAATAAAAGCACCTGAAAGCAATTGTAAAGTTGATTTATATACTACCTAATTAGATTCTAACAAATGCTAGTACTTTGGTATTATTGAGTGATATTTTTTGTCATTGTGAATCTCTTTAAGGCATTTATTGTGAAGCTAATATCTTATAAACATTGATGTTATAAAATTGTGTTTTCTTCGTCATACAGCAACTATTGATTTTATTGATAAGTCCATGTTTTTATGAAGTACAAACAACAAGTTGTACTTGCAAAAGATATCGTTTTCTTGTTGCTTTGTTATGGGAAGGTACATCTAAGAACTTGATTACTTCATTGGTTAAAACCTTGGGACTTTTTTATCGGTGTGACTTGTGAGAGGGGATATCTTTATAGACACTTGAACCTTTTCCCTCTCAAACCCCCAGGTCACCGGGGACGTCTCCCTTGGGCCATCAACCCTAAATAGAAAGAGGTATCATGTTGAGGTGACAGTGATAGGATAACCTCTTGTTATGCCAATTTGCCTCCCTTAGCCTTTCCCTTTAGGACAAGTACAAATTGTGTGATAACACTTCTCACAAGAGGGAGAGTTACGTTAAAATGAGATCTTATGATCTCTTATTTATACAATATGTCACTAAGATATTTTGTCCACATAATTAAGGGTAAACCACAAGACTAGGGGTAAAAAACCCTAATCTTTCCCCTTTTAGAAAGTAATATTAAAAAATTCACTCTAATTTCACTTTTGCACAAAGAAAACCCCTATTTATAAGGACATCACCCCGTTAGGGGACAATTTGGCACTAGGAGAAGGTCATTGGTGATGGAGGAGTGTAGAAAGGCTTCCCAAAGACACATGTAAAGCATCCAAATAGATTCCTTCATGGTCAAAGCCTCAAGCCCCTCAAAATGTCCTTGTGCCAATGCATGTCAACTTCACCACCAAACCATAACCCCCCTAGGTGATGTCATGCCTCTAAAGGTGAAATTTTTCCTCTCCTAGGAAAAAAATTTGGCATGTAGGAGCTAGGTTATGTCGTCCAAGTGATCTTCTAGGCCTTCAAAGTTTGATTTATCTCATCCGGCATGCGAGGCCTTAGAATTCCTGTGGGATTCAAGCACCATGGAATCACAAGCTAGGATTGTTCTTCCATAACTGTCCACCAGCTAGGTCTTGTGAAAAAAAATGGACATTCCCTCGGATCTCAAGTCATAACATTATGATAGGTGAATCAATCAATAAATGAGCCACCTAAACATGTACATCAAATATTACTATGTCAAACAATTAAGTGCTCAAAGAAATTACTATGTCAAACAATTAAGTGCTCAAAGAAATCATGCAACTTGTCAAGATTGAACATGGGAGGGTTGATGAGGTGCCCTATTGGGTGGATATTGCCCTAGGTCAAGGAGGTTTTTCAAGAGATCCCTCTCTAAGCCATGCAAACTGGGTGAAGTGATTAAGGGTCAAGACTCAATGGGCATGGGGTTCATGACATACAAGGGGTTGTAGTGTCTCATTCATGGGTGAATTTGTAGAGGGTGTGTGGTACCTTCATTTGCAATGCAATTTTTTCCAAGCCCATCATTTTTCCATTCTTTGTTTATTTCATAATTTAAGGACAAGTTGAAGGCCACTGCCCTGGTGTGGTGTTCAAATAATGACAGTGTCACCCAAAAATACCTAGTGGAAATGAGAAGGTCGGCTCTTGATGAGACCCCCTTTCTCTCAGCCATGCAACTGAGATCCATTACCCTAGCTTGGTGACTAGATGATGGTAATGTCATACCACTAGATATCCATGGATATGATAGGCCAACTCATGATGAGACCTCCTATCCTCCAAGTAACCTTTTAAGCATTCTTAATCATATATTTTGTGTGGGTCCCCCTTTTCTCAAAGATAAGCATTTCATTTCTTTCTTGGGTGATCCCTTGGTGAAGCATATAGAAGGTTTATACATAGGCTTTTATCTTTTACCCAACATCAATCCCTTTGGGCCTTCAACCCATTCTTTCCATAGAATGAGGGACAACCCCTTCTTGGGTCAATACACCCTAAAATACCAAGAGATAAGGAAATGGGGGGAAATAGTGATGTAAAGTGATAAGTATGGCTGAGAATGGTAAGATGGATCTTCAAGGGAGTTCCTAGTAGCAAACCCATCCCAAAGAAATACCAATTACTAGGGCACAATGTCAACCACCAAGGATAAGCAGAGAAAAAGGCGTAATGTCCAAGCATATGTCATGATATATAAAGTAGTCTAATATACAACATACTCAAATTCCTCAAATATTGAAATAATGCTCACCATAATACTGACTTGTACCTCATGGAGCAAGACCCACTTCCTTTGGGAAGCCAGTTGGTGTGGTGGATTATATCTAAAAATCTACGACGTCTGTGGTGGTGAGAAGGGTCTCCATTTGTGCAAAAGGATACTACTAGTCATGTAGTCTCTCAGTACTCCATATCTACAACCTGAGGGCCTCGAGACATAATCTCCTTAGTTATCCACAAAATGGGGATAACAATACCAATTCAACAATTAAACTTATTGCACAAAATCCATCATAAATCCTTATGTGAAATATAAAATACAAATAGTAGAAAAATAATTGTATGTTAAATCATATGAACACATGTAATGGCTGGCAGTGAACAATTTTCCACCCAATGGTAGGTATTTGGTGTGGATGCCAGCCTTGATTTATGATATAAGGTAAGGGTAAGGGTAAACTTGTTGATTTGATTTTCTCTTAAACCCCAAGACAATGCCATAGGATCTAAGCTAGAAAATAGTAAAATGACCAAGAACCACAATGCTAGTCCCGATGTTGCATGTTCCAACAAAACCCACTACGTGTGCTCACTATAACACATGAGCATCCCATCCCTACTTTCATTCAAACCATCTTCGCCATTCCACCCACCAACCTTCTTATTGTATAGGGAAACCTTCACATCCAAAATAAAACTCTAGTACCACAATCCCATGATAGGCTACAATTCAAGTATGGGCCCTGCTGTAGGAGCATTTCACCTCCAAAATCAACCATGTTGATTTGACCTAGGGATCTTTACATTTACTAAGGGAGTGGGTTCCCTAAACTTTAAATTAATGTAATTTCTCATGTTTTAGTGAGATTCTAAAAGGATAGGGTTTGTTTTTCCCTATTTGAAGTGTAAAAGATTAATTGAACAATTAGTTGAGTTTAGGTAGATTATCCTAAGTATAGGATTGGATTCCATTTGATCCTTATCAATTGTAAAGTACGAGAGTGCTATTATGGTCGTTAGTTGCACAATATTAGGGACTTGTTGATGGGCTGGAAGTTGACCTTCCATGCTTAAAATTGTAAGCCTACGAGCAATCAGTAAGAGGGTATGTAGAGATACAGTGAGAAAGGGGAATTGAATGTGTAAGAGGTCGAGTGTGGCCAAAAGGTTGAACATAGGCCAATTAAATGTAAATTAGGGCAAGAGAAGGCGAGAAGGAGTTATGTAATTGTGTATAGAATCATTTATATAATCTATGTGAGTTTATCCGGTGTTATTGTATATTATCGGGGCGATGTGTTGAACTATTGAATACATATGGGATTCTTTGTGTGTTAAATTTTTCTCTAACTAGTGTTGTACAGGGTGAGATCACAATCGATCATCGAAGAGATCGATGATCCTAATCAAAGACAGATTGGGTTGAGTTGTTTGAAATTATGGATGAACAGAGGTTGAAGATGGTTCTATGTGAAAGGTAAGCATCAAGCAACATCAACCGTTGGATCAAGGTCAAGTTAAGTCTTGACCATTGGATCGATATCATAGTAAAGTCCTCACGCACATAACCGAAGAATCATGACTGTTTGATCCATATTCAAATTGACAGTCCTCGTTATAGTGGACTACGGGAATCGAAGGATATAAGGCATTTGCAGCTGCAAAAGTCCTGACAGTCCGGTGACGAGAACATATTTGACCATCAAATCCAAAGGCATATTGATGGACGCCAATGTATCAGAGTTTAGAAGAAGCAATAAATTTAAAGGAATGATGACCAATCCACGTCTATAAGAGATCAATGGTTTAGATTAGATCTCGGACAAGCCACCAGATCAACGGTTCTCATTACGATGGACCGTATACCTTGGGAGATTTTGGTTGATGAGAAGTGTGAAAAGTTCTGAGGTCTCAACGACGACAAACATCACATTGACGTAAGGAGCTCCACACATGAGGTGACACATGGAGACTAGGCCCCACGATATATGTTTTCCATGTAAAACCATTGACAACGAAGATTAGATCTTGAGTTTGTAGATCGATAGCCCTCGTCGAGACTGAGATACGTCAGGATGACGTTAGAGCCCACTCAAGGGACGACACGTGGAAGATAGGTTCCAGATTGATCAAATTTCTGTGGTGGCCCACATATTTAATTGAAATATAATTAAGGAGAATCGATGGTCCATACTGGACCCATGATCCAAATCGACGATGATCCATAGTTGAATGATATCGTAAAGGAAGAGATCGTGACCGTTGATCACCAATAGGATCAACGGTCCAGGTCATTTCGGACTGCGGCCTTCTAGAGTTTTAGGTTGTTGAGAAGGTGTGGAGTCCCAATGTCTCAGGACCACTATACATGGCAGACATCCATTGAAGAGTATATATCAATGATCCAGATTGATCGCGTACCTTCGTGCTTAAGCCCATGGTTATGGGAGTTGGTCATATGAAGATAAGAAGCTTAGCGCCAGGTAATTTGAAGGCGTTAAAGGAGACTGTTAGACCATGGTTTCAGCCCGTGGTCTTGTGGCGAAGTAATGGATTGGGTGCATTGTTAAAGGAGCCTGCGACGAAGACTAGAAAAACATAAGTGAGGTGATGGTAAGGAGATGGGAACCTGTGAGACAAAATGAAGTTTCTATGAACTTCAAAGGAGTGAGATGAGTTCTGGTGCAAGCATAGAGTACTCCATAATCTGTTAATAGAAGGAATTAGGCTCGTTTAACAAAGTTGAGAGAATATTGAGCTTGGAGTTGCAATAGAGTTTACTTATAACTCAGCACATGTGGGACATAAACTGGGTGGGTTTCCATTATCGAGTTCAACCCCGAGTTCACCTTATCGAGTTCATGATGTATCCATTAGATATTGACCTATGTAACTGATTTCTTCTAGAGCATGGTTACCTTCTTATCAAGGGTGCACATTAGCTTCATTTAGAACTCTCCATATGTTTCCACCTAGATCAAAGCTCAATAAAGAACAAGGTTAGGATTTGAAATGGATCACTATATTTTTTTCATCCTTTTTGTGCTTTATAGAATGGAAATAGTTGTGTACTTTTAGGAACCATTTTTAGGACCGATCCTAAATCCCACTAGGTAGTGTCAAAATTGTAAAATACATGTTTAAGGGATTAAACAACATTTATATTGGTCAAAACTTAAGCCAAAACAACATAGAAATTTTGGAACACTATTCTCCTTTATGGGAACTTTCCAAAAAACCGAAGAGCACCTCATTCAAAGTTTGTATGAAAAAGTTAATCTTAACAAGTTGACCTATGCTTTGACCATTGTAGTACCAAGTGCATGCCACATTAGTTCCCATTGCTCACACATGTTGAGCTAGACACATGGAACTTCAATAATATTATATAGGGTCCAAAACCCTAACCCTAATTGGTAGTTGGGGCAAGGAAAAAATCAAACCCTAATA
This sequence comes from Picea sitchensis, assembly GCA_010110895.2. Classification (NCBI taxonomy): domain Eukaryota; kingdom Viridiplantae; phylum Streptophyta; class Pinopsida; order Pinales; family Pinaceae; genus Picea; species Picea sitchensis. The sequence goes on from SNQJ01S0012559.1 coordinate 165,326, forward strand.
GTTAATAGAGTGTATTAAAACCTTAACAAGGGGCAGATAAAATGGTTCCATTCCATTTTCATTATCTTTTATTCCATAATTGAGCAAGGCAAAGGTGTGAGATATCAGAGCAGAGCAAAGGAAGAAAGCAACCCTATGGTAGCCTTATAGACCCCAATGTCTATTTGCTCCATAATGAGTCAATATTTCTTTGTATTTAGCATTGTAAATCTAAGAAAAGACACAAACCTTATTTCTCATTGGAAATTTCTCTCTTAGGAGGTTTCTCCAAGATAAATCTTGGTATTGATAGTGTGTTCTTTCCATTAATGTAAAAGAAAATTCTCACTTATTTTTCATAATGAAAGTAGTATGCAACTAATATTAAGGCTCAATCATAAGTAATCATTGTGTAGTAGAGTATAATTGCAATGTATTTTCAATATCACTTTGAAATCTGCTGTGAAAAACTATCCATTGAAATACTTAAGTTAGTTTTACATATCACTCCACCAAAATCAAAGTCTGATAAATCACGTGGTTAGGATCATGTACATATTTCTCAAGAAAATATACATGAAAATATTATGTGTTGTAATTATAGTGGGTAATGGAATTCTACATTTGATCGGTTTTATTCCTTGTAGGACTTGAAATGGTCTACAATTTCTAGGAGCCAACTTGGCACAACTTCCTAAATTTAGTGAGCTCTTCCTGTACTTCACCCTAAAAATTACATGATAACCCACATGGATCTTTGTATGGGTCCTATTCCTTTGCATGTCCAAGTCTGTTATTAAATTCTACTTTATTTTGGCATCCTATTCTTCCATTTCTTTTAGCACCTTTACTCCAAATGTAATCCTATTTATTGAATTGTCCCAACTTTGTTGAATGTCGTATTTTCTACCATACAACTAGTCTTAAATGGATTCATTCCCAATAATCTGTGATCTCCATTATTATATACAAATTCATTTAAATGTAGATAATCTTCCCAATTGGATGATGTGTCCATGACATACGTCGACAACATACCTATATTAACTCGATTCACTTGCTTAGTCTACCATCCATATTTAGATCATGATAGGATATACTAAAGTTCAATGATGTGCCAAATGTTTGGAATAGACTATTTTATTCATTTGATATAAACTTTGTATATGTGTCTCAGATGTTTTCCTTGGTCACTCCATGAAATTTGATCATTTCATTCATAAAATTTTCAACTATGTTCACTACCTTATAATGAGTAGACCGTAGTAAAATGAAAATTTCTACCTTAGTCAACTTATCCATGTTGGACACATTGGCTACACTGAGGGGGGGAGGCGGGGGGGTGTTGAACAGTGTAGGGATCTTTTCCCCAAAACTTCCCTCTTTCACAAAACTCACTAGTTGGCAATCACCATTAACTCATTACTCATTGTTGTCATTTATAACCAGTTAAATGTGAACACATATTATCAACATATATCAACAATATATCATCAACAAATCATCACCACAAGGAACACAAAGAACACAAGATGTATGTACAATTTTCTTTTTATTACGGACTTCAATCCTTGGGGTTTATCAACAACAATTGAATAAATTACAACTCTACAAGAGCACCAATTCTATATGCAAGACTCAACTTACATCCTCAACACCAATTGAGATGAGGCAACAATCCTCCATAGATATCAATATGTCACAGGTACGCGACCTATCGGTAGTGCAACACGTGCATGTACACGCCCTACCAATAGTACAACCTGCGTATGTAAGTGACCAGTCTATACTACAACCTGCATATACCTTCTAATCTATTAGGGTTAATCATTTTCATCACATAATCAGATCCTCTGCAACTTGCAATCACATTCTCTTCTGTCTCTCACTATCCAATCTGACCCACAACCAGTCACAACACATCCAAGCTCTCCAATAGCCTACTCATGCTTCTCAACCATATAATATGAATGCTACTCAAACATGTGTAAATAACCAGTATACTATATCCATCATATCAGTACTGAATCATAAGAGTGTTGCTCACTCTATCAACCAACTCAAACCACATCATAACAACCATACGAAGAATGACTTAAGAATTCACCAAACAATAAGCAAGAGTATCCATCAAGACAACCATGTAACCATACCTTTTGAACCAATGGATAGATCTGATGTATCTGAGCATTGTAGACCTTCCTGGGAGCTCGATCTCAGAATCTGGAACCTCTACATCTTCATCTTCTCAAGTTTCCATGGATTTACCAACATGTATGCACCCTAATACACTGCCATCCCATGTATGTACACACCCTAATACACTGAAAGTCAGTGTATAACTCAGTATGTACACACCCTAATACACTGTCAGCCCGCGTACGCCTCAGAAACTAGGGTTTTTGAACTTCCGAAACTTTCGTCGTCAAGATCTCAGAATTACGAAAACTTTGATGCGTCCATGAGATCCTCCACTCAATCTCTCTCTTAGAATAGATCTTCAAGATATGCTCAAGAGATTCACAATATATGCACATAAGATAAAAAAGATGCATTTTACACAAGAGACCCTTGCCTCTTATTTATACTCTCCAAGTAGCTATCTTTTAGGTCACTTCTAGGTCACTTAACCCACTTCTAGGTCACTTAACCTATTTTCTTCTTTTTAAGGTTAACCACTTTCCATAAATAGAAAGTTCTCCAATTTAAATATTCCTCCTTGACTTTGTCACCTTACTTTATTATTTAAATAATCCTCCTTGATTTTGTCACTTTTCTTTACCATTTAAATAATAATTTCTTCTTTTCAAGCACTTTGACTTCTTTGACCTTTTGGGGCTTCAATCCTGCATATGAGGGTCCTTCATTTTCATAGGGCCATAACTCTCAAACCATGAGGAGTTATGTGACATTCCACATACCACCGGAAATGACATGACAAGCACTATCAATTTAGAATAGTTTCACTGACAAATTCACTGATGTTCAACTCATTATTCCACATAGAAGCATAACCATACTTCAAGGATAACTCAATCACAAAGCATCTTCCCGTGAGGGATTTCACCATAAGGGGACCACTTTGGAGTTCATCCATTTGTACACCTTATCAACCATGATAAGACAATAATGATTCATCTTTACATTTATCCAACAATGCATCATATACCAATGAAACCACATCGATCCATCTTCCATCTTCATCTATCATCATGTATCAATGACAACTCATTGATCTAAGACATACATCAAACCTTTGGCATCAATCAATTCCTTGACATTGATCAATCAATCAATCATCCCTTGACATCAATCAATCACTTGAAATCAATCCTTTGACATCAATTAATTAAACCTTTGGCATCAATGACAACATGATCCAACAATCTCCCCCTTTGGCATTGATGGCAATAACAACATTGATGTCAACACCAATAATTTATGTCAACATGCAGACAAGGCATGCTTTACATTAATAGTCATATATCAATGTAACTATCTCTCCACATCAATAATCATCAATCACATCAATGTTACTATCTCTCCCCCTTTGACATCAATGACAAAGGGTCATTCTCCTCTTGGGGTTGCTCCCCCTTTGACTATCTCTCCCTTTGTCTGAATTCTTTTGATATTCCTCTGAATAATCTCTCCCCTTCTGAACAAGGGATCTGACTCTGATGTAATGCTAAAGATACATCACTCATACTCCACTCTGATGTAATGCTAAAGATACATCACTCATACTCCCCCTGTAATTATGCCTCTGTGCTCTTTCTTCAAATATAGGGCTCTTTCCTCCTAGAATCATGGGAACAAGAATGACTCCCTCTATGGGTATGTCTCACCCTATCTTCTCTGCAATATGAACAATATGCTACCACTGCAATATGTTTTTGCTGCAAATGCTACTGCTCAACTGGATCATAGAACAACCACACTTTCTATGACGATCCTTGGAGTTGTCCATGCATTAAAACTCATCCCATACCATGAAACAAAATATATGTCTACAATGAAATAGAGAATCATGAATAAAACATCAACCAAGTACATCATGTACCAAATTGTGTGCCCACCATGCACAATACCCATGTACATCAACACCATACAATGTGCCATAAGATATCATCAATGGAGTGTATCAACCATATAATTCTATCAACATGTCAACCATGTGCATCCACCAATATGCCAACCATGTGCATCTACCAATATGCCAAACAAGTGTCATATCACTCATGATATGTCTCCACCATGAACCAAGTGCCAAAATTATGTATCCCAATCAATCAAGTGTCTCAACTATATCATCCAATACATCATGTACCAAAGTATCAAGTAATACCAATGGTGTACGTTTAGCCAAGTACTATCATCCAAACATATACCAACTATAAGTGTACCAAACATGCACATTACCACTTGTACCAAGAAAGTACATCAATCATGCACCAATGCATGTATGTCAATTCCATAAAACATATGCCAATCAAACTTCTAGTGGTGCCTCTACCAATGTGCTAGAGTTGTACCAATCATGCATCAACTATAGATCAGACTCATCAATGATGTACAACATGATCACCTCATCAACTCATCAACTCACCAACTACGTACAACATGATCACCTCATCAACTCATCAACTCACCAACTATGTCCCAATATGTAGTCCCACCATATGCCAAATGCATGCAACTAAGATATCCAAAAATCTTCAATAATACATCATAGGATACGCATCAATGAAACTCTCAAATATGTATCAACCATGTAATCCAGCAAATCAACCTCAATCCTCCATTCACTACAACAAATACTAAGCATCCAACAATACATATACTAGTAGTGTGCCTCAATAGATTAATGGCATCTCTAGCTAGAATCGTCAAGATATATCACATAACCAAGGTACCATTGACTTCACTATCATAAAATGTCTCAATCCATGCTCATATGTTAGTGCATCCAAGATAGCCTTTCATTTTATATCATCACTTTACATAATCCAATATGTAATCATGAAAACCTGCAACAAACAATGTCAGAACCTGTAATAAACTATGTTAGACCCTGCATCACATAGTTATACCATCACATCAAGCTGCAACCCATGTGCATAGCCCTTTCCCTGGGCTTCACCACATATACCCGGCCTGCTACACAAACATATCACGTATGTACGTGACCTATTCAAGGTCAGCCTGCGTATGTATGCGACTATTACCACTGTCACTTGTGTATGCTTCAGTAGATGACACATTTGAGCTTCCCTTAAGGCTTCCTTTTTGCTCTAGTTGTTCAGTCTTCTTTACCCACTTCTGAAGGTGTCCCTGGTTCTCAGAACTTGAGCTCTAAGCTTCCATATTTTCAAAGATGTCTCCCTTCCTTACTTTGTTCCTTCTTCTAGTCATGCTATATGAAGTCCTCAACATGGACTTTCTTCTTGTGTTCCAACAATACTGGGATTTGTGGCCAAATCCACTACCGCTGTAGCATCTCATGGTGTGACAGTGAACAACAATGTGTCCTACTTGATCACATCTCCAACACCTTATGGTGTTATGAAATCTTCCATTATTTCTCCTTACATAAAATCTACATTCCAAAGCTTTGTGACCATATTCATTACATGAATAACATTGACCATGAAAAACACTTTCATACCTTTTCTTTGGTGTCCATCTTCTTTGAGGAGTAAAGATGGCTTCTTGATGTCTTCCTTGCTTTGTTATTTTGAAATTTTCCTTGCCTTCTGTAGATGGTTGACTTGCAACATTGTCTTCATCCTTTGAGAGTAAGGGACTTACCTCATGCTTCTTTGAGGTGCTTGCTTCAGCATGTGTAGTTTCTCCATTGTATCCAAGACCTGATTTATCATTTGGTGATCTTTGACTTTCTAAGATCTCATTCAAGATTTGTTTTACTTCTCTACTTTCTTTCTAAGATCAAAAAATTCAACTTCTAACTCATGACATGACTCTTCATTTTCATTTATTTGATTCCTTAATAGTTCCTCTACTCTTTTGGCTTCTTCAATTTGGGTCTTGAGATGGACAATAGTTTCAAAACTTTTGCTAATCTCATCATCTACTTTCTTATCTTCTTTTTCATTATTTAGTCTTGTGATATCTTCTTCCTTTTCTTCTAATCGAGTCTTACTACTTTCTTCTAGTTCTTTGAGCATTTCTTTTAACTTCAAGATGTACCTTTGACTCTTCTTGAGAAACTTTTTAGTGTTATCCGAAAGATAGCTATAGTCTATATAATAGTGGTCATTGCTATATTCATATAGACCTCTTTCAACTTTCTCTTTAAGCTCCAATAGTTTTTCTTCTACTTCTTCCATGGGATAACAATCAATTGATTTTATCCAAACTACTTCTAGATTTTCTTCTTCACTTGTAGAGAAAAATTCAACATCATCACATTTTGAATTATTGCAATCAAGGGTTTGTGTAGATTCTTTACCTTCATTTGAAATGTCTTCAAGATCTTCCCTTTTGTCAACATCATCACATGATTCTTTGCCTCCATTTGACATGTCTTCAAGATCTTCCCTTTTGTCAACATCATCACATGAATCTTTGCCTTCATTTGCAATGTCTTCAAGATCTTCTTTTTTGCCAACATCATCACTTTTAGAAATAATGCAACCAAGAGTTTTTGGAGATTCTTTACCTTCATGTGTCTTGATGGAGTTGTCCTCAATGTCTTTCTTCTTTCTTTGGTATGTCTCCTCTAGCTTTAGCCATAGATCCTTGGCGGAAGTGCATTGTCCCATGCTCTCTTTGATAGGGCTTGAGAGTCCACTAAGAATGGTCTTGAGAGATAATACATCATTCTTCTTTCCTTCCCTTTGAGCTACAAACTTTGACTTGTTTTTCAGGCAAACTRATCCACCAATGGCTGCCTTCCAAATACCTACTCCCATCTCTTTCAAATGCACTCTCATTTCTATTCTCCAAGTAGAATAGTTTTCCTCATCAAGGATTGGAACTTCATCATCCATTTGTGTGTCTATGGATCTCCTCCAAGCTTGTTAAGGCTTATAGTGAAGGCATGCTCTGATTCCAATTGTTGGACACACCGACTACACTGAGGGGGGGCGGGGGTTGAACAGTGTAGGGGTCTTTTTCCCAAAACTTCCCTCTTTCACAAAACTCACTAGTTGGCAATCACCATTAATTCATTACTCATTGTTGTCATTTATAACCAGTTAAATGTGAACATATATTATCAACATATATCGACAATATATCATCAACAAATCATCACCACAAGGAACACAAAGAACACAAGATGTATGTACAATTTTTTTTTTTATTACAGACTTCAATCCTTGGGGTTTATCAGCAACAACTAAATAGAGTACAACTCTACAAGAGCACCAGCTCTATATGAAAGACTCAACTTACATCCTCAGCACCAATTGAGATGAGACAACAATCCTCCACAGATATCAATTTGTCACAGGTACACGACCTGTCGGTAGTGTAGCACGCGTATGTACGCACCATAACAGTAGTACAACCCGCATTTGTACGCGGCCAATCTATACTACAACCTACGTATACCTTCTGAGTTATTTGGGTTTATCCTTTTCATCACATACTCAGATCCTCTGCAACCTGCAATCACATTCTCTTATGTCTTTCACTGTCCAATCTGACCCACAGCCAGTCACAACACATCCAAGCTGTCCAATATCCCACTGATGTTTTTCAACCGTATAATATGAATGCTACTCAAACATGTGTAAATAACCAGTATACTATAGCCATCATATCAATACTGAATCATAAGAGTGCTAGTCACTCCATCAACCAACTCAAACCACATCATAACAACCATACCAAGAATGCCTTAAGCATTCACCAAAAAATAAGCAAGAGTATCCATCAAGACAACCATGTAACCATACCTTTTGAACCAATGGATAGATCTAATGTATCTGAGCACTGTAGACCTTCCTGGGAGCTTGATCTCATAATCTAGAACCTCTGCATCTTCATATTCTCATGTTTCCATGGCTTTACCAACATGTACGCACCCTAATACACTGCCAGCCCGCGTATGTACGCACCCTAATACATTGACATCCCGCGTATAACTTAGTATGTATGAACCCTAATACATTGTCAGCGCGCATACGCATCATAAACTAGGGTTTCTGAACTTCTGAAACTTTCGCAGTCAAGATCTCAGACTTACGAAAACTTTGATGCATCCATGAGATCCTCCACTCAATCTCTCTCTTAGAATAGATCTTCAAGATATGCTCAAGAGATGCACAATATATGCACACAAGATACAAAAGATGCATTTTACACAAGAGACCCTTACCTCTTATTTATACTCTCCAAGTAGCTATCTTCTAGGTCACTTAACCCACTTCTAGGTCACTTAACCTATTCTCCTCTTTTTAGGGTTAACCACTTTCCATAAATAGAAAGTTCTCCAATTTAAATATTCCTCCTTGACTTTGTCACCTTACTTTATTATTTAAATAATCCTCCTTGACTTTGTCACTTTTCTTTACCATTTAAATAATAATTTCTTCTTTTCAAGCACTTTGACTTCTTTGACCTTTTGGAGCTTCAAGCCTACATATGAGGGTCCTTCATCTTCATGGGGCCATAACTCTCGAACCATGAGGAGTTATGTGACATTCCACATACCACCAGAAATGGCATGACAAACACTATCCATCTAGGATAGTTTCACTGACAAATTCACTGATATTCAACTCATTATTCCACATAGAAGCATAACCATACTTCAAGGATAAATCAATCACAAAACGTCTTCCCGTGAGGGCTTTCACCATAAGGGGACCACTTTGGAGTTCATCTATTTGTACACCTTATCAACCATTATAAGACAATAATGATTCATCTTTACATATATCCAACAATGCATCATATACCAATGAAACCACATTGATCCATCTTCCATCTTCATTTATCATCATGTATCAATGACAACTCATTGATCTAAGACATACAGCAAACATTTGACATAAATCAATTCATTGACATCAACCAATCAATCATCCCTTGACATCAATCAATCACTTTATCAATCCTTTGACATCAATTAATTAAACCTTTGGCATCAATGCCAACATGATCCAACAATCCACTACTACCATAACAATATCACATTGCCAAATTATCTTGTGTTACCTAGTGATAAAATCCATGGTGACCACTCCCTATTTCCATTCTATAAGTGGAAAAGGTTGCAACAATGATGTTTGATGTAGATGCTTTGCTTTAACATGCTACAATTATAGGCATTTGGAGATGTATTTAGCCACATCATTTTCCATACATGACTAGAAGTATTATTTTCTTATAGATACAATGATCTGCTGGTGACCCTAGTGAGATGTGTAAGGTGCACCATGCATCTCTATTAAGAAAAGTTTTTGTAACTCTTTGAGTTAAGAAAATAACTCTATGTGAGAATTCCATCTTATGCTAGTTGATGCCTTTCATACTTGCATGATACTCTCTTCTTTACATCAATTTCATAAGTACTAATGGATGCTAAATTCTGTTAGGATATTTAGACACTTAGGAGTTAGTTAAGATCTACTTGGTCTAATATGTCATTAGGTAAAAGTGAATTTCTTTAGTATGCATTAGTATGCATTTGTAGTTAGGAAATCTTACGGTCACGATATGTTCCCAACATAGAGTGATCCCATGGTTCATATTTTTCTCGATCTTAACGACTACATTGATCTATGTCTTAACACCTGATTGGTCCATGATCTATATTTAAAGAGCATGGAGGGTCATTTGCCGATGATCAATTGTGAGAAAATCTCTTGTAATCTTTTTCTTTTGCATTAATAAACTGCTCCAACTGGCTGCATTGGCTGGGGCCGTGGAGTTTCCCTATAGGGGTTTTACCACGTCAAAATAATGGTGTGTTGATATTTGATTTGGTTGTATGAGTGGTCATTGAAGGTGTTCGCCCTCTGTTGGAATACCTGTGTTTTCGAACATGGTATCAGAGCCTTGGCCCAGGTTCAATTCCTCCGAGTTACGTTGAGGGGAGGGGCGAGTGTTGGACTAACCACCACAACATTGAGAATTGATCTTGTGGACTAACCGCCACCCTGAGAAAATGGGAATAACCACCCATTGAAGGTGATGTTGTTGGTTTGGAAGTTTACTAAAACCTGTGGGTTTTGGTGTAATGAAAAACCTTAAAATGGTATCAGAGCATGGAGTTAGTTAAGATATACTTGGTCTAATTTGTCGTTAGGTAAAAGTGTGTTTCTTAGTGTGTTTCTTTAGTATGCATTTGTAGTTAGGAAATCCGATGGTCACGATATGTTCCTGACAAAAAGTGATCCGACGGTTCATATTCTCCTTGATCTTAACAACTACATTGATACGTGGCTTAACACCCGATTGGTCCATGATCTCTATTTAAAGAGCATGGTGGGTCATTCATCGATGATCGTTTGTGAGAAACTCTCTTGTAAAATCTCTCTGTAATCCTTTTCTTTTGCATTAATAAACTGATTCAAGTGGTCGCGGTTCCTCGGTAGTCTCTCGGTTGTCAATGTGTCCATTGGATGTAGCTTGGGTGGTTGGGAGGAATGATTGTTACCCTCCCCACCCAGGTTCAATTCCTTGTGAGTAACATGTTGTGTCCTTAAATGGGTCTATAAGATGCTCTTGTTGTCGAGCCCCCAATATTCTAAAGATGTCAAAGGTTATAGACTTCTTCAACCACATTGTAATGAAATTATTATTAGAAGAGATGTTAAATTTGATGAAAATCTCTTGGTCTGCAAGCCTAATTCAACGATTGTTCATTCTTCGGCCTGTGAGCCATCTTCAACATTAGTGCCTTCCTATATTATTATTCTGGTTTCTTCTTCAAATGATGACAGGGAGGATGAAAATCCACCTCCACCTGCTCACCTTCTTCCAGATGAGTCCATTGAACTTGAACCAACACTAGCACCACCACTTCCTATATGGGTCCATTCAACACGAGAAGCAACTGGTGATCTTTTCATTGATCCTTTAGATCAACGTCGAACACGTTCACAGTTCCAACAAGCCTCTTCTCTTTTGGCTCAAGTTTCAGAGACTCGGGATCTAGAGACATTTGCAGAAGCTTCAGGTAATCCATATTGGGATACAATAATGAATGAAGAGTATCGTTCTTTAATGGAAAACGATACCTCTTCCAAAAGGAAGAAAACCCGACAGATGTAAATGGGTCTACAGAACTAAGTATGCATCGGATGGAAGTGTTGAAAGGAACAAGGCTCGGTTAGTTGCCAAAGGATTTTCCCAAGTTGAAGGAATTGACTATAATGAAACATTTTCCCCTGTAGCCAAAATGAATTCCATCCTCCATGTTCTTTCCCTTGTTGTCTCACATCAATGGGAGGTCCATCAGATGGATGTAAATCCGTCTTCTTGCATAGGAATTCGCAAGAAGAAATATACATGGAACAACCTCCTAGTTATGTCCAGAATGACTCTAGCCTTGTTTGTTGCCTTAAGAAATCTCTTTATTGTCTTAAGCAAGATCCCCGAGCTTGGTATTCCAAAATGGATAGCTTTCTTATTAACACCGGATTTTCCAGATGTCATTCTAATCCTAATGTCTATACCAAGAAAGTATGAAGCCATCTCATAATCCTTGTCCTTTATGTTGATGACCTTATCCTTATTGGTAGTGACTCCAAACTTTTAAACCATGTGAAAACCAACCTTAAGAAGAAATTTGAATTGACAAACTTAGGCTTTTTGCACTATTTCCTCGGCCTCTAAGTTTTGCAAACCAAGGAAGGAATTTTTCTTTCCCAGTCTAAGTATTCTTGTGACCTTCTTCGTCGCTTCCACATGGAACATTGTAAACCAACCCCTTCTCCCTTCCAGTCTAGAGTCAAGCTTGTTGTCACCTATACTTCTCTCGAAGTTGATGCCACTTTGTACCGTCGGTTAGTTGGTAGCCTCTTATACTTGACTCATACCCATCCTAATCTTTTCTTTGTTGTTGGTTTTGTTTCCCAATATATGCAAACACCACATGAAAGCTATTGGAAAGAAACTAAAAGGATACTTCAGTATGTATGGGGTACAGTTCAGTTCGGGATACATTACAGTTTAGGGGGGACTCCTTTATTGGTTGCCTTCACTGATTCAGATTGGGCCAACGACCCCGATGATTGGAAGTCTATTGCAGGTTATGTTTTCAGCCTTGGTTCGAGACATGTCACTTGGGCCTATAGGAAACAACATGCTATTGCACTTTCTTCAGCAGAAGCAGAGTACCGAGCAACGATAAATGGAATCCTTGTGGCTTCGACAGATCTTTTCATAGTTTGGATTCTAGCAGCAACATTCGACCAGCCTTTGGTGCGACAATCAGAGTGCCATCAAGCTCGCCAAAGACCCAGTTCAACATCAGTGCAACAAACACATCGAGCTACACATGCACTTCATCGAAAAGCCCATTCATGATTGAGTTATTGAAGTGCTTTTTTTCCCTACAGAAGATTAAGTTGTAGACATTTTCACAAAGTCTCTTACAGAAAGGGAGTTTTCCAAACTTCGATCTATGTTAGGAGTTTAGGAAGTTTTCATTAAGGGGGGATAGGTTCTGATGCCTCCTTCATTCTCCTATTGTGTCACTTTTGTAAATCCTTCAATCCTATCCCAAGTTGTTCTTAAGGGGGGGATGTTAGGATATTTAAACACTTAGGAGTTAGTTAAGATCTACTTGGTCTAATGTGTCGTTAGGTAAAAGTGTGTTTCTTAGTGTGTTTCTTTAGTATGCATTTGTATTTAGGAAATCCGACAGTCACGATATGTTCCCGACATAGAGTGATCCGACGATTCATATTTTCCTTGATCTTAACGACTATATTGATCAACGGCTTAGCACTCGATTGGTCCATGATCTCTATTTAAAGAGCATGGAAGGTCATTTGCCGATGATCGATTGTGAAAAACTCTCTTGTAAAATCTCTCTGTAATCTTTTTCTTTTGCATTAATAAACTGCTCCAAGTGGTCGTGTTGGTTGGGGCCGTGGATGTTTGCCCGTAGGGGTTTTACCACGTCAAAATATCAGTGTGTTGATCTTTGATCTGGTTGTGTGAGTGGTTATTGAAGGTGTTTGTCCTCTATTGGAATACATGTGTTGTCGAACAAATTCGTGGTCTTCTAAGTGCATATACGATCTTGTTTTCTTTCTCTTTTATGCATTGATTTTAAAGTTGTGTTCACAAAGGAACTCTAGCCACCAAGGAACTCTAGCATTAATTTTAATGATCTTCTGGTGACCCTAATGACATGTGTAAGATACACCATGCATCTCTATTAAGATAATATTTTGTAACTCTATGAGTTAAGAAAATAACTCTATGTGAGAAGTCCATCTTATGAAGTCCATCTTATGCTAGTTGATACCTTTCATACTTGCATGATACTCTCTTCTTTACATCAATTTCATAAGTACTAGTGGATACTAAATTCTTGGTCTTCTAAGTGAATCTAGGGCCTTGTTTTCTTTCTCTTTTATGAATTGATTTTAAAATTGTGTTTACAAAGGAACTCTAGCCACCTCCTTTGCTTGGCATTCAAGTGTGGTTGGGTGAATAGGTACTTTAGGCTATCATGATCTATTCTCAAGTCAAACTTCCTACCATTAAGGTCGCGTCTCCACATTTTTAAATAATGCCCTACTACAACAAGATCTAATTTATGTGTGGGATGATAAAGCTCACGCTCCTTCAATTTTTGAGATTCATAGCATATGACATGTACATAATTATGTTTAAGGTTCCTTTGGAATTCATAGCATATGACGTGTCCATAATTATGTTTAAGGTTCCTTTGGAATTCATAGCATATGACATGTCCATAATTATGTTTAAGGTTCCTTTAATCCCTTACATACTCGCATTTGTGCACATGATGAGATCTTCATTAGATATGGTTTCTTCAAGATGGGTGCACTAGTAAGAAGCTTCTTCAATAGTTGGAAGCTCTTCACACCACTAAGTCCACTTGAAACCTTAAATAATTTTTTTATAATATATGACTAAATCCATAATGATCTCACATCAAAAACATTTCTCTATTTACAAGGCCACCCAATAATATCCTCAATCTTCTGAGAGTTAATTGACAATACTTTCCTTATAAATGCTGGTATCTGGATTCTGAACAATGAACTTTCTTCAAATAAATCTCACATTTGAATAGTTTTGCATAAAAAAAAGTGTAGAACCAATCACAAGTGCTCTTCATGGTCTTCCTTAGATTTGAAATAGATTTAAATATTATCAAGAAATAAGTATAAATTTATCCAAGTAATTGCAAACAACATGATGTTCATGGGAACATACATATAGTTGGTTAGTTGGTTAATCCATAGAGTAACACTACAAATTCAGAATGGTCATAACATGCCATGAAATCTTTCTTAAAAATATCTTCATCCTTTATCAAGACTTGTGAAATTCTAACCTTAAAAATATCTTCATCCTTTATTAAGACTTGTGAAATCCTAACCTTAAGTCAATTTTTGAGAAAAAAATTGCTCTTCTTATCCAATGATACAAGTTATCAATTCTCGAAAAAGATATTTCTTCTTGGTAGTGCATCAATATATAATCGGATTACGTATACATAATATAGATTAATACAGATTATCTATCAAAACATTATGGTGATTACACCCTGCTGGAAAGAAGTAGATGTTTGACAGTACTTAAATTGGTGAAACTTGTTACAAGTCAGCTATAGTTCATTGACATATATGACCACGTCAAAGCGTACCATCAAATCTAGTTTGAAAATTTATTCCAATTATCGAGAAATTTCAAAAGCTCTAGGTGGAATGGGGATCATAATTCTTTCTACTTCCCAAGGGATTTGGGATTTTGACGAATCAAGAGGCTTAACAGAAAAAAATTGTAGGAGAAATATTGTGTTATGTATGATAATTGATTCAAATTTTTTCCAAAAATATGGATTCTGTAAGATATCCCCATGGTATAAAAAGTTGGAACAAGTTTGGTTCGAGACACCATTCATCTTCATCCAAGCACGTTAGTAAATAATCTTATATTATGGAAAAACACATTTTCCATGGTTATAGTTTGGAAGCCTCTTCTGAGGGAAAAAAATCTGAATTCACCAATTTACAAAGTTCTATACAACACACATAATTTTTTATGCATAAAATTTCCAATCTTACAGCATTTTCCAAGTTTCAAACTGTATATATTTTATTGAGCATCTTCTTGTAATGAATATAAAACCAAAATATTATATTCTAATGTAAATACACCTTAAGATTCTCTTTGATAGAAAGTGGAATAATGATGTTCAATTAAGTCATTCTTGCGATGATTGACTTAATAAAGTCCATAGTACTAATCACTTATGAATCTGCTTCCAACATCAACTTTGGATGGAAGATCCCTAGAGAATACTCAAAAATTTTCAAGATAAACTACCACCAACCGGGGACATGTACAACAATAGCCAACAATTTGGTAGTACTACTTGTTCTATCCTAAGCAAAGTTAAAGATATAATTGCATTGTGGTAGTACTACTTGTTCTATCCTAAGCAAAGTTAAAGATATAATTGCATTGTGCACGATGTGATATTGTATTGCCCAAGAAACAACAAAGCACACACTAAGAGAGGAGATTACCAGAACTGTACATATCTCTATATATTCTTTTTATTACTACATATAAAGTATAAAATAGAAATGAACAAACATAATACATGTCATACAAGTTCATTGGAAGTGTATAGAGTACAACATATAAAAGTACAAATATAATACATATTCACTAGACTATGTCTCATCGATATAGACTTCATAATACATGTCTTGCAAGTTCATTGGAAATGTAGAGTACAACATATAAAAGTATAAATATTATATAATACATATTCACTAGACTATGTCTCATCGATATAGACTTCATAATACATGTCTTGCAAGTTCATTGGAAATGTAGAGTACAACATATAAAAGTATAAATATAATACATATTCACTAGACTATGCCTCATCGATATAGACTTCATAATACATGTCATACAAGTTCATTGGAAATGTATAGAGTATAACATATAAAAGTACAAATATAATACATATTCACTAGACTATGTCTCATCGATATAGACTTTGTAAACATTTCTTTGACGAGTTGAACATTCTCACATTATATATTCCTAGTGTATCATGCCACAGTAAATGGCCTTCAACTAGAAAACCAAGCACAAGAAGATTTCTCTTCTACCATGAATAAAGTATCTAAGAAGAACCATTCTCTAATGAATCTATAGTGTAGGTCATATTTTTGTAATGAATCTATAGTGTAGGTCATATATCAGAGAAACAACAAATTCTGGAAATGCATCTTTTTTCCAGAAAATGATATAGCTGGCAAACAAGGCAACAACGAATTTTAAACTAAACAGTGACCCTAAAAGTAAGGAAAATCAGAACTTTATGGATTGAAATAACCCTCACCAACAGTACATAAAACAAAAAGGGACTTCCTGAGAAAAAGTGGGCACTAATTTGAGGGCTGAATTTCTCCAAAAGTGGTACGGATCTGTACTCGGCCAAAGCAGTCTCTCAATACTGCTTGTAACAAAGCAATCCAAAAACATACCCTCCTTTGAGGTTTGAAGGTTTAGTTGTAGCTTCAGCTCCATATTCCCATTTGATTTGGCATGCCCTATCTAGTAATCTACAGACTATCCTACCAAACAAGATTTTACAAACTGCCCTACCAATTGCGATTTGACAAACTATGCATTCAACCAAGATGTCAGACTGTCCTACCAACCAAGATTTGGCACAAAACTCCAATGACTAACCCACCTCATCACAACAAACTGAACAAGCATGTCCTATCTCAACCATCTCAAAAACCTTATTGACACAAAATCCCTTGTCAATAGTAATAGATTGTGGATTGGATCCACAACACAGGTTTTCGTTTTTACAGGGGATCATTTCATCATCCATATTCATATTTCATCAATATGTCAAACTTGAAGCTTGCAATAGAACAATATTCAAATCAGTCAGAATTGGAGACCAGCAAACATTACAACCATTAAGCCTCATGATATCATGGACAAATTGAGTGGTAGTATTCTAAGCAAACCGTTGAAGACCATTAGACACTTGGATAGTTGTGCCTCTGACCTTCGAGCAAATTAAGGAGAAACTAACATAAAAAAACATGATCCCATCCATAATGATTCAAAGGTATGGCATTCCATCAACAATGATTCAGAGGTTGAATCATGCGAGTGTGTATGTTGCCGGAGGGAAGGGAGAGGGAATGTGGATGCAGCACTCATTTAGGCATTGTAATTTGTATATGGATAAGACCTAACTCTGGATTAAGTTTGCAACTTAAAAGCATGACCAAAAGCAGCACATTGATAACATTAGAGCTATTTTGACGCAATAGTTACAGGGTGCACAAGGCTATAAAGACACCAATGCCTTGATTTTGAATCAGGTTTCATTTGGATATGGAAGGCTCCATTGGGGATATGCTTGTAAGGAGCTATGTTTGATGCTTTCAACAGTCTTGATCTGTTCAGCCCCCTCCTCTTGTGAATAGCATTGTTGGATCCATTGAGGGGAGGCACTTTGGAGAGTTCCCAAGGGCCCAGGTAACCTCAACTGCTATGAAAAAAATTATAAGTGGATGCAGTACTCATTAGGCACTGTGTATGGACAGGACCCTAGCTCTGGGTTAAATATGTTATTTGAAAGCATGAACAAAAGCAGCACGTGATATAAGATTAGAGTTATTTTGATGCAAAAGTTGCAAGGTGCACAAGCCTATAAAGACACCTATGGCCTGATTTTGAATCAACTTTAATTTGGATATGGAAAGCTCCATTAGGGATATGCTTGAAAGGAAACTATATTTGTTTCTGTCAACATGGTATTGATCTGTTCTTCCCCCTCCACTTTCGAACAACAATGTTAGATCCGAGGGAAGGTGATCTGGGGCCCAGATCACTGGGACCACAATGAGCGAAATCGTAAGTAGATAGATTGTAATGATCAAAAGTGTGTAAGCGGCCGACGCACACCTCCCAAGCCACTGTGAGAACACTATTTTGCACCTCCTAAGCCACAGTGATAACTTCGGTGCCTAATAAGCATGAAGTTATGTTTGCAGTTTGAGCCCTTAGCTTCGCCAGGTCAAAATAAAATCTTAGACACATTTTCATGATGTCTAAGATTTTGCTATTATCTTGTGGTCTGTTTCAGTGCCCATCAATATATTCTCCTAATTATCTACTGGCGTTCAGGTATGTAATTTAATGATGGTCATTTGTTATTGATGATAATCCGAGGAGTTAT
>SNQJ01S0012560.1:4097-25596 GCA_010110895.2 Picea sitchensis
GAGGGTGGATCGAGTGAAGTCTTTTCCAGATGAGTTTAGCACCCGGGTATGTCTTGATTTCATGTACAACAATATCAGAGTCAATACAAGGCATCTCTTCATATCTCCATGAGAATATGTCACGAAACTCTTGAAAAAGGGATTTATACGTGACAACTAGAGATTCTGGGTTCGATCCCTAGTGGATTCACCAATTTTGTTAATGGGTAAATCGATAGATGCAGACATGAACTAATCCCCCTAGATCCACCTGGATCTAGAACAAAAAAAGACAGAAAAAGATGCTTTCCCTAGGTTACAATAATTGAATTTAACTACCAAAGAAGGAATAGATAACATACCATATGAATCGCTTCCTTATGTCTTTGTTGGTCCTGCCTTACTCCGATGTTCCTGTGAGATCAGGTCTGCAATAACACAAATCAACCAACGTGAAAGCAACAATAGTGAAATTCAATGACAAACTAAACATGTGATCAAGGAGTCATGTAATAAAATATTAATCATTTTATGGGAAATATATGTGCCACTGTATTATATTAATGAAAGGTAGAAGATACAACCGAATCGCCTTGATTTCGCAAGTTCCCTTTTAGTGGCCCTTTGTTTTGACACACACATACATTTTCTCTAACGTTTTCATGAAGACTTTTCACAAAATCTTGATGAATGAATGGAGACCTCAAGCATCACTTGAAATAGGATTCTTCACACAGTCTTCAGCCTATTCTTTCTTCAGCCTCTATACTTCTTTATGCTTGTACCTCTAACCTTTTCCATGAGAAGGATATCATTATATAGGAGAAACTAAAGTGGTTAAAAAGATGAGGATGATCCCATAAAATCAGAGAAGTCAGTAGGATCATAACCATATGGATGCCACCTCATATTTCTAGAAGATTCCACTTCTAGAAGCTGCTAGAACTTCTTTCCTCTTTTAGTTTTAAAGTGTCGCCGTGACCTACCTATATAGCAACCTACATAAATACCACGAGATGGCTATAGTTCAGCCTGCAGAAATTAGAGATTTCCGCACTATGTAAAGGGAGCAGCCCGTGACGGTCTTCCAAAAATGCTTCTTGCAAGGGTGGAAAGAGGTTGATTTTCTCAGGCAAAAGATCATATTAGGAACCTGGACACATGTTTATGTAACCATCATCAGGGTGACCAAAATAATGTGTAACACCCATGAATCTGGTAAAGAACATAATAGATCGATACATTTATCCTCCTCAATGATTTTAATATCCATAGAAAATAATTGACTTATGATAGTATTGAATGAATTTTCATGTTGTATTACTGAGATCCCATCACTCATCCTCAGAAGATACATTTTCTTCCAAAGGAAAAATTTGTTTACTAGGGATTTCGACTTGTACAAGTGTTATCGGATAAATTGGTAGGTGCGAACACTAACATATCTCCCTATATCCACCTGGATCTAGAACAAAACAGGACATGACATGACTCTTTCCCTAAGTTGCAATCATTGAATATACTACTAGGAAGGAATGGGTGACATACATTTACATCGCTTCCTTAGGTCTATGTTGTTCCTGCTTCACTCTGGTGCTCTTGTGAAATCAGGTCCAAGACAACACAAACCAACCAAAGTGGAGATAGCAAAGTATATTCAATGTCAACCTATGCATATGATCAATGAGTTATGCAATAAAATAAGAGTGATTTTATGGGAAAGGGACATGACGTTGTATTATATTAAATGAAAGTAGAGGACACAACTGGATCGCCTTGATGTCACAAGCTTCCTTTCAGTGACCCTTGGTTCCAACACACACACTTGCTCTGCACTTGCATGAAGAAGATCCAATAAAACTTAATAGACCGAGTAGAGTCTTCAAGCTTCTGTACAAACAAGGTTCCTCACACAATTCTTTCACCAATTCTTCATTCAATATTGTTTAACCTTTCCATGAGAAACCTTTCAATATATAGGAGGAAGGAGAGAGGATTACATGGATGAGGATGATCCACTAAATTTGAGGAAGTCAATAGGATGCCAACCATGTGAATGCCAACTCATTTTCTAGGAATTCCTTCTAGAACCTTCGTGACCTCTTCTTTTCCAAGCTTTGAAGCAGGTTCGCACCATACCTATAGAGCGAATGCTTGAGCAGTTATGCACCCTAAGTTTGGGTTTCCCTTGAGAATGAAGGATTTTCACACCATGTAATATAGGCAACTTACAGGAACTCATCTTAAAAATGTGTTTTTTGGAAGAAGACAACGGTCACTTTTCTCAAGAAAAAAGTCATACAGAACCAGTACATCACTTGTAGGAACATCACCGAGGTGACCAAAATCATGTGTAACATAATGCCCCCCAAAGTATGAGGTGTGAACTTGTGACACCCGAAATACTTTGTAAAATGTGATATTGCCGAGAGCAAAGGGTGCACCTATTCGGAAACCTGTAAACAACCAAGCATCTGCGGAATATAATACTAGTTGAGGTAGGAATTCCAATGCTCAGATCACAAATGAATGGAATCCTAAACATAGGTCATGTACAATCATACCACTTAGTGGATCCATCTTAGTCAAAATGCTACATAGCCACCGGGAATACATTATGGATCTATGTGAAAAGACTTGAATTAAAAGACTGACATATATACATGAAATACAAGCGTGGATCTAATAATGTGACACAAATTAACCTGCTCATCGCCAGCTTTGGATCAAAAGATGAGACCGGGTCTTCCAATCCATCACTCAGAAAGTACAAATCCCCTAACCATGTGATTACATGTGAAGTCGAACATGGTAGAAACCATGATCCGGATTATTGATGAAAACCATTAGCAGGAGTGCAAGGGAAATCACCATTGATGTCAATGACTCCTAAGGTACCAAAATACAATACGAACGAATGCAAATGAATGAGATGAAGTCGAACACTCTGCGAAATCTCTCGATCAAGGATCAATAATGAAAACCCAATGTCCAGTGAAGGGGCACGCCATTAAAGGCATCACGGGGTTCCAAGGTACTAAATGATTTCTAAGTCTCATTTTTCGGATAATGAAGTTGGATTGTGGAAAGACTCATCACGGGAGGCCTTGATGCTTATCCCCATCAATGACACGAAATAAGTAACATATTTTGAGGGGATGAAACAAAGTATGAAGATGGGTCGAAGCTTGACGGACACGGGGAAGGTCGACATAGTAAGAAATGACAAGCGCATAGTGCGACTCAATAGAGAGATCGTGTGAACTTCTCTTGAACATATGAGCGGCACGACCAAAGGACTTGGCAGCAAACCAAAGATGAACAAGATATGACCTTGTAACCAAGATCGGAAGAGGAGACAAATGGATTTCCCAACTTAGATTCAAATGGCCAGATAGGGGTGTCATGTTCAAAGGCGGCTTACTTACATTAATATGAATATGAAAACACATCGCTTTCCCAAAATTTCCCCCACCATTTTAAAGCGAGTACCTCTTTATTTTTACACAATCTTGAGGAGGATAACATATTCTTGTCAATGTAAGCTCATCCTTCGGATAGGTCCCTCAGTATGTTTACTTGAACCCTAGGAGGGAGTGGTTCAATCCCATTGTGGGTCTTTTGATGTTTTTTTAAAGAGTCCAAGGATAGAAAACTTGTTGGTTTTTCATGTTTTGAGAGTAAGAAAAACGCAAAGAGAACTCTCCGGTTCATTTTAGTAAAGAGTTGACCGAGGGAAAAGTGATAAACTATTGCCGTCGACGTTTCTTCAAATACTTTAGCAGTAGAAAGGAACAAGATAAACAGCCATCTTTTCATTTTTATGGGTGTGAAAGAGCTTAAAGGATACTCCTTAGCGTTCGTCATTTTCGTGTTACCATGGCAATTACTTCAAATGTGAGAAAAAATATACTTGGTTACGTTCTCATATGTTTTCGAGCGCGAAAAAGAACGAAGACTGAGATTGAGGTTTCTTGAAAAACCTAAAAAGTATTCGTACATGTGACAAAAGAAAAACACCCGTACCCCCCTGTTTGGACTTTGAAGTTGCTATATCTGTGAAAAGCCATACTCACTAGGCTATTAGGGTATTAGGTTTTATAGAAAGTAAATAAAATAATATACAAAATCACAACAAAAATAATAAAAATTGAATAAATATGGGTAAAAGGGGCCTTTACCATTTCATTGTGATTTTGCCAAAGCTTGTCCAACATACCTCATTTTTCCCCAAATTTCTTTGTTCGATTGTGGGAGGCACAAGCAATCATTGTTGAAGCTGGCAATAACCAATGAAATTGTCTCTTGATTCTCTAACTTTTCCATGGTTTATTTTTAGTTTTATTGGCAATTTTGGGTTTTGAGTCCATTTTAGGGTTGGAAACCACGCCCAAGAATTCTCCCAAGTGGGCCATGCAGGACCTGTGAGAATCTCTCATTGTGCAAAAGGTTCACCTGCGGGGGCCGAAAAATAGATTTTAAAGTGAAGTTCTCCTCATCAAAAATTATGCAAGAGTTTAAAACAAGTTGTTGACTTCCCTCATGGCTCTTTTAGGTGTTTGGTCATCACAATGTTGGAATGGAGAAAGGGAACATGGGGAGGATGATTCCATTGTCGGGAATGGCCCAGGTACAGTCCTTTGCCCTCCGAGTTGTGGGCTATTAAAATTTTTCAGGATTCCGGGCACGAGAGCCCAACTCAGACTGTTAGATACCTGGTCCACATGTGGGGCGTGGATATGATTATTTCCACATGGGAGTCCCATCGGCCCGACCCTGATATCAAGGATATCTATTTTATGAAGGGGTTGTCATGACGTGGATACCATTCTACTTTTAATAGAAGGCATAAGCGTGAGTTCTACGTCGGTGAGTATTGTCGCCGATATTGTGTTCTAGCAAAGGCCCGAGAAAAGCAAAGGTAAGGTTTCTATTTGGGGGTCCAAGATCTAACCCTACAAACCATCTTGCTTACTATTGCATGCATGGTACAGGAGTGCGACTTGCATGGCTCTCGAGATGTTTCCAATACACCATAGAGGTGCCACGAGCCTCGGGTCTTCAATTGGTAGTATGCATTTTCTCCAGCGGTATGAAGAGACAATTGTGAAATTACCAAAAGGGTGACTTGAAGCAACTTGAATACGGATCACTTTTGGTGTCATTCTTCCTTGAGGGTCCCACTACTACATCTACAGGTAGATTGGGTTTCATCCCGGGTCTGAGGATGTTGAGGTGGTGTACCCTCATGGCTCGACATGTAGCAGGGTCCATAATCAAGTATAATGATTCATTTTTGGTTGAGGCCCTGGATGCTGATGATTGATGACTACGCATATCCTAGTTTGGATTTCCAAGGGAGATCCGGATTTAGCCTACGAGGCGGCTGATGGGGTGACTTAGGTAAAGAAATTACACATTTGTTCTTTGCAAATGTTTTGTAAATTTTATCGTATGAAATGTTTTTATGTTTATCCAAGAACTAATAAAAAATATCTTTTTGATGACAAAGACGTGGGGCCATATCGACCTCCAAGAACATCTCCCATTCAAAGGCGAGGAGAAATGGCTCTATTGGCGAGATGGGATGCCGAAGACCACGAGGCAGTGGAACGAAACTTAGAGGGGTTGACCACAGTTATTACTTACTCGGATATTCACTATTGGGGAGATCCCAGACGTTTTGGTATACATCTTGTGGGTGTGCCGAGTCTATCGGTTGGTAGCCCGTGGGGTATGAAGTTGTGTGTTATCATGGCGTCATCTTGGCCTTCACTGTAAATATGGGCTTCCTTGCTGAGATTTTGTTCCTTGGACATAAAGTTTTTGTAAAAAAATTTGATCATTATATACACATATACAACTTCTACCAACTTATTTTGTGTTGTGTTATACATGTGATGTGTGAATGGTTTATAAATGTCCCAAATGTCTATCTAACACAGTTAGCTAAGGCGTCATTAAATGTATTTAGACATCTAGGAATGTCTTTATATTCAATGTAATCAAGTAGCATGTTGAAGAATTTGTAAATATACGAAGTAATAAAAGTGGGACTTCGGATAGCATGAAGCGTTATAGCGTAGTACTACTAGATATGAATTGATTCGTATAACCAGGTGAAGCGGATACCAAATGAAATATCATCAATCAACAATTTGATGGCGGTGCTATATTACGTAATATTGTTGGTCACATGACAAGGGCACACTATCGTGGAATGATAAGAAGTTCGCTTGTAGGGGCATAAATTGCCAGTACAACGAAACAGGTTACGAGTACTCACATTAGCGACATCGGAAAAGCCAATGTGGTGATGAAACTTCGACATCGGAAACCAAAGAACAAAGCCAATGTGGGGTGATGAAAACTCTGACATCTGGAAACCAAGAACAAAGAAAGATAAGCGGTCGAGGGTAGAGACCAAATAACGAAAAAGCACACAAAAAGTATGATACAATAAAATACAAGCACTCATGCACAAGTGATCTTAAGCATATTACTTCTTTAAGTACAACCCATTTCTGGGTTCACTCAAAGGGATACCGTCGTAGTCCACTAACTCGTAGGCTCCTTTCTCCAAAACTCGTCTGACGATATAAGGCCCTTGCCACATAGCTTCAAATTTTCTGGCTCCTAGCATATCCCGATATTGTTCGTAAAGGAGAACCAGACCGCCTTCGGAGAAAATGCTTGGCTTGACATGTTTGTCATATTGGGCTTTGACGCATTTCTTTTGGGCTTCTATAACTAGGGTGGCGTCGCAACAAATTTCGTCTAATTGCATGAGATACAACAAACATTCTTCTTCGACAGAAGTGTTTGGGAGGAGTTTGACGACTAGTTTCAGGGAGGGTATCTCACATTCAATCAACAAGATGGATTCTAGACCATCGAATAACTAGAATGGTGTAAACCCGATAGTAGACTTAACGGATGTCCGGTAAGCCCACAATGCAGAAAACAACATCGTGTGCCAACTTGTTTTGTGAATCCCTATCATTCGTCGAAGCATGGTAATGAGGATTTTGTTTATTGCTTCAACTTGGCCGTTGGCTTGTGGGTAATAGGGTGTTGATTTTTCATGGTGAAGACCCAAATTTTTAGTGAGTTCGGACATCATGAAGTTTCTAAAGTGGCTACTATGGTCAGTAACGATAGCTTGAGGAACACCAAACTGAGCAATGATGTGATTGAATATAAATAATGTTGCAGTGCTTCTAATATTTTCGAATGTTGGCATCGCCTTGGCCCATTTCGTAAAATAATCTATGGATACAATAATGTAACCATGCCCCCCGATTGAGTGAGGGTGACATGTCATGAAATCGATACCCCATTTCGCAAAAGGACCAACGGAGACCACATGGTGTGATCATATTTTATTGTTGTAGGTTTGGAAAGCGTGGCATTTTTGGATGACAATTATACAATCATTGAATAAAGAAGGCCAAAAATACCCCTATCATAAGATCTCCTGGGCAGTAGCATACCCAGACATGTGACCACCACAGGCTCCAGAATGGCAGTCATTTAGGGCTTTCTCGGCTTCATCAAATGTGAGACAACGTCGAAAAATAGAGTCAATCCCACGACGATAAAGAGTATCACTAAGGATAATATACTAACGGGCTTGGTAGCATATTCGACGGAGGTCAGTGCTATTAAATTGGGCCAGAAAGTTTGGGTTTGGAGATATATGATGATATCTCCGTACCAAAGGTCATTGGAACTAATTAGGAAAAAGGATTCATCGGGCAATGAATCTGCTACTACATTTTCCGTCTTAGAGTAGGGAAGGTCACATATCAACTCGGAAAACACCAAGGATTTCTTGGACTTAGCGCGTTCGAATTATAAGTCAAAATCCAGGAGTATTACGATCCATTTGGAGTATATTCCCCCTAGCAATTGGCGTGCAAGAATGTGCTGCATAGGGTTGCAGTTAGAAATTATCATAGTTTTACGAGACAAGATATAGTGCCGGAAACGTTGAATTACTTGGACGGCTGCCAAGGCCAGTTTTTCAACATGTAAATACTTGGTTTCGGTAGTTGTGAGACTCCAACTCAAGTAATAGATGGCATGTTCGTCATGAGAATCATCCTCCTGGATGAGAACCATAGTGATGGTATAGTCCGAGGCTGCGAGGTAAATGAATTAATACCGACTGTAATCTGGTGGGAAGAGTAGTGGGGTACGTGTCAACGACAGTTTCAAAGATTTGAAAGCTTTGTTGGAAGTGGTATCCCATACGAACTCAGAACCTTTCTTGAGCAGTCACGTAAATCCAAGAGTTAGCTCAACATAGTTCGGGATGAAACGTCGGAGAAAGTTTGCCTTCCCTTGCAAACTTTGTAATTGGCAAAGTGAGGAAGGAGGAGGGAGATTGAGAATCACCTCGACCTTCAAAGGATCTACCCTGATCCCTTGATGTGAAACAATAAAGCCCAAAAGTCGGCTGGATTCTACGCAAAAAACACATTTGTGGGGATTCAAGCATATGTGGTAAAACCAACATCGAAGGAAAATGGCACGAAGGTGTATTGGATGATCTACAGGGTGCATGGAATGAGTGTGTAAGTCATCGAGATATGGCTGCATGATGTGCTTTATATCATAAAAGGCGTAAGACATAGCACATTGAAAAGTTGCACCAACATTCTTTAAACTGAATGAAAGTTTCCAGTAGGCGAAAGTGCCCCAAGGACAAATAAAAGTTGTCTTGTGTTGGTTTGCGGATACGATATTGATTTGATTATATCCAGAGAAACCATCCATTAGAGAGAAGATTTCACTTCTAGCACAATCGTTGATGATCTGGTCAACGAAGGGGGTAGGAAAGTTGTCTTTAGGACTAGCTTTGTTAATGTCCCTATAATCAATGCACATGCGGATTGTGCCTTGTTTCTTGTCAATCAGAACAAGATTGGAAACCCAGTTAGTTAGATCCACAGGGTAAATAAAGCCATATTTGAGAAGTTTCTCAACTTCAAGCTTGATAGTGTCTGCTTTACATGGGTGGACCGGATGAAGTCATTGCTGGACGGGTTTAGTGCCCAGGCATGTCTTAATCTCATGTACCACAATGTTGGGGTCAATCCCCGACATTTCTTCATAGCTCCATGCGAAGACGTCACAAAATTATTGGAAAAGAGACTTGTAGGTGACAACTTCGTCATGGGAACACAAAGATTCGATATGCACATTTTCGACAACTCCAGGTTTTATGGATATGTCGAGGGGGATGGTGGGTGAGATATTACTTAAGTTCCCTTCGTAGAACATGTCGTGTGTAGACTCGGGAACGATAGAAATGATGACAATGGTCGACGGGGTCGAGATTTGTTGGTAACCCTCGATGGTGCATTGTTCTAGGAAGAGGATGGAATGATGACGTCCATCGTCCCAAGGGGTATCTTCCACAGACATAATAGACATAATCATCTCATCTGTAGGAAAAATTACGTGGAATGGATCCGAAGATAAATGGCTTGATAAGAGGATTCGACCGGACTCAAAGGCATTTCATTTCCATAACGACGATGATCGTCGAGGTTGGGTACCATCCATGGGTCGTAAGATGCAGGGGTTTCGTGAACAGAGGTGGAGATCATGTTGATTGAGGTGAAAAACAGATGTGGAACATCGGGTGGTGGAATGGGGAAAGTACCCATCAAAGAGGAATATTTAAGAAGACCCACACCGACGTTCTCATATCCAAGGGGGGGTTTTGCAATGAAAGGTACGTTTTCGGTACGTGCATCCGAGTGAAATAAGGCCAATTGGTCTACGATAACTACTTTTCGTTGATGTGGGAAACACACGACATAGAAAAGAGTGGACACAACTGCACGCATGGAATCGATCCAGCTACAACCAAGTAGAAGGTTGTAATCAAGAAGAGCGTCAAAGACCTTTAATTCAACGTTGACCGTTTTGCCTTCTAATGTAATAGGCAACAAAGGGAGGACACCGTAAGGCTTAAAATCAGAGCCATTGAAGGCTTGGAGCATGTTGTGGGATTCAGTCAAAGGAGGAGAGATGATGGATTTCCAGCAGGTAATAGACATGACACACGTTGAGGCACCCTCATCAATAACTGTTCTACAAATGTTTTTGTCAGAGACAATAACTTGGATTTGGAATGAAAGTTGAGGGGGTAACCTTGGAATGTGATCTTCCAAGTCAAAAATTATTAAATTCGTATCCGTAGGGTCGATTCCACCAATATCTTTCAACAGTGCCTTTTGTTGTATAGGACAACTCTGAAGGACTTCGAGGGCTGACATCGCAGACGGTGCTTGGGCCAGATCTTCGACAATACTGTAGTTCTGGGCAGCACGTGCATGAGGATTGAAAGCTGATTTTCGAACAACACCCTTTGGAGGAGGGAGAAGGACTATATCTAGGCTCGGTCATTCTAGATGAAGAGGACTGTTGGTAGGTGGAGTTGTGGGAGATGGTTGGACCAACGAAGGAGGTATTGCATCAACCTTCTCTTTGGATGAAGAATAATCTTTGGCTCGAGTGGTAAGTGTGATATCATTATGCTTTGAATCACCTGTACACATTAAGACATAGGATGTATTGGAGGGGGAAGGTTGGTCATGAATGACCAATTGGGCCTGTTGTTGAGAGGGGAAGGGTTGTGACAATACGGTCAAAGTGGGGGGCTTTTTGGTCCCTTGAAGGAACTTAGTAACCTCGGCTCGTCGTGGAAAATCCTTAGTGTAGTGATCAACACCACATATAAGACAAGGGTATTGGGGTTTGCGCTTATCCCTATCATCAACAGGTGGTGTTTTGGTTTTCTCAGATTGCGGATCATTTTTATCCTCCTTGTTCTTACCCTTTCCCTTTTTGGATTTATTTTTTTCGGCGGGGGTAGATTGAATAGAGTTTACCTCATAAGTCTTGCTGGTGGGAGGGGTAGGAGATGGAGCATTTTGAACATTAGAAGAAATGGGTTTGGGGTTGTTGCTAGAGGTTTCGATGGAATGAGGTTGGGCATGGAAAGTGCCAATCACACTGTCAGCTGCATGAGAAGCAACAAGAGTAGTTGCAGTAGAGGAAGTAGAAGGACGAGGTGCGACAGGGAGTAAGTCATAAAGAGTACCCATCTGTGAGTAAACGAGGTTGAGGTATTGAGCACGATAGATTTCCTATTCTTCTATGACAACTCCACCCATGGATATATCACGAGCGATGTTGTTCATGAATGATTTCGTGAACCACTTTGCCAAAACTTGATTGGGAAGTTCGAGTTTGATGAGACTTCGTCTCCATCACCACTCATGAATGTGATAAGAGATATGAGTGGCTTTGGTTTGTTTGAAAGAACTCAAAATATTGGTTCTCGTTTCGTAGCGGATCGATAACTGGTAGTGGGTGAGGAAAGACATAGTGAGGGTGTTGAAGTCGGTGAAGAAGCCTCGTGGTAATTCTATATACCACTTCGCGGCGGAACTTGTGAGGGTTCGCTGAAAAAGGCGTAAATGAATAGAGTCATCCATCAAGGAGTTGGATGAGCACCAAAGGTGAAAAGTCATTACATGATTGTTCGGGTCTTCTCCTGGTTTACCATCAAATTTAGGGATGTCGGATGGTAGTTTGGCCGGTATGGCGGGCCATTGAGGAGAGTGACGGATCAGATCATTTAAAATCCTTGACAGATCAGGGAGGTCCAGGGTGGCTAAGAAGGGTAACTGTCTATTCACATGTGGGTACTGGTGACTTTGGGGAGGGAGTCCCATCGGTAGACCAGTGGGACCATAAGAAATTTGCATATAATCCGGGAAGATTTAGTGGTTGGTGTGGAGGCAAGTAATTCACAGGGTTTTACCCTTGAACAGGGGTGTGGGGTTGAGTGTTTGAGCCCCAAATAGTATTAGATGTGCCTGGATATGGTTGGCCTATACTAGGGGGTATGACGGAGCTAGCTTGAGGCTGTTGCCCCCCAGTCGAGTGAGGATTATGTTGTATAAGATAATTCCAATACTGGGCCAAGGATGGAGGTATGTTTTTTCTATATGGTGGGGTCAGTGGGGGTTTCCCTCCAATTGGGGGTTGCGTCCCAGTTGGGATTTGTCCTGCAAAAGGGGATTGGGTTTGGCCTCCTTGGTGAAATTGTCCACCAACAAGAATCTGGTAGTTAGGTGTGAAAGATAGGATGGTGCCACTAGGGTCAGTGCCTCCGATAGAGGATGGAAGAGGTCCTCTGAAAGGGGGTTGAGGAAGTGTTGGAATAAAACTGAGAACGCGATGGTGCCCAAAAGAAGTGGAAACGCCAGGAGTCTCGGATTGGATTTGTGTAGGAGTGAGAATAGAATCATTCAATGCATGATATCTGGGTGGAAGGGTTGGGGTGAATCTAGGTGAAAGCGATGTGCCAATGGGGGCTTGGCTAGCCACTGTAATCTCGGTGTGAGGAATCGTAGTATTTGGGACCATAGCGTAATGGACTGTTTGTAGAGGGATAGTCAATATGTGGTTAGTTGGCGGAGTGTCTGTACCAGGAAAATAATAGGCAGTAGTAAAAGGTACTGCTTCTGGATTAGATGTTTCGGGCAGCTCAGGTGCGACAGTGATATCAAAGACTGCTCCTGAGCCAAAGAGATCCCATCTAAAAATTCCAGTAGTCCAAAAAGGATCTTGACCCTCAGGTCCTATGAAAGGTCCGGTTGGTGATCCAGAAGACTAAACAACTATATCTCTGGAAGAATTCACTTGCACAATACATCTCTCGGAGTTGGGAGGAAGTCGAAAGTCCTCTCGAGAATTGATAATTCAGAACCGTTCTAAAGAGKTAGTTCTTTCCACTAGTGGAGTGGCAACATCTTGGACTTCACTCTGTTGAGGAGAGCCCTCCGGTGAGTTGGTAGGAAAGGGTTGAGAACCTTTTAGATATTCTGGGGGTAGRCCTTCCATTCTATGTGAACGACGTGGAGGRTCAATTGTGATTGAGTTAGAAATTTATGAAAGAAATTCTATGGCCAAATTGGGTAAACAAACAACACGCGCTAGTAAAATCTAGGAAGAAAAACCAAGCAAACAAGACTTTCCAATTCCGAAGTCACTAGTTGGTGATGAAATTAAACGTCGCAACAACGAGACAAGAAGGGGTTGAGCTAGGGTGGAAAAGTTACATTGAGGACCTGCTTAACGGACTTACACCCTGGTGCAAGCTCCCACACACAATTGTGGGTATACCGTCCAAGGAGCCCGAGTGAGTCTAGCCAACGTTGATTCCAGGTACTATGAAGACTTACCCCTGCACAGTCACCTTGTGTAAGACCCTAAGAATATAGGCTACTAGGGTTACTACCAACAACAATAATTCCTGGGGGAACAATTGACAGTCTGATCCACACGCAAGGGCAGGGTATCTAGCCCGAAATAAGCTTGAGAGGCTTCCACTCATCATTGTGGGTATACCTTCAAGTGACCCCCGTAATACGTGCAATCTCTACACCGATATCAACAAAGAAGGGTGAGTAACTCTGTCAATCTCAATGTGACCTCAGGTTTGACCCTTGTGTGAGAAGGGCTTCCCAGGACAAAATGCTGCAAATGAAATTTGACACTCCTTATCACAAGATACTATTGTGTGTTTTGTGCTTTGGAGAGTGTGTCTCACTGCCTATTCCAAAGCTCTAGCCTAGCTAATGTTGGTGCAAAAGAGCCCTAGAAAAAGTTACTAGTTGAATTTTAAAATTGCACAATATTATTAAAGGCTGTTGTTACTCAAAAGGATACGGAAATGAAACCGATGTTGTGTGAGACTCTGACCCAACAATGCATAAATAGGAATGAATGATGAAATTTTTTGTTCGATGAATCCTATTTACAGGAGGGAAAAATGAGTTTTCTGGAACAATGTGAACTACGATGTATGGTCTTCTCTGAAATGTAACATCAAACAACCATGAACAATGCAAATTCCCTATTCATTCTCTTTCAATATTTGAATGCCAATATTTTCGAATAAAAAGTTGTTTAAAAAAAATAAAATGTCTTTGATTTTTATTAGAAACCAAGAAACAGGGATGGAACTAAGAAAAAGTAAGGAACCAACGAAAAATAAATACACAACAAACACCCAAATCGATCTTTCAATGAAGACAAAAACAACAAACTGACAAGACCAATCTCTTCAAATGCACATGGGTAACAATTTTCCAAGTAATAAGTAATTGAAAAGGACAATTAATCTCAACTTTTAATCCAATCAAAGGATCCCGACCAAACAAGCACTCAGATTTAAGAATCGAAGATTATACCCTTGTTAAGAAAAGGTCAAGAGGTAAAAATTGAGAAAAAAAATGATCAAGAAGAGATTTCGATTTCCGAAAACTAATCATTCACGAGATTTGAAGTCAAGAAACATTCAATCACTGGCCATATAATTTCTTTCCAGACACACCAACCAATCTGGGTATTTGAAGACACAAGAGACTTACACCAAAATTTTTACAAGTGAGTTCGCAGACTGACAGTGGGGTATAGTGCGAGAATTAAGGATTATCGCAGGCTAGACAAAGGTAGGGTGGGATAAGTTCTCACTAAACTTAACACTGGGGTGCGAGCCTCAGTTATTCTCGTAGGCTACAGAAAGGTGCAGTGTGAGAAGGTTTGTAATCAAGCAAATTTTGGAAAAATGACAGGACTTTTGAGGGAACTTCTGGTTCCAGGGAGTCTATGAGGATCTCCTCAAGACTCAAATATTGATTGGGAATGAAAAAGGGTAGGTTGAGAGAAAATGGCCAAGAAAAAACCACCAAAATGGGTTGGATCCCCAGTACAATCACCAATTTTGTTATTGGATAAATTAGTAGGTGTAGACACTAACAGATCTCCCTAGATCCACCTAGATCTAGAACAAAACATGACATGACACGACTCTTTCCCTAAGTTGAAATCATTGAATCTACTACTAGGAAGGAATGGGTGACATACCTTTACATTTCTTCCTTAGGTCTCTGTTGTTATCGCTTCGCTCCACTGCTCTTGTGAAATCAGGTCCAAGACAACACAAACCAACCAAAGTGGAGATAACAAAGTATATTCAATGTCAACCTATGCATATGATCAAGGCGTTATGCAATAAAATAAAAGTAATTTTATGGGAAAGGGACATGCCACTGTATTATATTAAATGAAAGTAGNAGATACAACTAGATCGCCTTGATGTCGCAAGCTTCCTTTCAGTGACCCTTGGTTCCAACACACACACTTTCTCTACACTTGCATGAAGAAGATCCAATACAACTTTATAGACCGAGTAGAGTCTTCAAGCTTCTATCCAAACAGGGTTCCTCACACAATTCTTTCACCAATTCTTCATTCAATCTTGCTTAAACTTTTCCATGAGAAACCTTTCAATATATAGGAGAAGGAGAGATGGTTACATGGATGAGGATGATCCCACTAAATCTGAGAAGTCAGCAGGATGCCAACCATGCAAATGCCAACTCATTTTCTAGAATATTCCCTTCTAGAACCTTCGTGACCTCTTATCTTTTCCAAGCTTTGAAACAGGTTCGCACCCTACCTATAGAGTAGAATGCGAACAATTTGCACCCAAACTTTGGGTTGCCTGTGAGAATGAAGGATTTTCGCACTCTGTGATATAGGTAGCTTGCGAACTCATCTTAAAAATGTGTTTTTTGGAAGAAGACAACAATCACTTTTCTCAGGAAAAAAGTCCTTGTGGGAGCCTGAATACATCACTTGTAGAGACATCACTAGAGTGACCAAAATCATGTGTAACAACAAGCTTCCAAAATTATATCACAATTTCTTTGTAATGTATTTTCTAGAGACATTCATCAATATTGAATTTGAAAGACAAATTCATATCAAACTCCTTTCCCTCCTTTAGAGTTTGTCACATTCTTCCTTCGAAATACCCATTGGAACTATTCTAGGACTCATAACGACCCACTGTTCTCGATCTACAAGGAGATATTCATTTTTAAGCTTCCACAACTCAAAATTATGGCCATTAAAATTTTTGATCTCTATCCTCGAACTGCTTGCCATTCTTTTAAGAGGAAAATACAAATCATTTCCTTACAATTCCCATTGGATCTAGGTTCAATACAGATCCAAGAATGAGTCAAATCCTTAGCAACAAAGGTTTGATTACTTTGATATGCCTCTACTTGTTATGACATTATCTGTCAAGATAACATATTGTCTTAGTACATAGGACAAAATGAATAAAATACTTATCATCTTCAGTGAAGGAGACTCAGAAGAAAAACAACACACTCATTCTTGAGCACAAGACTCCAGGTTACAAGTTTTATTGATTAAGTTGATAAGATTCAAATTTACACATATCAAGTTTGATAACTTCTAAACACTATAGTTGTGATAGCTATCTTTGAAAAGTTTTATTATTGAATACTTGGTAGCATGTGAGGTTTATTGAAATAAATGCTTAGTGTAATCATTCACTAGATACAAATAATATCGCCTCTAGGAGAAACTTCTTGTTTTGTTTCCAGGTTACCATGAAGGAATTATTGATCACAACACTAGAAGAGTGTTTCTCTCATTCATTATTATTGTATTTCTTACTTTTTACCCTTGTTTAAGGCAGGTTACAAGTGATAGCTCTAAAGGATCTACTGTAACGATTGTTCCCACTATTGTTTTATTATTATTATAAAGAGTATTATTCTTGTCTACTGTTTCTCCCTTGTTTTTCTTGTTCTAGGAAGGTCACATGTGATAACCCTGAGGGAGCTATAGTGACTTTTGCAAGAGGAAATATATTAGATGAGACATGGAGCAGACTATCCAAGTTGTATATGACCATATACATCCATATACCGAAGAAGAAGAAGAAGAAGCTACTTTTTCTAGATACAGAACATCTCATATGGAAACAGATCATGAGGAGCCAAAGGATCCAAAGATGACCAAACATTAGAATAGAACTCACAGTAGAGTTGGTCAATGGATAATGAAGCTGTTAGTATCATTATTTCCAAGGTAGAGTTAGAGGTTTGTCCAGAGTTTTCAAAGTAATTCCTTGGTCTTGGGAATACCAATGCATTCCTAATTGAGTCATTGTGTGTGTGTGTGTTTTCAAAGAGTTGTGCCTCATGATATCTTTCAAGGTCCTTGGCTCATTGATCAAATAAAATATAAGAGACATGTCAAAAAGAGTCAAGTCATAAGTCTAGGTGGAATGGTTTTTGTGGATGTCATGGAGCATAATGACATATTATGAAAGTTAGAGGGTCATCAAAGGTCATAATCTCATTTTTCCTATCTTTCAAAATGATTTTATTACTTAAACCTACAAAAAGTACACACACTGCGCAAGTTGCTTGGCGCTACCCAAAATGTATTGTCATCCTAAATAGTCAAATCACATTCAAATTTTTCTTTGCCCAACATTCACATGTCTCTCCCCTCCCATTTTTCATTGCTCAATAACCTCTTCCATTGATCAGACCCTCTTTATTCACCAAATTCAAATTAATTTACCCGCTACAAAAACCTGTTCATCTCACTATGAAAACCCCTATTTTCCTTCTACGTAAACCCCTGTCTGCACACTACACATCCTTTGTTTTTCATTGCACAATTTCTAAAAGGGTTCTACTTCATGTCTAGCAAGTGTCCTACGCCCATAAACCTGCAATATAAAACTTTTTTACCATATTGATGAGTCCATTGACACAATTCAGTAAAACTCTAACCTTTCTTTCTCCTGTGTAAAGAACCCTATCAGAGTTTTAGCCTTTGAAACCACCCTGTCTTTACCAATTTCAATGTTTTATCCTACATCTACAGCATGACCACTCAAGGGAAAAATAAATACAACAAAAGAGGCAGTGTGTTGAGATGTAAGCCACATAGCTTGAATTTGGTGAATTCTAATCCTCCATTTAGGGTTTCATTTGAGCAAGCTAGTTGCATGAGGTTTTGTGAGAAGATTCAAGGATATAATGCACAGGTAACAAATGACTTTTTCCTCAATTTCAATGGTGTCTAGACAAGAGTTGTTGACATTACCTTCCAGGAATCAGAGGACATAGTGGATGTTGCAACTGAGATTCTAGTTTAGAGGGAGAAGTGGTTTAAAGGTATTCCTATTGATCTAGTTTTCTACATTGATTTCATAAAACCCAAGTACACAAAGCAGAGGTTTGGGGCCACTATTCCAAGAGAATGCATACTGGAGCATTATAAAAAGTTGTTAAGAGTGGTCCAACAATATTTCACTTGTGAGGGCATATTTGATAGGGTATACCAGTATCACATAAGGATTATAATTCATTTCATAGGGAAGAACCATTTAAACTTACCTTTCTACCTATACATAAGCTTAGGAAAAATGGCAGACAGGGTGCAAGCTAGGGTTGATCAACTTAAGACTAGTCTGTTTTATTTCTCTCTGGTAAAGTTTCTAGTGGTGGAAGAACTCAAGAAATCAAACAGAGTCTAGGACTCTTTCTTAAATTCAGATAACATTCCTTTAGATCCCAAAGGATACACCCCCTCATCTGTTGAGAAAGTGGCTTCTAGAGATTCAATTGGGAACGAAAAAGAGTTTGCAGAACGGGGCATGGGGAAAGGAATGGGAATTGATGATTCTTCACCAAGCCATCCAGCTAAGAAGAATGGTAGAAGGCTACACTTTTCTGATGAGGTGTAGGAAACACCAAAAGTGAGTAGCCCAATCACAAGGTCAGCTGCTAAAAGATTACCTGTACCTTCCCTGCATACACAGCCTATTGAACACTCAACTCAAGAAATTGGTGAAGATCAGGTACAATCAGAAGAGAAATACCAAGTAATCAGAGAGGTAAAATATTAGCTTAAGGAAGCTCAACATGTCATAGCTCAATATTTTCATTATAATAGGTTGATGAAGAGGAAATTGGCGAAGAGGGTTTTTGATGTTCAAAATCCACAAGATAAAATAGGTTCAAAGAAGGAATCAATCTTAAAGGTTCTAGAAGATTCTAAAGAGAAGGAAAGCATGCAAAGTCCTAAGACTATGGATTTGATTAAACCTACACCCCCCTTAACAAGATCCTTAGCTAGAAATATAACCTATGATTACAAGCTTGTAGAGGAAACACAAGCACATGGCCAACTTTCATCAGTTGAGAAGATCCATACTTCACCTAGAGAGGGTGAGAAAAATGTCAAATGGATAAATAAGAAACTAAGGGAGGCTCAAGACCTAATCATTCAGTTGAGAGAAGAGAAAAGAATATCATAGCTAAGGATTGAGAGACACTTTCATACATGTGGACCAACCATTAGAAATGCCTGTGCAACTCTTACAAATGCCCAGTCAAAGCTGAGAAGAAATGCACTCCTATTTAGGCAAGTGAGAAACTTGAAGAGACAAAATTTTTCATTAAGGAAGGTAAATATGTATTTGAAACAAAGGATTAAAGTTGATGATGAGGCTAGGGGTAATTTGGATATACTTGCAGAGGTGGCTTAAATATAGATGGCATGATTTCACAATTTTGTTTTGTTAAACCAAGGTTTAAATATGTTTTGAGTTTTGGATGGAAAATGGAATTGTACAGTACTTGGGTAGCGAGCTCACGCTACGCAAGTGATGAAAGTACACTGAGTGTAAAAGGACATTAGGAAATGATGGGTGAATGACATAAAACTGATTTTTAGATTTCAATAGGGTTGCAACCACCTCCTAAAAGACGTTTACTGAAGAAATCCACCATGATATGTAAAGAATGCTACACAACTACTGTAGGTTAAAGTTACACAACGAATTACCAAAGATCTCTACACAAAGGTGACAGGGAGCCTTTTCAACACTCATATTGTTCTAAAACACAGGTATTCCAACAAAGGACGAACACCTTTTGTAACCACTCAGACAACCAGATCAAATATCAACACACCGATGTTTTGACATGGTAAAACCCCTACAAGAAAAAAACCATGGCCCCAACCAACACAACTACTTGGAGAAGTTTGTTAATGAAAAATAAAAAAGATTAAATACAGATTTTACAAGAGAGTTTCTCACAATCGATCATCGGAAAATGACCCTCCATGCTCTTTAAATAGATATCATGGACCAATCGGGTGTTAAGCCACAGATCAATGGTTGTTAAGATCGAGGAGAATATGAACCGTCGGATCACTCTATGTCGGGAACATATCGTGACCATCATATTTCCTAACTACAGATGCATACTAAATAAACACACTTTTGCCTAACGACATTTAGACCAAGTAGATCTTAACTAAATCCTAAGTGTCTAAATATCCTAACATCCCCCCTTAAGAACAACTTGGGATAAAATTGAAGGATTTACAATAGTGACACAATCGAAGAAGGAAGGAGGCATTAGAGTCTACCCCCCTTTGATGACAACTTCCTAAACTCATAACATAGATCAAATTTTGGAAAACTTCGCTTCTATAAGAGACTTTGTGAAAATGTCTACAACTTGATCTTCTGTAGGGAAAAAGAGCACTTCAATAACTTGATCATGATTGAGCTTTCTGATGAAGTGCATGTGGAGCTCGATGTGTTTGTTGCGCTGATTTTGAACTAGGTCTTTGGCCGTGAGTGTGATGACACTCTGATTGTCACACCAAAGGCTGGTCGGATGCTGCTGCTGGAATCTAAACTCTGAAAGATTTTTTCGAAGCCACAAGGCTTATTGAATTGCATTTACCGATGCTCGGTACTCTACTTCTACTGAAGAAAGTGCAATAGCCTGTTGTTTCTTATAGGCCCAAGTGACAAGTCCTAAACCAAGTTTGAAAACATAACTTGCAATAGACTTCCGATCATCAGGGTCGCCGACCCAATGTGAATAAGTGAAACCAATCAATAAAGGAGTCCCCCTTGAATTGTAATGTATCCCGAGCTGAACTGTACCACACACATAGAGAAGTATCCTTTTAGTTGCTTTCCGATGGATTTCATGGGGTTTTTGCATATACCGGGCAACAAGACCAACACCAAAGGAAAGATCATAATGGGTATGAGTCAAGTATAAGAGGATACCAACTAACTGATGGTAATTTACTATGTAATTTGCACAATTGATGGATTCCGCCCAATACTTTAGACTTAATCCCTTAGATTGGATCATACAATTAGCCATTTCTTTTAATGTGTGGTTCTTTCTCTCAGCAACACCATTTTATTGTGGTGTATATGGAACAATGTGTTGCACTTGGATGTCCTGTGCAGTGCAGTAACTTGTAAAATTATTGTTCACATATTCACCTCCATTATTTTTTCTTAACCTTTGAATTTGATGTCTAGATTGCTTTTCTACAAGGGCCTTGTAGGGAAAAAACTTGTCAAAAAATTCGCTCTTAAATTTTAAGAAGTAAACCCAAGTACGTTTGGAAAAGTCATTAATGCAAGTTAAGAAATACCGTAACACCGTGTTTCCCCCAGTCTGTAAAAATAACTATATTGGCCAAGAACTATGGCAAACTCAAAGATGTGAATGTTTGACTTGATGGACCTTTGTATAAAAGGTCG
>SNQJ01S0012560.1:25606-55544 GCA_010110895.2 Picea sitchensis
TTGTGGTCGTTTGGAGGAGGATAAGGAAAGAGAGGGTCTGCACTAGGCCCCATAGAAGTCTCGAGGATTCTGTTCCTTGAAGAAAAATATGAAAAATATAAGTTGTTGTAGTGGGTGTGTGACAAATACTTGCATCCATAGAAGAGGGAGAAGAAAGTGGATGACACAAATCACGTGAACAAGCTACAAAGGGCCCGAGGCATGCAAGAGGCACACTTGTCAAAAATGTCCTGATAATGTTTGCCTAGAACACAACCAACACAAACACCATCTCTACATGAAACATGAGGAAGACTAGTCACCATCTGTTGATTGCATAGTTGTTGCCATGAGAAATAGTTCAGATGACCAAACCGCTTATGCCAAAGTTTGCTCAAGTCATCGCTATGAGCAACAAAAATTGATGAAAAAGATGATGACCCAAAGTTGTCAAACTTGTACAACTTGGTAATATCATCAACAATTCTAGTTGCAAGAACATGCTTAGGATATTTTAGATCCTTGATTACAACTTGGTGAGTTGAAAAATCTATGGTTTTACCTTCACCTGAATGAATGATTTGATATATTGATAGAAGGTTACAAGAAAGTCTTGGAACAAATAATACATCATTGAAATGACCATTTTCTACTTGAACTGTTCTAGATCATACAACACTAAGAGATCTATCATCACCAACAAATATTTTCTTGGTGTTACATTAATTTAGAGAAGAAAATATGTCTTCATCCTTAGCCATATGATAAGATGCTCCAGAATCAATAAGCCACTCATCATAAGTAGAAGTAGAAGTTGTATTGAAGGAGAAACCATAAGTAGAAAGTGCATGTCCATGAGAAGAAGAAGAAGTAGTAGAATCAATACTGATGTTGTGCTTCTTCATCGCTGCTTCTAAAGATGCCATATTCTTGAAACATTTGGACTCATCATGACCATCTTTATCACAAAAGTTGCAATGTTTGTCAGTCTTCTTATTTTTATATTTTTCTCCTTTGTCACCATTAGGAGCGGAAGTTGTCTAAGTGGGTTTGGGACCCTTATGTTGCTTGTTGTTATGGCGAGGATGTTTCTTCTTGGGATTCTTGGGTTTATCTTTCTGATGGACGACTAAGGATTTGTTGGAGGTACCTGCAGTGTTGATCACTCCAAGTTGTACAAGCTTATCTTGCTCTCTAATCAAAGAATCACAAAAGGACTCAAGAGTGGGTTTTTGATAAGATTTTCCTAGAGCCTCTCTCATGGCATAAAAGGTAGATACAAACACAAAATATGCACTACCTAGATTAGAAAGAATAATATAGATGCAACACTCTTCATCCATCTTTATCTTACATTCTTCACATAAAATTCTGAGTGTTTTAAACTTAGATAGATAGTATTCAATGCAAGAAAAATCACTTGGACTTAAAGTCAATACTTGATTTTCTAAATGTTGTGCTTGAATAATATTGTGTTTACCAAACACAGATTCAATATTTTCCCAAGCTTCATTGGGGTTCTCAATTTCTTTAAGGTGGAACATTAAATCAGGAGAGATGGACATTCCGATTAGTCCATGTGATTCATCATTCATATTATCCCATTTAACTTTCTTATCAGCATCAATAGGTTCTGTTTCCTTTCCCAAGGTAATCAGGTGAAATCCTTTACTTCTTAATAAATCCTCCATATGGTATTTCCATTGGAAGTAGTTGGTACTAGTAAGCAAAAGATTAGTTGAAKAATCCATATTAAATATGTAGATAATATGGATTTAAAAATTGAAACTGATGATCTAGATGAAAATATCTCAAAAAATTAGGCAGTTTTAAAAAAAATGGCACTGAAAACAAACTTCGGATGTGAAAGTTATGCCCTTTTAAAAAAAGTCATAAATGGTAACCAAAGGACCACAAGGTGGTGTAAGTTTCTTTATGAAGTGACCCACTTTTATAGAAAGAAGTGGGGATCAATTTTACAATGAAATTACTTTATAAAAGAAAAGTTGCATGCAAAATAAATAACTCTAAAATAAAATATTAAAGCTACTTATAGTGATTCACTTTTATACTTGAAGTGAAATACACTTTACAATCGAGCATGAACTTAAAAAAAAAAAAGAAAAAAAAAAGAGAGACTTGAACTCAATACCTCTTACTTAATAAGACAAGTTTTAACCAAGTGGGCTAGAAAAACATATTGTATTGTTCAACAAGAGGATTTTTGTTGTTGATGGCCTTGAAGAGCGTGCTAAAAAAAACTCTTTTCACACAAGAAAAAAATTTCGCTTCTCGATGACAACAAGGGTTAGATCTCGATTAGCTTACCCAAAAAATGCACCTTTTCCTATCTGTTTCTGATTTTCCGAGATCGCACAGGGCATGGGGCAAAGAGAATACGCATATCTAAAAGAGTAGCAACCTGGAAACAAACAATATAAAACCGAAATAAAACCAAAATAATACTCTGCAAAAAATTTAAAAAGGGCGTATTCAGGCTTTATACCTTCGGATCTAGCTGAAATGACCGTATCTTGGGAAAACAAAAACCTTTTCGAGTGAAATGAAAAGAGTTCCTAAATGAAATGATCACTTGAAACACAATGGAATAGTCCTCTTAGCCCAAAAATGTATGGATATTAAAGAAAATAGAGATGAGACAATTCGGCTTCACGATCTCGATCTACAACAGGAGCAGGTCTTCAAACAGGCTCTGATATCATGTTTGACAACACAGGTATTCAAATAGAGAATGGGCACCTTTAGTAACCACTCACACAACCAGATAAAACATCAACACACCGATGTTTTGACATGGTAAAACCACTATGAGGAAAGATCCACGACCCTGACCAACACGACCACTTGGAGTAGTTTATTAATGAAAAAGAAAAAATATTACAAAGAGATTTTAGAAGACAATTTCTCACAATCAATCATTGACAAATGAACCTCCATGATCATTAAATAGATATCATAGACCAATCAAGTGTTAAGCCACATATCAATGACCATTAAGATCGAGGAGAATATGAACTATCAAATCACTCTATGTTGGGAACATATCGTGACCGTCGGATTTCCTAACTACAAATGCATACTAAATAAAAAAACTAAGAAACACACTTTTACCTAACGACACATTAGACCAAGTAGATCTTAATTAACTCCTAAGTGTCTAAATATCCTAACACATATCAGTCCAAGATTTGCCTCCAATTGTCCCAGATGACTCACATAAGCTTCAAACTGAAAAATATGTTGGAGAATCTCTTATTGATAAGAATATTGTATGCATTAAATATGGTCAAACAAATTTCTATTTTTAGCAAGTAGTTTAGAGTTTGTTCCCTTTTTTGATGTAATCAGATCCAAAGTTATAGGATAGTAGTGAAGTTCGACTTATCTATCCTATGGAGGTAGTTTGCTTATATATTTGAGCACTTTGAATGTACAAGGGGTTGGCAGAAGCACAAGGGATATTTTGTATTGACCATTGTACAAATTTTCTGAATTTGAATGAAATACTAGTGTAGAAGTCCTGAAATTTTCATACCAAATATTCTAGTGGTGATGACATGAAGTCTGTGTTCCTTTTCATGTATGTTCTTCTTGTTTGTTTATCTTTCATCTGCAGATACTTATATGTTTAAATTGGAAATTAAATGGTTTGAAATTCATTTGAAAATGATGCTTTATATTCAATCAATTTGAACACTATCATTTCTTTTTAACACATCAAAATTCATCTTTAATGGTACTCCAAATGTTGTTATGTGTTTTTTCCTTCTTCCATTCTATAACTTCAAATTTTAAAACTAAAATATTATCACCTACCTAGCCTTTGATTCCTTTAAAGTTCTACCTACCAGTCACTAATTTCATTTTCTTTCAGATTTGACTCCATTGCTCAACATATTCCTTTCCTTCTTTCCGACAAACCTTAAAAATCCCTTCATCTAATCAAAGATCTAGCCTCTTATCCTCAAAATAAAACCTATCTTTTAAAGACCAAGTGACAAGAGATATCCCTCGATGAACTAAAAGGGCTAGTTTCAGTTCTAAAGTGGTTATGTGGTTACCTTTGTGAGTTTCTCTCTCAACCTAGGAAATTTACATAGTGATAACATTTTGGCGTCGTTGTCGGGGACGAAAGTTAAATTTTCACTGGGAAAAAAAAACTAAAGTTTCATATTTGATTCCTGAGGGTAACAGAGAATCAAACATAATATTGGATGAAAAAAATTACCCTGATGACTTCATGTTTTAAGATCAGTTTCAAAAAAGTAAAATTATTGAGAAATCCTGGCTCCAAAAAAGATTTACACTAGGAGAAACCCAGATCCAAAACCTATAGCATCTGTGGATGATCCTGAGAAGATCTTACATAAAAGAAAAGAAAAGGCATCTGACTCAGGTATTTTTCTGGACATAAAT
This sequence comes from Picea sitchensis, assembly GCA_010110895.2. Classification (NCBI taxonomy): domain Eukaryota; kingdom Viridiplantae; phylum Streptophyta; class Pinopsida; order Pinales; family Pinaceae; genus Picea; species Picea sitchensis. The sequence continues at coordinate 30,023 of SNQJ01S0012560.1, forward strand.
CTATCATTGCCTAAGGATGGAGGTAAGAGCATTGATGATTTTGATTTTGATATAAAATTTGAGCTGACTTTGTTTATATCTAGATCATAATCAAACTTGACTAGAATTCTATTTGATGAGAAGAAATTACAATATTTTATTTATGTTGTTCCCATTCAAACTGTTGTGATTCCCAGTCAGATTGTTCAACCTGTCCAGAATCCTCCTAGAACCATGGAAGCAATATTTACTCCCCTTGTTTTACCTGGACAATTTCATGATATACCTCAAAATTATAATCAGAGAATTAAATGATATGATGCAGAAGAGAACATTTCATCTCAGAGACACTTAGATTGGTTTAATGACTTTTTTTTTATCTAGAGGAGGTAGATGATGAAGATGTAAAAGTGAGATTGTTTTCACAAAGTCTCTCAGGTGAGGTCAGAAAATGGTTTAAGGCTCTTCCAACAGAAAGTATCCCTAATTTTGTAGCTTTTGAGAGAACCTTTATTGAAATATGGGGAGACAAGAAGAATCCTCTTCAGCTGCTGACTCAATATAATAACATAAAAATATCACCCAGTGAAACAGTTCATGAGTTTTCAACTAGATTCATGAGGGTTTATAATGCAATTCCTGCTGAAGTAAAACCCCCTCCTGGAGATGCACAACTTCGTTATGCTGATTCCTTTGACAATGATTTTTCCTTGGTGCTGAGGGAAAGGAGATCTACTACACGATATGACATGATGAATGATGCAATTGAAGTAGAAGTGAATATGATGGCATCAAAAAAGATTAAACATAATTCTGAAATTGATATGAAAAAAGTTCAAGGAGAAGCTCAACCCTCAACTTCCCAGTCATCAGATGCAAAATTTGATATAATTGTAAAAACTATGTAAATATTGGTGGAAAATATGTCCTTGGATAAAAGGCCTTCCATCAGAGATCAAACTGAACTTCAACATACGAATCCTAATTTCAGAAGATTACCATTTCCACTGATCAGACAAAGAGACCAAAGGAATCAAGGTGATCAACAAATCAAACCCCCCTTCCAAAATAACTATGTTGATTAAAATTATGATGAATCTCTTGAAGATAACATACATTGTTGTGATGATACTGAAACATATGTATTCCTAACTAAAGAAGAACATGATCAATTTATGGATGCAAATGATAAGTTTATGCAAGAAAATTATGATATGTTGTCAATGGAAACATAAGAGTATAAGAAAGGGTACCAAAATGCCATTATGCAGTTTCAGAAGCAATACAATCTTAGAAATAAAAAAGGTTCTTGCAAATGCTCATAAGGGGAATCCTACAAGGGAGTCTCAGGATAATCTACCTCTTTCAATTCAGCCTAAGAAATACAGTTATGCAAATGATGCATTGGATAAGGGAAAACATAAAGAGGAGCACCCAAAGAAGGTCCTAGAGAAAAGAAAATATGCAATCATCAAAGAGGTAGAGAAAAATCAATCTCCTTTTAATTTTGAAAGTGAGATGGAAAAAATAAAAATTTCTATACCTTTCAATGAGTTAATAAGGAATGTTGAATATAGAAGCCAAATCATAAAAATGTTGAAAACARAAGAATCATCTGATACTTTAAATGTGCAAGATGATTATCCTGCAATTTTATTTGGTCCTCGGGTGGAAGAAAGTGGTGATGATGGTGATTTGTCTCCATTTATATCAGCCTTAAAGTTCATGATATGACCTCACACAATGCAATGCTAGATTCAAGAGAATCTCATAAGTTGATGCCAAAGGTAATCATGGATGAACTAGGTTTGTACATCACTAGACCATACAAAGATCTTTTCTCTTTTGATTCAAGGAAGGTGAAGTGTTTAGGATTAATCAAAGACCTAGTTGTGTCTCTATATCAAATCCCATCAAATAATTTGGTCATGGATGTAGTGGTTTTTAACATCCCTCTAAAGTTTGGCATGTTGTTGTCAAGGTCATGGGATGCAAAGTTGAAGGGAACTCTACAGATGGACATGTTCTATGCAACTATACCAATTTTTGTCCAGGAAAGGAGACTATATAGGGAAGTACTGTTGTAGTACATGGTGAGTAGCAAGAGAAAACCAAACAATCATCCTATTTATTTTGTTGACACTGAGGTTGGTTCTTCATTTTTTTACAATGACCTGTTCTTTGAAGAAGAAGATCCAAATACTATTGAACTCCCTATAAAAGATGAGGCAAATCATCAAGATGGGAAAATTTTGATGGAGCTTATAGTAAGGAGGGAGGTGGATCAGGTGTTTGGATAATCTCTCCTAAAACATGTTCAAAACTTTTCTCTTACAAATTTGATTTTGAGTGTACAAATAATATGTCTGAGTATGAGGCATTGATTTTGGGTTTGAACACATTTAAAGATTTGGGGGAAAAAAGAATAACTGTACATGGAGATTATGAGATTTTCATAAATCATGTTAAGGGAATCTATCAATCTAAACATATTAGGATGAGGGCATACATAAATATAGTTCTTGATATACTTGAATTTTTTACAGAATATAACCTCTCAATGATCCCAAGAGGAAACAATTTGATTGTTGATGCATTAGCCACTTAAACCTCTGTTTTCAAGATTCCTATCTTTACTAACAGAAAATATGAGATTGAATTCAAGCACAAACCAATAGTACCTGATAATATCAAGTATTGACATATTTTTGAGGATGAAAAACAAGTGGCAAGATTCCTCCAAATGACTGATGAGTTTGCCAACACAAACATTGATGATGGAAATTGTTGTGATCAGGAAGAAGATGCAAGAATGTTTTCAAATGATGATTTTTTCCAAAATCAGATTGCTGGTAGAGATAATGTTCAACTCAAAAATATTATCATCCCTAAGGGCTTGGTTCCATTGGATTTTTTTTTGACAATAATTATGTGGCAAGGAACCCCAAAGTAACTACAAATGATGAAGAAATATATGATTGTAACATTGGGACTCAGGAAAGTCCTAAAATTATTAAACTGTCCAATACACTCAGTCCATAAATCAAGGAGAAATATATCAGCTTAATGAAGGATTTTATAGATGTTTTTCTTGGAGCTATGAGGATTTGAAGGTTTATGACACAAAGGTTATTCAACATGTTATTCCAATAAAATATGATCAAAAACCATTTAAACAGAAACTGAGAAGGATTAATCCTTTACTCCTGCCATTAATTGAGAAAGAGATGAGAAAATTGTTTGATAATAAGATTATAGTGTCTTTGAGATTCTCTAAATGGTTGTATAAATTAATTCCTGTCAGAAAGAAAAGTGGTGAAATAAGGTTGTGTGTAGATTTTCGAAATCTGAATAGGGTTTCCCTCAGATATAAATATACTCTTCCCAAGATGGAATATATTTTGCAGAAAGTGGTTGGGTCACATAAAATGTCAATGCTTGATGGATTTTCTAGATACAACCAAATCATGGTGCATCCTGATGATCAAGAGAAGACAATCTTCACAACACCCTGGGGTACATTCATGTATGCCAAAATTGCTTTTGGGCTAATGAATGCAAGGAAAACATTCCAAATAGCTATGGATATAGCTTTTGCTAATGAAAAAGATAAGTTCATTGTCATTTATTTAGATGATATTACTATTTTTTCATTTTATGATGATGAGCATTTAAAACATTTGAAAAGGGTTTTTCCGAAATGTAGGAGGTTTGAAAATTCATTAAATCCAAAAAATTACAACTTTGGAATGCAAGAGGGTAAACTATTTGGTCATATCATCTCAAAACAAGGAATAAAGATAGATCCCAATAGGGTGGCTGCGATTCTAAAAATTGACACTCCCAGGAGAAAAAGGGAGGTACAATATTTTCTTGAAAAGTAAACATTTTGAGGAGGTTTATCCCTAATCTGGAAGAAATCATAAAGTTCATTACCAACATGCTCAGAAAAGGTAGTGAGATAAAGTGGACCCCTGAAGCTAGAAAATCCTTTGAGGACATAAAGGTAGCATTGAGCAAAGCTCCAGTGTTATCCAGTCCAGACTATGCAAATGATTTCATCTTTTTCTCTTTTGCGTCAGAACACACTATTGCTGGTGTTTTGTTGCAGAAGAATGAATAGAATTTTGAAAGGACCATAGCCTATTACAATAGAACTTTGAGAGATTCCTCTTTGAATTATGACATCATGGAGAAGTAGGCATATGCATTGGTAAAATCCCTAAAAGAATTTAGAATTTACATTTTGCATTCTCAAGTTGTTTCTTATGTGCCCAATAATGCTATGAAATATATCCTGACCCAGTCTGATCCTGAAGGAAGAAGGGGCAAGTGGATAACATTTTTGTTAGAATATGATATGGATATAAAGACTACAAAGTTGATCAAAATCCAGGGGCTTTCCAAACTGATGACATAGTCAAATTATGATTTCTTGGGGATAAATTTTATTGTAGATCTGTTAGAAAATTCAAAGGAAGAAACAATACCACATGTATGCCATAAATATATTGAATCTCAATGGTATGTTGACATTATATATGTGTTGAGAAATTTACAAGCTCCTATTCAACTAAGAAAAACAAAGGTTAGGTTTCTGAAATTAAAAGCAACCAAATTATGTATTCTTGATGGTTCTTTGTATTGGAAGGATCCAGGGGGGATTTTGTTATGTTGTTTGCTGGAAGATGAGGTAAAATAGGCTATCAAAGAATTCCATAATTGTGACTGTGGAGGCCAGCATTATTGGAAAACCAGAGTGCATAAGATACTAAGAGAAAGGTTTTATTGGCCCAACATTTTCTTTGATGTTTACAAGGAAGTGTCAATCTGTCATGAATGTCATATTTTTGATGGAAAAAGGAAATTGTTGCCCTTTCCTTTGAAATCAATTTCTGACGAAGCACTGTTTAGGTAGTGGGGACTTGATTTTATAGGAGAGATTAATACAACATATTCAACTCAACACAAATGGATATTAACAACAATAGACTATTTCACCAAATAGATTGAAGCAGTACCAAAAAGGCAAGCTACCAATGCTATCATTATCCAATTTCTGGAAAGTAACATTTTGTCTAGGTTTGGCTGCCTAGTAAAAATAATAACTGATAATGCAACAAAATTCAAGTCTAAGAGAATGGAAAAGTTTTGCAGTGATTACAACATAACCCTTGGTCATTCCACATCCTATTACCCACAAGGTAATGGATTAGTTGAGTCACCCAATAAGAGTCTATCTGACAAGAATTATTAAAAAGATGTTATAGGAAAACAAGAAGGCTTGGCACAAGAAACTCATATATGCACTGTGGGCTGATAGGATTACTACTAAGAGGTCTATTTCTACATCACCTTTTCAGATAGTATATGGAACAAATGAAATTTTCCCCACCTCATTAGGGCTGCCAGTTATGAAACTACTGTAAGAAAAAGAAGCTGAACCAAATGATGTTCAAAGGAGGATTAATCAACTGATTCATGTGCAACAAATGAGAGAAGAAGTGTACAACAAAACACAATTGCATCAGGATAAAATGAATAAAGTGTTTGATAAACATACAAAGGTTGATGATTTCAAGGTAGATGATCTAGTTCTGAAATGGGATGCAATAAATGAACATAAAGGGAAGCATGGAAAGTTTGATTACCTATGGTTGGGACCATTCAAAATTATTGCTTATCTGCTGCAAGAAATCAATGGAGATCTCATTGGTGGAGGGCCTGTGAATGGTAGGTTTCTCAAACACTATTTTACTTAAATCATTTTTGATCTTTCATATCATTGTAAATAACCATTTTATTTTTAAGATAGAGCAGTTGAAGTCATCATTCAACAGAAATTGAAGCCCGAAGTGAAGGACCTAAGATTCTGCTGAATTTAGTTAGTGTGTGTCAAGTTTGTAAAAAGGTTTGTCAGTTCATTTTTTCATTTTTAGAGTCTTTTTGAGTCAAAATAAATCCCAATGGATAAGGCACATGGAGGAAAACATCCCTATTAGAGCCAAATGTTAGTATCATTATTTCCAAGGTAGAGTTAGAGGTTTTTCCAGAGTTTTCAAAGTCATGCCTTGGTCTTGGGAAGACCAATGCATTCCTAATTGAGTCATTGAGTGTGTGTGTGTTTTCAAATATTTGTGTCTCATGAGATGTTTCAAGGTCCTTGGATCATTGATCAAATAAAATATAAGAGGCATGTCAAAAAGAGTCAAGTCATAAGTCTAGGTGGAATGATTTTTGTAAATGTCATGGAGCATAATGACATATTATGAAAGTTAGAGGGTCATCAAAGGTAATAAGATCATTTTTCCTAKCTTTCAAAATGGTTTTTGTACTTAAACCTGCAAAAAGTACACACGCTGTGCAAGTTGATTGGTGCTACCCAAAATCTCTTGTCATCCTAAACGGAGCAATCACATTCAAATCGTTCTTTGCTCAACGTTTACATGTCTCTCCTCTCCCATTTTTCATTTCTCAATACCCTCTGCCATTGATCARACCCTCATTCTTCACCAAATTCAAATTACCTTACCCACTATGCAAACCTTTCCAGTTCGCTACAAAAACCCCTATCTGCACGCTACACATCCTATGTTTTTCATTGCGCAAAGTCTAAAAGGGTTATACTTCGAGTATAGAAAGTGTCCTGCACCCATAAACCTACAATCTAAAACTTTTTTACCATATTGATGTGTCCATTGACACAATTTAGTAAATCCCTAACCTTGCTTTCTGCTGTGTAAAGAACCCTGTCATATTTTTAGCCTTTGAAACCTCCCTGTCTTTACTAGTTTAAATGTTTTATCCTACATCTGCAACATGGCCACTTAATGGAAAAAAATACAACAAAGGAGGAAGTGTGTTGAGATGAGAGCCATAGAGCTTGAAGTTGGTGAATTCTGATCCTTCATTTAGGGTTTTATTCGAGCAAGCTATCTCGATGAGGTTTTGTGAGAATATTCAAGGATATAATGCGCATGTAACAAAGGACTTTTCCCTCAATTTCAATGGTGTCTAGACAAGGGTTGCTGACATTACCCTCCAGGTTTCATAGGACACAGTGGTTTATGCAACTGAGATTCCAGTTTAGGGGGAGAAGTGGTTTAAAGGTATGCTTCTTGATCTATTTTTCTACACCGATTTCCTAAAACCCAAGTACAAAAAGCAAAGGTTTGGTGACACTATTCCAATAGATTGCATACTGGAGCATGATGAAACTTTATTAAGAGTGGTCCAATGATATTTCACTTGTGAGGGAGTATTTGATAGGGTATACTAGTATCACATAAGGATTTTGATGCATTTCACAGGGAAGAACCCTTTAAAATTACCTTTCTACCTGTACAAAATCTTAGGAAAAATAGAAGACAAGGTGCAAGCTAGGGCTGATCAACTTAAGACCAGTCTGCTTCATTTCCCTCTAGTAAAGTTTCTAGTGGTGGATGAACCCAAGAAATCAAATAGAGACTGGGACTCTTTCTTAACTTCAACTAACATTCCTTTAGATCCMAAAGGAGACACCCCCTCATCTGTTGAGAAAGTGGCTTCTAGAGATTCAAGTGGGAAAGAAAAATGGTCTGCAGAACATGCGCATGGGGAAAGGAAAGGAAATTGATGATTCTTCACCAAGCCAACCAACTAAGAAAAAAGGTAGAATGCTACACTTTGATGATGAGGTGGAGGAAACACCAAAAGTGAGTAGCCCAATCACAAGGTCAACTACTAAAATATTACCTGTACCTTCCCTGCATACACAACCTATTGAACACTCAGCTCAAGAATTTGATGAAGATCAGGTGCAGTCAAAAGATAAAGACCAAGTAATCAAAGAGATACAAGATTGTATTAAGGAAGATAAACATGCCATAGCCCAATATTTTCATGATAACAGGGAGATGAAGAGGAAATTGGCTGAGAGGGTTTCTAATATTCAAACTCCACAAGATGCAATAGGTTCAAAGAAGGAATCAATCTTAAAGGTTCTGGAAGCTTCTAAAGAGAAGGAAAGTAGGAAAATTCCTAAGAATGTGGATTTTATTAAACCTACACCCCACTTAACAATATCCTCAACCAAAAAGATAACCTCTGATTACAATCTTGTAGAGGAAACACAAGCACAGGGCCAACTTGCATCAATTGAGAAGATTAATTCTTCACCCGGAGAGGGTGAGAAAATTGTCAAGTGGATAAATAAGCAACTAAGGGAGGCTCAAGACCTAATAATTCAACTGAGGGAAGAGAAAATAATATCATAGCTAAGTATTGATAGACACTTTCAGGAATGTGGACCAACCATCAGAAATTCCTGTGCAACTCTTACAAATGCCCAGTCAAAGATGAGAAGAAATGCACTCCTATTTAGGCAATTGGGAAAATTGAAGAGACAAAATTTGTCATTAAGGAAGGAAAATAGGTCTTTGAAATAAAGGATTAAAGTTGATGATGAGGATAGGGGTAAGTTGGAACTACTGGCAGAGGTGGTTGAGATATAGATGGAATGATTTCACAATTTTGTTTTTTGTTAAACCAAGGTTTAAATATGTTTTAAGTTTTGGCTGGAAAATGGCATCGTACAGTACTTGTGTAGCGAGCCCACACTACGTAAGTGATGAAAGTACATTGAGTGTAAAAGGACATTGGGAAATGATGGGTTAATAACACAACAATGATTTTTAGCCTTCAACACAGTTGCAACCACCTCCTAAACGAAGTTTACTGAAGAAATCCACCACGCTGTGTAAAGCTCGCTACACAACTGCTGTAGGTTGCAGTTACACAAGGAATTACAACAAATCACTACGAAAAGGTGACAGAGAGCCTTGTCAGTGCTCATATCAGTCCAAGATTCACCTCTAGCTGTCTCTGATGACTCATATAAGCTTCAAACTTGAAAATATACTGGAGAATCTCTTATTGATAAGAATATTGTATGCATTAAATATGGTCAAATGAATTGCTATTTTTAGCAAGTAGTTTAGAGTTTGTTCCCTTTTTTGATGCAATCAGATACAGAGTTATAGGATAGTAGTGAAGTTCGACTTCTCTAGCCTAGGGAGGTAGTTTTMTTATATATTTTAGAACTTTGAATGTACAGGGGTTGGAAGAAGCACAAAGGATATTTTGTATTGATCATTGTACATATTTTCTGAATTTGAATGAAATACTAGTGTAGAAGTCCTGAACTTTTCATAACAAAGATTCTAGTGGTGATGACCTGAAGTCTGTGTTCTTGTTCATGTATGTTCTTCTTGTTTCTTTATCTTTCATATGCAGATACGTTTATGTTTAAATTGGAAATTAAATGGTCTAAAATTCATATGAAAATGATGCTTTAGATTCAAGCAATTTGAACACTGTCATTTCTTCTTAACTCATAAGAATTCATATTTAATGGTGCTTTGAATGTTGTTTTGTGTTTTCTCCTCCCATTCTATAACTGTAAATTTTAAAACTGAAAGATTATCACCTACCTAGCCTTTTCTTCCTTGAGAGTTCTACCTACCAGTCACCGATTTCATTTGTTTTCAGAGTTGACTCCATTTCCCAACAAATTCCTTTCCTTCTTTCCAGAAAACCTTAAAACCCCTTCATCTAATCAAACATATAGCCTCTTATCCTCAAAACAAAACCTATATTTTAGAGACCAAGTGACAAGAGAGATCCCTCTATGAACTGAAAGGGATAGTTTCAGTTCTAAAGTGGTTACCTTTGTGTGTTTCTCCCTTATCCTAGGAAATTTACATAGTGCTAACAGAAGCCACCTTGATAGGAAGCATAAGTTGTTTGAAGTCTAACTCAAATTTTCATATTAAGACTTGGTATTCAACACCAAGTATATCCTATAGAGACTATGAAGTTTTTGTAGACTTAGAAGAAATCAATACTTAGAGTAAGCTTGATCTCAGAAAGGATCATATGGGAAAAAGAGACATCTTCCAGGAATGGCCGACAGATGCCATGAGTTGAGAAGACTAGATCGTAGCTTCAGAGACCTCTACGAGACATAAAATATCTTGAGAATATTCTCTTGTTTCAATGCCATAGAATGAAGCTAGTTAGAAGGACTGGGATATGGATTTTTCCTTGAGACTAGAAGGGAAGTCAGTAGTGACTTCCAATATTGATCTAACAAAAAAAGCATGTTGCAGATAACAGTGTAAATATGTACAAAGCCTGATTTGCGTCCAGAGGATTCTCCCAGCAAGAGGGAGAATACTATGAAAAGACACTTGCTCCAATAATCGAAGAAATAGTTCCAATGTTCATGAAGACATCCAAAACAACCATGATTCCAATACAATATTAGATTCGAAGAGAATAGTCCTTGTATTTGATATTGAGTTGCCTCCATGAAATAAGAAAAGATACCTTCAATATCAACCACTCTGAGTTTCAGATGAGGCTATTTCCATGATAGAATAGAGGAGCTACTCTCAGAGTTCAGTTGCTACAATGAGAATAGAGAAGTCATTCTTAGCTTCAGAAATAACAGCTGCAGGTGCAGATTCCTAGTTCCAAAAGGAGTAGTTGCAGAAAAAGTAGAGGACATACTCTCAGGCAGTGAGACAAATAGTACTTTGTAGAAATCACATGGAACCAACACATTATTATGAATATTGAGTTGCATCTGAGCAAGTGTACTGAGTTGGTACAATGTGATATGAAACTTTTGTTTCGAAGTACAGGACAAGAAGACTCATGTCTACAAGTTGAAGCAAGCTCCGAAAGCTTGGTATGGAAGAATTGATAGTTTCTTGACGAGCTTGGGCTTTACCAAAAGTAAAGTTGATTCTAATATTTACTTCAAGGTTATGAATGATGAGACAATTTCATTGATACTATATGTGGAAGATTTATTCTTGACAGGAGATGAAAATGTCATCATAGATTGCAAAAATAAGCTTGTTGCATAATTTGAGATGAAAGACCTAGGCCTGATGCATTATTTCTTAGGTCCTGAAGTATGGCATATCCCAGAGAAGATATTCCTTAACACATGGAAGTATGCAGTTGAAATACTGAAGAGATTTGACATGATGGACTATAGAACCATTTCCACTCCTATGGAGTTGAATATGAAGTTATTGGTTGATACTTCATCATAAATAGTTGTTGTTACTCTATATAGACAAATGATTGGTTCGTTGATGTATCTGATGAATACTAGAACAAATATATTCTTTGCTATGAACAACTTGATTCAGTATCTGGTGGAGTCCAGGCATGTTCAACTTGTAGTTCCAAATCATGTGATGAGATACCTTAAGGGTATGTTGGACTATGGCCTCTGTTATACTAAATATTGTGACTTCAGATTGTATGGATACACTGATTCATACTGGGATGGAAGTGCTCCAGAAAGAAAAATCACTTCAGGATGATGTTTTATTTTGGGGCCAGCCATGAATTCATGGGAAAGCAGGAAGCAATCCAGTATTTCTCTCAGTACGACAGAAGCATAGTACATTGCAACATGCTCCACCAGTTGTGAAGCCATATGACTTCGGAAGTTGTTGACATGTCTATTTGAACTAGATATGGATGCTACCATGATATTTCGTGATAACCAGAGGTGCATAAAGATGATAGAGAACCAAATGTTCCATGATAAGACGAAGCACATTGAGATCCGTTACCACTATATTCATATATAAGGGAGCTGTGAAGCTCCAATATGTTTTCACAGATGAACATGTAGCAAATGTGTTGATTAAGACTCTATCTCGTGTGAAGTTTGAGTACTTCCAAGACAAGATTGGTGTAATCTGAAAGGACATCCCTAGAAAGGGGGAGTGATGTTGATTATACTATGGTATCTTGAACAACAATGGGTAGCTTAGTTAGGATTTTATATCCTAGGGGACTGGTCATCCCTATGAAKATTCTGAAGGTCCTGTAAGGACGGGCTGTCAGATTTCCTGTGCATGTATATTCTAGCTATGGACAATAGTGGTAGCTCAGTTAGGATTTTATATCTTAGGGAATCTTATGATTCCTAGGCAAATCCTGAAGGTCCGATAATGATGGTTTGTCATAGTAACACATGGTATCTTGTTAGGATTTTATATCCTAGGGAATATTATGATTCCTGAGAAGATATCGAAGGTCTGGTAAGGATGGTCTTCCAGAGTACCACATATGTTGTTGTTGATGCACCTTCCTCACTCTGTTTCCATTAATGTTGTTGTTCTAGCTTCATGCCATTGATGTTGATGTTCCAAATTCATGCTGTTGATGATGTTGTTCCAACTTCGTGTTGTTGATGTTGATGTTCCAACTTCGTGTTGTTGATGATGTTGTTCCAACTTCGTGTTTCTGATGTTGTTCTTCTAGATTCTTGTTGTTGATGTTGATGTTTCAGCTTTTTTCTTTTGATTATGTTGTTCTAGCTCCGTGCTGTTGATATTGTTGTTCCAGCTTCATGCTATTGATGTTGATGTTCCAACTTCATGCCGCTGATGATGATGATATTACTCTAGTTTTGTGCTGCATATGATGATGATGTTCAGTTTCTACTGATGTTGATGATGAGAAAAAATTCTGATGACCTATAGATATGATCGAAAATGTTCCCGATGCTGATGATGTTCCATCCTCTTGATGATGTATTGAGTCCTGTCAGTTTTTATTAATGTTTCCAGTAGAATACCCTTCTTGTTAAGGGGGAGTGTTGAAATATTGTAACTTCAAAGAATATTCTACCTTAGAGAGAGTTGAATAATATTATTATATTATATTTAATTAGGCTCTATTGTGCCTTTGTAAAAGTCAATCCTATTGTGCCTTGACAATTAAATGTAAATTAAGAGGGTAAAGTGACAGGTCGGCCCAGAACTAATTATAGGTTGTCCAGACCACTATTTATAAGGGAGGCCAACGCCTCATTTGCACACACACACACAACACTAGCTCTGCAACTATGAATAAGTGTGCAAGTATTGGAGGAACTACTACTACAACTAAGTGTGACATCAAGGAGGGTTCTTGGTTTGTGTCTTGGTATTTCTTGGTTAAGTGGTGCGCTACTCTTCCTAGTGAAGGAGTAGAGGATGATCTTCTGTTTGGTCTTTGGTCTATCTATATTGAGGAATTTTTTGCTGGGTTTTCTCCCCCATGAGGGTTTCCGAGGATAATCTGTGTGTCTTTATTGTTTATGTGATTTCCTCTCTTTCAATGATCTTATTTATGTAACTAATGTGATAAATGATTAAAATAATTAAGAACCATAACTGCTAGCTGTATAAGTAAAAACTTCAACAATTTTTCACAATCCTAAGTCAGGTTGGAAGAGAAAACCAACCATTTGGGGTTCGGTACCACATATTTTGCTTGGAACGTTTGACCATATTTGGAAATTTTAGAAGGGTGGCGCTCCCATAGGCATGATGAGGGAGAACCTGTGCTCCCCTTACCTTGCTTAGGGTGCACCAGTGGCGCTCTATCTCTCACTCTAAAGGGGTGCCAATGTGGTTAGAGGTAAATATGGCACATCCCGACTATTCTCATGGGACAACTCTTAAAGGAGGAGGTTTCTTTGGGTCAAATACTATCCTATGAAATCATCTTAGGATCAAATCCCAAATCATTGAGCCATATCCTCAACCATTTCCCTTATTATCTCTTGGTGGTTAAGCCTTCCATTCCTATAAATTGAAGGCATTTCCAAGGTGAAGAGAGGAATATTWCATGTGTCAAACCTTTGATCCCGAGGGGAGACAATTTTGATATCAAGAGATTCGTGCAAGGGGATGGATGAGGAGAACTCAGAGAAGGTGTTGTAGCATCAAACATGGCTTGTAAGTGCTTGTAATTTTTTTTCCAAATTAATAATAACTTGGCATATTCCCTTCAAGTTCATGTGTTCTACATTTGCTTGTCTATTGTCATTTAAATCTTATTAGATAGATAAAATTTATCTAATCATATAGAGTAGGAGGAAGAGTTCCTTTGCTGGTCTTTGCAGTACTTGATTTTTGTTAAGGATCTTGGAGGTCAAGCCCAAGGATTGGAGTAGCGAGGACGAACATTGCAATAAGGTATGCCACATTATTATTCTCTCTTGCTTGATTGGTTGAGTTATATTTAAAGGTAAAGTAAAAACCATTTGTTTACTTATGTATTTGGACCAAATAAAGGGTGTTGGTCCAAAGGGGAGCTTATCGTATCCACAGGGTAAGATTTCTCATGACAAAAAAATGGCGACTCCACTGGGGATAGACTTTGATTAGTCTTTCCTTTGTTTCATTTTGAATCCTTTATTGTGATTAGATATTGCTTGTTTGATTCTTTATTTTGAGTTATTTCCCCTTCCCTCTTCTTGATTGAAGAGTTTACAAAGTCATTTACTGAGTCTTTGCTGAGTTTTAGCTTCTGGAAGCCATTTTAAATATTTTTTAGGACCAAAAATCCCTTGCAATTCATACCAGGGTGCCACTGGCTTGACTAGTGCTCCTCTAAGCCTTCTAGGGAGCACCATATCGCTCTGTTCCTTTGGTAACAAGGGTTCTAGTCTCTCCTTTTAGGTGGATTTATGAGTTTCTACTTGGTTATGCTCAGTCTAGTGTTAAGAGGCTTTCAACCCAAAGTCTCTTGATATGTATTTGAATTTGTTTGATTGAGGTATTGACATTCATCACTCATTTCATTTCCTTCTTTGAGTTTGAAAAATTATCCTACTTGTGAAATTGTATGGTCCCCTTGGGTTTAACTAAATCCCTTGGTCCATCCTACCTTTTAGTTGTCTAATCTTCGTCTCACCAAGTTTTCATATTTATTGATTTTTTAGGAGTTTTCATCAACTAGAGTTTACAAAGGTTGTTTGGTATGGAGCCCTTTTTGTATTCTTTGAAACATCTCACTTTTTTACTGATTAGGACTCTCATGTTTACCTCAAACCAACTTTGAATGATGTTTCTTACTGCTCATTTTTGAGGATTTTCATGAGTGTTTGTCTTCTCTCTCTTTTACATCTTCGAGTCCTTGATTGAACAAGTTATCTCACACTTGTTTTCTTTCAGTTCTCATCATTTATTTGAGTATACTTTGTTTTATTTATTTTTTTCCTCGTATTCCTTTGTGTCAAACACTAATCTCTTTCATTTCACTTGAAAGTTAAGAAGCGAAAAAGTTTKCATATCTCATTACATACATAATCAAACAAACACATTTTTTGCAATATTTAGGAAATTTGTTTTGGTACACATTTGGAGAAGAGCTAGTTTTGCATRTGCATTTTGGATTTYAGAAGAATTTGCTTAATAGTTTGGCATCATCTTKCTCCTAGAAATTGAAAATTTGCATAAAATTTGAGTACTTGATTGTGTTAAGAAGAATAAAACTCTTCTCCTTTGCATACATAGAATTCATCGAAAATAATGAATTGCATATCATTMTTTTGCATTCTATTGGAGTCGAGTCTCTCACATCATTAGAGTAAAAAACCATTAAAATCAACCACACACTAATAAAATAAACTAGAACATTTTTTGGTTTTAGCACACCAATAGTAACACATGATTAGGGTCTTTGGACTAGGAAAAGTGAGTAAATCATCCAAGACTACTAAACAGACTGTAGAACACTAAAGAGTGAACAAATCCAACTTTCATATAAGCATATCCGAGAATGCCCTCTAACATAGGGGATAAACACGAGGTCGTGTGCAAAAGAGTAGCAGAGATTACCCCTCCAAAGCTTGACCAATCATAGAAGACATAACATATATTGGGGGTTTTTATTGAAGTGTCATTGGTTTCATTTAGTCTCGGTGCTTCATTAATCTTGAATCCATTCAAGGTCCTCAGGAGTTTTACCGGTCCACTTGTCTTCAATCCTCTAGAAAAATTTCAAACTTTGATATCCTGCCCATACGTTTGGTCCTGAATGTCGCTGTACCCTCCTGGAGGCTAACTATGAGTTGGTAACCTTAGTGACCTTTCTTAGGTATTTTCATAGGTGACTGTGGGGGGATTCCCATGGTACCCGTGGCAAATGTTGTATCACACTTTCAGTACCCTTGGAGGGTGATCCCGCAAAAGAAGGGGTAACTTTCACCGAGAAGGGATGTTACGTGGAGGTCGAGGTAACTTCTCATTTGTTCATGGGTGTCTTGACATCCTGTATTCGAAAAATCCTTGAACCTACTATTTCTTGGTTGATTTCTTTTAGTTTTCTTAGGAGTGTTTTTATTTGATTTTCGTAGTTGGCCTAAGGATCGAAGATCTCACAGTATACAAGGTATAGATATTGAAGTTTAGGAACCTCAACACAATGTTTCTTATGAAGGAATGATCGAAGAGAAAACTTCTGAGACCAAGAGCATAGTTATTGGAAGTGACCAACATGTAGAAGAACCAGTCACAACCTTCGTAGAAATCCTTGCATATTAAACGAATCCTCTTTTTACTAATCCACTCGGCCTACCACTCACTGATCCACTAGCCACGAGATTTATTGATTCCTAATCTTCTTACATTTTACCACCCGATTCAACCACTACACAATCTTTTGGCATGAACTCATTGATTTGTTTTTTTCCAGAAGGACTTGGGAATTCATATTTATCCACAAATATTGTAGTTGATATTGTTGGTGATTCTTTATTGGAAACATTGGTAACCCAAGTAACCCCAACACAACCACTTGTGAATACATCTCCCTTTGCACATGGGTCAGGTAATATTCCTGCTTCACTATTTCCACACATGCACACACCAAGTGATTTACTTCGTCATCCCATCGGCCAGATGGCCTACAGTCAAGTCGTTCACACAACCACGGTTACCCAAGATACTCAGTCTCCATCTTGAGCCTTGCATATGAGTAAAACCTACATTGGAGGTCAATCTTCAATGGGAGACCAAAATTTAGATGGGGGGAAACCTCCAACGGGAGGGAAATGTTTTTTGGGGGGGGGAACCTATGTGGTTGCAACATCAACAAGCCTAGGGGAAAGTCACACCTGCAAGTGATTCTATCCCTACTACAACTGGCATGTATCCTAGACAACCATTTCTAGGATTTGCTAATCCTTTGTGGGGTCAACTCAATTCAGTGGGCATTCCTCAGCAAGGAACTTTTCCCTATCAATCTGTAAACCCCATGATTCTAGCGCAACAGTCCCTTCAAACAAAGTATATGGTAGGTCCATCAGGCCAACCATAATACATGGGGGGACCATTAGGTTAATCAAAGTACGTAGGAGGTCCATCTATTCAATTAAAGTACATGGGTGGACCACTAAGACAACCGCCATACATGGGTGAACAATCATGAAAACCACCTTACATGGGTGGACAACCCGGGAAACCACCATACATGGGAGGACCATCTAGTTTTTCCATATTTCCACAACCTGGATATGGTCCTACTGGTGTTCCCATGCCATTTGGTTACCACCCATATCCACACAATAACCAACAAATTCCTTATTTGGCTACATTAGATCTACCAGATCTGTCTCATTTGAAAAATGATCCCATTCTACATGTCCCGTTTTGGCTATCCGTCCTTTCCAAATTACCGTCCGACATCCCAAAATTCGACGAAAAACCTGGGGAAGATCCTAACAATCATGTTATGACTTTCCATTTATGGTGTTCTTCCAACTCTTTGATGTATGACTCCATTCATTTGATGATTATTCAGAGAACACTTACATGTGCAACAACCAAATGGTATATTGAGTTTCCACATAACTCTTTTTTCAACTTTAATTCTATTTCCATGGATTTCTTGACACATTTCAAGTTGCCTATATGGTACGTGACCGATACATATATTTTTAACTAACTTCGATAATCCTCTTCCACCCACATATCTGATCATATTCATGAGTGGAGGTGGCATATATGGTTGATTAAATATCCAATTTCGGATCAACTCCTCGCGGATTGGTTTACAAAGTCACTCTTGCGACCCATCACCAAATATGTTTCTATGGGAGTTGTTGTTATAGAGGAGTAGGCTATCAACCGTGCTCATTATTTGGAATTGGTATATTCATAGTCCAACACACTTTACGATCTGATCCCTCATTCTCCTCGCCCATTGAATGATCTAACAAGACTTTCTCCGGAACCAAGTTCCGTTTTAGACACCAAAAATACTCTCGCTCCTGCTCAAACCTCCGAGGTGAATGCAGTCCAATACACTTCATCTCAGAAACCAAGAGGTAATAAGATTTTTTTTTTAAATCCAAGAAATCTTCTGATCAACAGAATACTACAAAGACTATTGATACTCAACTGAATAGGAAAGCTAATTTTCCTTGCATGATTCATGATGAGGACCACTACACAAAATACTGCCCTCATCGTGAGGAAGTTGCTAAGTTTTTGAAGGGTACCTCCCAACCTGTAGTGTTAACTAATCCTTTCCCAATTCAACAACAACATCTGGTTGCGCAAAATCCTTCCCCTCCGCAAGGGGGAAATTCATGTCATTCCCACGACAGGGATGCTTCCTCAAGTGCCTTTGAGGCCTATATGTTTAAGGTGGTTAATGTAATGACTTTAGAAAATAAATATGACACTACTCTAGGTAATTATGCTAATGGAAAGGATATCGATCATCCATCCACATTCACTCCTCCTCCATTTTCCACTCTTCAGATTGAGAAGACAATTTTCAACGTAGTGTTGCGCCTGCCCAATGACACAATTCGAAACACGACGTTTAATCCAAGTGCCTGTGATGTCCAAAACTACAATATTGTTGAATATTTGGCACAAGTTCCTTGTGCTATGTCAACCCTCGAAGTTCTATAGGATTGTCTAAGTCAATGCAGAACCATGTTTTCAACTATTAGGGCTATGGATCCAGAGGAATCAAATCTGATTACGTTTAATCTAAACTATTTTAAGGAGAGGCTCTCACACCACCTAGCATTCCAAATTTAAATTTTGGTTGGTGGAAAGAACATCCATCACATTGTTTTAGATGAAGGATCCTCCACCTATGTCATGTATTTTCCTTATTGGAGAGCCCTTTCTTCTTCTAAACTTATCCACTCTCCTACCACCCTCAAACCATTTTATGGATGTGGTTTCCAACCTAACGGACTCTTGCAATATTTCATTGTGACATTGAAGGGTAAGACCATTTTTTTCGATATCTAAGTGGTTGAAATGCCCCTGGTTTACATTTGTTACTTGGTCATAGTTGGTTCTATGCGATGACTACTATCACATCTTACGTGTCCCATATTTTACAATTTCCCCATCAAGGAAAAATTGTCATCATTGATAAACTTGACTATTGCACTCTAGATCTCCACAATCTTGCAGTCAATAATGTTCCTTTTCTAGGACAATCCAATCTTGAGAGTGTAGGAGTAGGTATCCTTAGGGATTCCTCACTCATGGGGGTTTTTCCTTTACCTTCTCTTGCCACCCCGTTAGTTTCCACGATAAATATGATTTCGACTTAGGTACAATAATACCTAGAATCACTTGATCCTTTGGTAGTACCTGATCCTTATGAGCATATTTATTTTCCTGTGTCAAGCTCATTAAAAAATGAAACATATGCTTACGATCATAGTTCATTGTCTATGTCAATATCATTATAAAATTAAATAGACTCCCCTCCATTCGAATCGAATCTCACTCTGGATCGAATACTTGAACCTTCTTTTCCTCCACCTAGTGAAAATATTTCTATTAGTAGCCAGACACCTAAATGAGGAAAGTAGAAGATTCGACGAAGGAAACGATGCTTGGGGGGAAGTTCTCTAGCCTTTGGACATAATTCTAGAGTGAAKCCACTAGCTTATATCATGCAATATTGGTGAAAAATACCTCTAGAGAGACACATTGCTAGGAGTGATCCTCGCTTGGGGGTCATTCCCATCGTAACATAATAGTCTTTTCTAGAACGAGATTAGTCTTTGTTCTTTCTCGTTCTCGTAAATACATGAAAATAGGTTACCGAACTCAATAGTTTTTCTTTATCGTGCTCGTTAATACATGAGAATAGGCTTCCGACTATACTTTTATCTCTTTTTTGGACTCGTAAAATCTATACAAAAGAGGAACTCCTTAGAGTATCCTTTAAGCTCTTTTCAGACTCCTAAACATGAAAATATTGTCGAGTGATCTTGATTCCTTTCACACTCTTTAAAAGTTTTGAAATGGTGTCTTTCGATTCATAGTTTATCTCTTTTTCGACCTCCCAAGACTAATTACAAAATAGGAATACTCTAGTCAAGCATGACTACAAGTGTTCTCCCTTGAATTGTTTTACACTTTTTTCGGGCTTGGGAGACTAAATTTATGAAAAAAATCACCCTTGGAGTCGTATTTAAGTTATTTTTAGACTCTGTAAACATGAAAAACCACTGATATTACCTTCTTTGGGTTTGTAAAATTATGCACTGAAGGACCTATGTGAGTCCAATCTCTAGGACCCATACGAGACCAAGCCCCTCCTTCTTCAGGTTCTTTAAACATATGTCGAGGGACTCATTGAAGATGAGATATATCAAGCATATGTTATCCTCCTCAATCTCGTTAAAAAACAAAGAGGTACTCACCAATCATGGTGGGGGAAAATTGAAGGAAGTAGGTAAATTTTTTTGGAATCCATCATGGCAACTGTTCTTGTCGCCCTTGAACATGGAACCTATTTGCATCTCATATTACAGTTGGGTAATATTCTTGTCTTTGAGTCATACAAATTCCATGTGTCATTATACATTTTTGTTCTAGTCTAAGAGTGCTCTTATTATAATCACATTATGTTCTTGGTACTCCTCAATTCAATGCTACCAAGTCATTCATCGTGCCTCACAATGTTCAAGGGAAGTTTCACTTCAACCCATCCATCTACAATATTACCAGTTTCCATTTCCTGTGTTAGTACATACTCATTTAATCCACCATCTCACATCACTTTCATGTGTTAGTTTCTTTTCGATGATGGGGGATACATCATGGCCCTCCTTCGAAGAATATTTTCCTATCGACTCCAACAAATTATCTAGGAATTAGACTTAGAAACAAATTAGTACCTTGGGACCTACATGCCTCAATGGTAGGCCTCCTCACTTTTGACAGTAGGTTTACACCATTGACCTCTGATTGGATGATTCCATGAATGTTCGACCTCAACTCATTTATTCACATTCACTGGGATGTACTAAAGGTACCTTTGCAATCATTGCCATCATTGGTGATTTCCCTCGCACTTGTTAATGGTATAACTTAATGACTAGTAATCAAGTGGTTTCTACCATGTTTGACATCAATAAATTTATTTGCATGGATATATTCATACCGTTTCAGGATCAGGACGAAGACCCTAGGTTAGGAACTCACTCTGTTATGTGCTTTTCCTAGGCTGCGTTGGAGATCATTTGAATATGTAAAATATTCCAGTACAATATCCATGTTGGATATCTTACTGATATATATACTGTCACATAGATACACATTGTATTGATCTATGGCTATGTTTTGTTTTCTCATAGATCCACTGTGTATTTTTCATGGATGCGATCAATTCATGTCATGGAGGTATGGATCCACATTGTATCTCTGGTGGCCATAGCCTTAATCAATATTCTCATCGATTTGCAGTGTTTTGGTCGATGGAAATGATTTGAGTCAAATCGTATTCTGAGCATAGGTATGCCTTCCTTGGGAATGAAACATATATTTATACTGATTATGGTTGTTTGCATCTTCTTCTAGGTTCTCCTACTCCAACACCCTTGCATTGAATAATTTGTAATTTTTTTCAGCCATTAGTTTCTCTTCTGACCTCACACTTTAGGGGGCATCTGTTACACATCAAAATTTCACACTTAAGTGTCACACCCTAAGTTTCATAAGTGTCACAAAATGACGCATGCACAGTGATCTGAAAATGATATTTAAATACTTGGTTGAGTTTTAAGCATGTTTTCAATTACCATTTAAGAATTAAGGAAAGAAGAAGAACTTAATGAGAGAATATTTCATCCATAATAAAGAATGCATACCAGAATATAAACATAAAGAACAACAAACCATAAAAACAAGGTTGTTAATGGAGTTCGACTAGATTGCCTACATTTCCGGGCCTTTGTCTTAGTGGGGAAGGCTTTCTTATTTCTCTTCAATGCTTCAAACGTACATACAAAATGTATCAAAAGGATTACAAACTGGTCTAGCTTCGTTCTTCTCTACCTCAAGAATCCAACACAAGTGATGACACTGAAAAAGGTTGAGCGTAGCTCCCATAATTGGCCTCCAAAGTTTTCTTCCTCAATGGCTTCCCTGCATAAAAATGGCTTCAAGATTCACAAAATCATCATCATTATGCTAATATGAACCTCCTGGTCTGTCAAAAACCTCTTAATTATATATAACTTGAGTTGGGGATCCTATCTCGACTTTCTCCCAAGATATAGCCTCAAAAAGGGCTCCAGATCCTCAGTTTTGGGCAAAATCTCCCAAAATCAGCATAACAAATCCAAAAATTCCATATAATAAAGTTTAAAATCCAAAAATGCACATAGGTGCGCTAGCCCCTTTATTTCCAGGCTCTTGTTCATATGGTAATGATCCATGTGGCCATGTGCTTAAGCGTTGGAACCCTAAATCTCTGGTCACCCTTTGTTTCTTGGCCCCTAGTTGCTTGGGACACCATCTGTCCAGGTGCTAACCCCTCTCGCACCCAAAAATTTGGTGCTGACCCTAGGTCGGTCGGCTAACCCCCGCTGATCGGGGCTTATCCCACAAAACCACGTCATATCACAAATTAAATGCAATATTCACCATATGGTTTGTTAAGAACCATAGTATGCCATACTATGGTTTGTTGTAGTTTGTTGCCTCACTCGGAGGTCAAGGGTTCGAATTCCCCGGAGGCAGAACAATTTTTTTACATAGTCAACATTGGCTAAATCCAGGGTGCCATGTGGCACCCTGTGATTGGGCCACATGTCACCTATGTATTGGCTCATACAATCCAGCCAACATGCACATTCACCAGCTACATCACTTCCATACAACCACGTGTCATACCTTGAGCCTGCTACATCAACCTCTGTACAACCAAGTCACCTGCCCAGTTAGCTGCAACATCAACATCCATACTTCCCAGTCACTCTGCCACATCATGATCCATACTACCACCTGTCATCCATACTGCCACGTGTTGGTTGGTCATTGGGCCACGTCTGCATTTCGTATAGCCATGTGTTGCGTCTGTACAATGCTACATGTCAATTTTTGATTGGTCCACATAAGCCCCTGAAAATGCCAAAAATGAGTGACATGTGTCACCTCCTCATGCTTCCACATGTCCCTGCTGACTTCATGCTGGCGTCACCTGACGTACTGCTGACATCAACAGTATGATCTATTGACTTTGACTAGTTGACTTTTTTGCCTTTTTGGGAAATCGATTAGAATGCAATATCTTTCACATACGGTGTACATTTTTGGAAAACATTATATGGCCGAAATCGACGTGATGATATCGACGCAATGGAACTGGTTTCATTTGATTTTGAGAAATTTTATTTTTAGGCCTTCCTGGATCCATTTTGGATCATTCCTCCCCAGTAAGACCTTTTGGTCCTCCAAAAGGGTATTAACCAGTCGTTAAGTGTGGGATAGGCCACCCCACTTGACCTTTGTCTTTAAACTCTATCCTGTGCGCCTGCCAAATCATAATAAATTGCAAAACAACCATGACATATGAGAGCATATTGTTAGCCACTTGAACTCGTTCACATTTTACTGAAGCCACTACCATCCATGTTGAAAACATTAGCAGCGTTAACATCAGAAATATGACTGGAAACGAACTATTATGTTTGATGTGATTGCACGGAATTAGCTTATCTTGAAGAAAAGTATGATTAAATTTCCATTATAAAACCATCTCATGTTCATGCTTAAGATCAACTGCTTTACTTGGCACAATTGCTTGCATAAGCTGCCTTCCTTAATTGTTCCATTGTTTGAAGAGATTGATTTGATTTTAAGTGATGAGCATGTACAACATATTCATTACCTTCTTTAGTTAAGTGATACTGATTATGTCCCCTGTATAAGATTGATTTATGATCATACAAATAAGGGCTACCTAAGGCCATTCCACATTCATATAGTGGCACCACATCACATGTTACCTCATCCACAAACTTTGATGAAATTACAAACTTTAAAGTGCATTGCTTTTTTATGTGCAATTTATGATTGTTGCATATCCATTTAAGTGAGTAAGATTTATGATGTAGCTTAGTTGTCAATCCCAATTGTTTAACCACTTTCTTTGAAATCAAGTTAGATTGAGATCCACTATCTATCAATGTATCGATCTTAGTATGTTTCATTATCACCCTTATGTGAAACAATTTACTTCTAGAATCATATCCATCACCAATTTTACCTGTCAAACCAACTGTTGTGATTTTAGTCTCATCACCTAAATCATATCCCGAGTTTGTTGGTCATGTTTCTGTTGCAACTATTTTCCTCCCTTTCCTTTGTTTGTACCATTTTGGTCTCTTCTTTGGATGTAATTTCCAGCAATGGTCATCATCATACCCTTCTTTCTTGTAATGCTTGCAAGAGATCTTCCCTTCCTTCATTGTCGCTGAATTTTATTTCTTTCCATTTCCCTTTATTTTTTCTTCTTTCCTTGAAGATGATTCCCCTGATACACCAACTCCTGTTTTCCCTACTTCAATATACGTTGCTTGAACATAAAACTCATCACGATTAGTAGGTCCAAACATAAATAAAATGTTACGAATATGTGCAGGTAAACCTCCTATATACTTCATAAGATTTTCTTGTGTATGTAATGGAATAGTTAACAT
Source organism: Picea sitchensis (assembly GCA_010110895.2). Classification (NCBI taxonomy): domain Eukaryota; kingdom Viridiplantae; phylum Streptophyta; class Pinopsida; order Pinales; family Pinaceae; genus Picea; species Picea sitchensis. The sequence continues at coordinate 54,819 of SNQJ01S0012560.1, forward strand.
TAATGCCATCTTATGAAGTTCATCTGTGTATTCTTGCATTGTTTGTCCTTTTCTTAGTTTAAGACTTTGTGATTCAATTAAATCCTTTTCCTTATAACCAAAAGGATAAAATTGCTTTCTAAGTGAAAAAACAAAATCTTTCCATGATGGAAATACATTACCAACTTGCTGCGTACCATGTTGCAACTTACTCTGCCACTAGATGAGTGTTGTGCCTACAAGCCGAAGCGATGCCAACTTAATTTGGGTTGCCTCATATTTGATTTTTTGCACACTGCAATAAACTTCCATCTGTCTGACCCAATTATCAAGCCTCTCAACATTGACTTCATCATCATACATGGGAAATTCAAATTTCACATCAAGCTTAAGTAAAGGCATATCATGTTTATGTTTATGGGAATGTTTTCTTGCAAGAGAAGTTGCACTTGTACTTGAAGACGAAGAAGATGATGGAGATGAAGGAGGTGAAGGAAGAGGTTTAGGAGGATCCTCTCCTTCTTCACTTTTTTCTTGTTTTGAAGATTCCCCTTGGAAAGGCCTCTTCCATTCCAAGTAATACTCATATAGTACCTTTACCATCTAAGACATGGCTAATAAATCCTTTTTCAACTCTATCTCGTTCTGATACATTCCTTCTTCAGATGCCATCTTATCACTTTGAGAAGTCGTATTTCTCGATCCTATCTCAGGATCTCCTTCTACAAGATTGCCTTCACCATGACT
>SNQJ01S0012560.1:107778-124360 GCA_010110895.2 Picea sitchensis
ATATGGATATACATTTTGGGATCTTTGTGATGTTCACATGTGTTGATGTTTTTTTGTTATGATGTCTAATTTATATGCTGTGATAGAATTTTGATGAGTTATGTATGTGTCATGGTAACTTGATGGGATAAATGCCAATATAACACCAGGTTAGCCATATTATCTACTATTTGATTAAATTGTCTTGGAATATGTGTAAATGTGATTGAATCAAAATTTCGAGATAAAATTCTAACTTGCAGGTATTTGCGAAAGAGGCAAGGATCGCAGACATGGTACACACTGTTGAGCTGGAGGACAACGAGTTGGTAATCTAATAAGACACTAAGGTGACAAACATGGTTGTATATTTTTCTTGGTTGTTGGTTGTTGAGCCCAGGCATATGCCGCTGGAGTGAAGCAGTTCATGTGAGGGGGTATAGAGGGCCCAAGCCGCCGAAGCGAGATTTTGTGTCCAATGGCTAGCTCTGTCAGCGTAACCGATGTGGTAGACCGATGGAGGAGGCATCTGTCAATAACACAAATGATAGATCAGAAGTGAGGCATGGAGGAAAAAGAATATTAAAAACTCTACAAAAAGTGTACAAAAAGAAAAAGCCTAGTGTAGAATGGCTATGCTCAGGTGTAAAATTTCTTTAATTACACCCGTTGACGGGTTATTTGAGAGGGTGGCCTTCGAGAGAGGCTAGGATGTATGTGCCTTTAGTGAGGCAATGTTGGATGATGTAAGGTCCATGTCATAATGACTCGAATTTCCCTTGGCCGAGGGTATCGTGAGCGATATCATAAGTAAGGACGAGGTTGCCTTCATTGAATGAGCGAAGGTTGACATGGCAATCGAAGGTGGCCTTCGATCATTTTTTGGCTGCCTCATTGTTCTGTAATGAAGACTGATGGTCTTCATCCAACGACTCTAAGTTTAGAAAACGCTGCTCCATTGGAGCAGTGTCGGGTAATAGCTCAATAGCGGTGCGCAAGGTGGGAATTTCTCACTCGATGGGGAGAGTGGCCTCGGCCCCATGGAAAAGATGAAATGGTGTGAAACCAGTGGTAGTTTTAACTGCCATGCGATAAGCCTATAGTGTGGAAAAAAACATATGGTGTCAATTGGTCTTATGTTTGTTAACTGTGAGTTGCAACATGGTTTTGAGGACCTTGTTGACCGCCTCTACCTGTCCGTTGGAATGAGGGTAGTATGGGGAGGTGAACTAGTGGGAGAAGCATAACCTGGAGGAGAGTTCGACGAAAATCTAATTCTCGAAGTGTTTCCCATGATCAGAGACTAACTGTAGTGGGAATCCAAAGCGGGAGATCATGCGGTTAAAGAAAAAGCATGTTGCAGTGTCAGCGATGTTGATGAAGGTAGGCATGGCTTCGGCCCATTTGGTGAACTAATCGACTGCAACGACGATGTATTTGTGTCCATTTCTAGATGGAGGGTTTCAAGTCATGAAGTCTATGCCCCATTTGAAAAAGGGGCGAACAATACTGACAGGTTGGAGAAGAGCAAGTGGTGCTCTCACTTTGTTGGCATATAACTGACATTTGTCACATCGCTTCACAACGTGGATGCAATCATGAAACAATGTGGACCAAATATAGCCATCTCGAATGATTTTCTGGGCAGTGGACATCCCTGAGAGGTGACCACCATAGGCGCCACTATGGCAGTCATTCAATACTCTATCGACTTCGTCAACAGTCAAACATAAACAAAGTATGGTGTTGACTATGTAGCGAGGGGCTTGGTGTCAAATATGTCGATGATCATCCCTGGAGAGGTGGTTTCAAAAATTCTGTGTTCAGAGGTAGATGAGGAGATCACCATACCAAGGATCATTTGAAGGGATGAAAAAGAGATGCTCGTTGGGGAAGCCGATATTGACGGGAGAGCTAGTAATATTGGAAGGAAATGTCGTAATGAATTTGGCAAGGATGAGGGATTTCTTTCTCTTGGGTGTTGAAAATTCAAGGTCGTACTCCTGAAGGATGATGATCCATTGGGAAAATTTTCCATTAATTTGCTGGAAATTGAGAAAGTATTGCATGGGGTTGGAATCTGCTACGACCTTGCTAGTTCGAAGCAGGATGTAATGGCGTAGTTTCTGGACTGCGAGGACAACTGCAAGGGCGATTTTCTCTTTGTGATTGTATTTCAAGGGTGGTGTTGAAAGGTTTTTACTAATATAGTAAATGACATGTTCTCGGTCATCATCCCCTAATTGGAAGAGAACTCATTCTATGGAGATGACTGAGGCTAATAAGTAGAGGATATAGTCACGGTCATAGTCGGGTAGACTAATCAATGGGGCATTTGAGAGGGCCATTTTTAGATCATCAAAAGTGGGTTGGGCATGTTCATCCCATTGGAATAGGATATCATGATGTAAGAGGCAAAGGAAACCATGTGCCTGAGTGGCATAATCAGGGACAAAGCGGTGTAAAAAGTTAGCTTTGCCTTGTAAGCTTTGTAGCTAGCGTAAACTCTGAGGGGGGGAATTTCCGTGATGGCTTGGAACTTGAGGGGGTCTACTGTGATGCCATGTTGGGAGACGATGAACCCAAGGAGGCATCCAACGGTGACGCAAAATATGCACTTGAGAGGGTTCAAGCAAATATTGTATTGATGACACCTGTGAAAGACAATGCGTAAGTCATCAAGATGTTGAGTGTGTTTATTGGATCGAGCAGTGAGATCGTCCAAGTAGGCGAGGATGATTTGAGGAAAATCATGAAATATGTATGTCATGGCACATTGGAAAGTGACACTAGTGTTCTTGAGGCCAAAAGGCATGACAAGATACGCAAAAGTACCCCAACGGGTGGTGAATGTGGTTTTGTATTGATCGGTTGGGTGAATCTGAATTTGGTTGTAGCTAGAGAAACCATCCATGAAGGACAAAGCCTCGTGGCCAGCACAATCATCGATAATTTGGTCAATAAAGGGCATTGGAAAATTGTCTTTGGGATAAGAGTGATTGAGATCGTGAAAGTCCGTACAGACGTGGATAGTGCCCTGTTTTTTGTTAATGGGGATAGGGTTGGAGACCCACGACGTATATGTGATGGGGTATATGAACCATGCAATGTGTAATTTGTCAATCTCAAATTTGATGGCTGCCGCTTTGGATGGGTGCAATGGACGTTGCTTTTGTCGTTTATGTGTGATATCAGGCCAAGTGTCTATATGATGTTCAACAATAGAGGGATCAAGGTCGGGAATTTCTGTGTATGACCAGGAAAACATTTCCCAGTATTCCTGGAAGAGAGCTTTGTAAGCTATGAGGTCCTTAGGAGAACATGCGACACCAATGGTGATTTATTCTATGATTCCAGGTTTGATGGAAATATCAATTTTGACGGTGGGGAAAATGTTGGCCATGTTACCTTCTCCAAAAGAGTCGGGAGCAAGGATAGGATTATTGAACCAATATATATGCCCTGAGGGGAGAAAATATTTAGCTTCGATTGGGTATATGGTTTTTTTTTTGGGAAGCGTAAAGGATTCCTTTAAAAGAAAGAGCACTCGGTGATAGAGCGGATCCCATGGGAAATCAGGCGTAGTTAACTCCTCGAGGATGTCTTCATCGCAGTGGAATTGTGTTGGAAGCCATTTCACATTTTTATCCTATCTTTATAAGCTGCCTACACAAGTGTTTTGGAACCCTTGATTCTCATCGCAATCTTTTATCTTGCGCATTTGCACACCTGCCTTTTGTTCTCGTTTTCACGACTGCAAAAGTGAAAACCTTGAGTTCGAAGTCATTTCGATGGCTCTAAAATCATCATTGGATTATTATGGTTACTCTTGTCTATGTATTCATTTCACTTCTAATTCAATGACAGTCACACAATTGGAAAGACACCAAATTTTTACCCACTTTGCATTTTCTGTTAATATGACTTCATTTTATTAATGTGTGATGCAATGGTGTTCTTTGAGTCCTTGATACAATGGTGGTTTGATGTTCTATTGCCTTTGGTCAAATTCTGTGGTGCGATGGTTTCATAACAAAGCATAAGTTTTATGGTCAAATCTTTGGTGCTAAATTCGAAATATTGTTTTGTTTTAAATTATACAAACACTATTGCTTGTGCAAATATTTGGGTCAACTTCATGGTTTTTAATAGTTGTTTGATTGGCATGTCGTTTGCAATACTTTTAACACACACCAATAGTGATTTGAATCACCATAGCGCTGTCGATTGTACATTTCGATATGAATGTTTTGCATGGGATTGTTTCATTCCACCACCCTCGCACACTTAGGCATTAATGCCTGCCTTGTATCTCGGGTTACCTCTGTTCTTTTGGGGAAATTTGTGAGCTTGCGGTCCTACGTATACCCTGTCCAAACCCCAGTCTGTTTACCCTGCTCACTGTGTGCTCTCTCCTATGGCACCTGTGGTGCGCATAGAACCTAATGGAATCCAAACTCTCCTGCTATTTCACAATGCTCGTGAAGACCTGGAGAATAGTGGCTGGCTAGTTTTTATCCAAAAATTTGAGGGTTTCAACCTTACGGTCGCCCAACAGTTTTCCCTCACGTTTGATGGATGCAGGGCTAAGGTCGAAGATATCCAACTCGAGCTAAATGAGGAATTCCTCAGCTCATCTACAGGCTTACTAGTTAAAGGGCAGAGGTGGTTTAATAATTTGAAAGTGGACGAGGTGCCATGGTCGCTCCTATTCACATCGAGGAAGATTGTTAGTTGTGATAGAGGTATGCCTGTCACTTCCCTTAAGCCCAGGTGGCATATTCTATTATCCATTGTTAAGCAATTTGTGACTTGCGAAGGTCGTTATGGTTTGGTATTTCTTTATCATCTCAGGTTGCTTATGAATTTTATAGACTACCCTCTGAATATGCCTCACTACCTCCTGTGCAGCCTGCATAAAATGTCCAAATGATTTAAGCATGAGAAGGCTGATAATAGCCTTTTCCATCACTGCTTGATCAAAATCGTTATCGTTTATCATTTAAGACTGAGTGGTGACTTTTGGCAAGCCTTCCTTTTAAGGAATGTCTTTGCCACTCCCGAATGTGTTCAAATGGACATGGTTGTGCTCACTGAAACCCTGGTTGGGATAGTCGTGCCACCTCCTACCCTTCTACCCCCTGTCAAACCCTCGAACTGCCCCAACATTGACCTACCCGATACCATGGTCGACCCATGTGCTAAAGACAATACTAAGACCATTAAGAGGCCTGTAAGGAAGAAAGGAAAGGGTGATTCTGGTATCAATAGTAAGGGAAAGAAGAATGCATGATGGATATCTAGATGTGCTGAGAACAAGCCCAAACAAAACTCTGACCAGAAGCCTATCATTTTGAGCGAGGATTCAGACTCTGAGATTGAACATTTCTTGACTGAGGAATACCCTTACTCTCAGGGCCTCTATTCTGTGGAACCCTATGAATACATTTCCAACCTACCTCCCTGCCTCTAGGATGATCCTAACTTCCCGGGAATTAAGTTTCATAGTGGAACCCCTGGTAACTTGAAAGAACCCTCACCTGTAATGCCAAGGCCCGATCAACCACTGTGTACTCAATGCAATTCTTGGCTTGAACATTACTACATGGATGTTCCTCTGTTGCAATCTAAAATTAAATCATTAGAGGAATGAGTTACTGTGTTGTCAAAGGAAAATGACAAGCTACATGCTTATGATAAGAAGCAAAATACTACGGGTTCGATTGTCTTCATAAATGTTGAGGCAACAACTGCCTTTTTCAACTCAAAGTTATCCTGACCGAAGCGTTTTTCTGCAGCCCAGGTATGTATTTCAACATCGATTTTTGAATGATTTGGTTAGCCGATTGTGTTTGCTCCAAATTAGTTCTGTTTGTTTGAATAGATTCAAAATGATTCTGTTATTTTCGAACTACCAAGAATGATTTCGTTTTGAATCATGTACAAAAGATTTGTTTGCTAAAATCGAATATATGTTATGTTTTGATTAATACGATTTTATTGCTCTTGAATTAGTATAACGATTGTGTCGGCCCTAAGTTAGTTCGATTAATTTTTGTTTGGTTTGATTAAGAAACGATGTTGCATACCTTGAATTAGCATCGTCGTTTGGTTATGCATTGGATTAGTATCAAAGATTGGTTTGATATAGTTCTGTTATTTTTTAATTAAAAAAACGATTTTGTTAGTTTTGTTTTGATTCAACAATGATTTTGTTAAGTTCTGAATTGACATAAACGATTGTGTTTGTGTTGAATGAGTAAGAAATATTTGTTGGCTAAATCGATTATAGTCTGTTTCGATTGAAATTGATTCAAAAAATGATTTCGTTGGTTTCGAATTGTCAAAACGATTCTGTTTTCTTCGAATTGGTAATAAGAAGTTGTTTGACATATTTCATATATCCCTGTTACCATTCAGTTAATTAAACATGATTTCATTGTTTCAAATTGGCATAAAAGATTTGGTTACTTCTGGCATTAATGATTTGCTTTGTTTTGAATTAGTAATTAAAGGTTTGTTTAATAGGTCGAATGTATTTCTGTTATCATTTGGATTGATTTAAAACGATTTTGTTTGTAAATATGCCCAGCTACAGAATCGTAAGATTCTGTAGTTGGTCATAAAATTTAGATTTTTTGTTAATTTTACAAATAAAACATTATCTAAACTTGTTTATTATTGTCCATATACAGGTATATACGAATTTCAATGGGAAATTGGACATGCTGTGGTAGTTTATAACATGATTTTGTTATATAGTTTTGTTTTAGGTTGTTAGTTTTAATTAGAATTAGAGATTTGGGAGATTGTTCCCATATTTTTTGTAAACAGTTTTTGATAATTCCCACATGGATGTTTTACCCGGAGGCCTTTATATACTCATTACTTTTTGTAATGAACCCATCACTGTTGGGAGAACAAAGACTATGGATTTATGATGATACAAACTCGAATGTAAGTGGATCTTTTCTAATAGCTTTAGCTTTCAATTTATCATACTTTCATTCAAGTTTTGTGCATTTTAATTTGTGATCAAGTTATTGACTACTTTAGATATCAAGACTTGTTACAGGTTAATGCATTGTGATTTAAATTTTGTCCATATCTTATGTATCTCATTTTTAGTACAACAATTACTCTGTTTCAATTTAATGAATAAAGGTTTATCTTCTTCGTTAAATGAACTGTTTTGTACAAATCTTCCCACAGTGATTTATCTAACTGTGAAGATTTGTAAATTATAAAATTGTTGTCGTTTTATGTCTTGTTTGTTCTGTCATTCATATTCAAAGAGCACTGCTGCTTCCTGTTTACTAGAAGCTTGTGGAAAATCTGGTGCGGGTTTCCTCCCACCAAACAGCTAAATCAAGAACTGAGCACAAGACAAATAGGAAGCGTTACTTTAGGTCATTTTGCTATTCGTTATTTAATAGTTAATAAATTCGAGAATTCTCAATTGTTTTAGATAGATATATAGTTAAGTTTTATAGTACAGATTGTTATCTTAATTGCTTAGCTTAGTTAGTTTTTATTTCTCTTCTTTCACATAAAATATATAAAAAATCAAAAAATAAGGGTTTCGCTATCATAAGGCATTTTACCATTGATTTTTGCAAATTCAGATCAGAATTTGTATTCTGTAAGTACTGTAAATATATAATTGAGATCTAATTCTGTTGATAACAGAACATTTAATTCCATAGAATTATTGTTGTATAATATTAGACAGTAAACTGTATATATATATATGTATATATATATATATATATATTTCATATTTGTTTATAGTTTGCTTTAGTTGTTGTTTTCATTTAGATTAGTTCCCTTTAGTTTAGTTTTCTTTTGTTTCTTAGGACTTAGATCGGACAATGGAGCCTCTAAACCTGTCGGGGTGGATCATTCCAAACGGATTGGGTTATTTAGACAACCCCAGACCAGATCCACTCCTCCAGTTGGCGAGCGTTCATTTTTGCTCGTCAACAAATGGCGCTAGAAGGAGGGCTTGAAAATTATTAATGGCACGAGGTGGTCGTAAGACTCCTCCACCACCTAACCGCTCACCTATAGTGACAAGAAGTCATTCAAATGACAACATCATCCCTCAAACAACAACCACATCAAACGACGATCTACGAATCACGGTTGAACCAGTAACCCCAAATCCTACAGGTGGTGACGTACAAGAGATTGTCCGCCAATCTCTCTTAAGAACAAATAGTGCCTTCGCCCATTTAAGGCAACCAAATTTGCCTTTGGACCAACCTTTAGACTTCTCTGATATCAGAGAGCAACTTGGAGGCACTAACCTCACTTTAAACCCTACATATCCAATCCTCACTCCTACTGCAGGAGGATCTGGAATACCACCCTCACCACCTCCATCACCTCCTTCTTCTTCTGGAGAAGACTCTTTTGACAAAGGCAGTTCCCCTTCTCAGCCTTCCACACCGCCTACACCAATGGCCAACCGGAACAATCCTGCCAGACCCTGGCTCAACCAGGATGCAATAGTTGTACCTGGGCCTCAACATCCCTTACCCAAACATCCAGAGAAGTGGCTTCCCAAGTTTGACCCTGACTCTAAAAAGATCGCTGAAGATCACATTAAAAAGTTTATGTTAGCCATTAGACTCCGTAATGTCGAGCATGAAGACATAGTCTGTAGGTTGTTCCCCTACACTTTCGAGGGCAATACCTCTACCTGGTACTTTGCCCAACAACCCCATACCATCGTGTCTTGGGAGAAGTTCGAATCCTTCTTTCTTGAGAAGTTTGGGGACGATAAGTCCCCAGAAGTTCTAGTCATGGAGATTTCTAGTTTAAGAATGAACCCTAAAGAGAAAATCAAAGACTTTAACCAAAGATTCTTAACACTTAAGAACCGAATCCCTACGGATTCGATGCCTGCTGAGAATCTTATCATAGCATACTATACTAAAGCCTTGCATCAAAGTATAACCATTTGGGTAAAATGATCTAATAAAGCCACATTGTTAGAGGCCTTTGAAGAGGCCAACCAGATTGAAAAAGACATCCTTAGTTTAAAAGATACTACTAGCAATGAAACAGAGACTAGGTCATCTTCCAAAATGAAGATTGAAATCCTCCCTAGACCTGTTCAAAATAAAACACAACCTGAAAGCTCAGATTTAGAAAACCTAACTAATGTCGTTCAAAAACTGTCAAATCAAGTTATAGATTTGAAAAGGATGGCCAAAGAAGCTTCTTCGAGCAAAGGGCCCTACAAACCCCCGTTCAGGAAGCCTTTTCCCACCAACCGACCTAATCCAAATACTGAAGGCCTAAATCTAGAAAGTCTGCAATTCGCCCTTCAAACAATTCTAGAAGCCCAGGATAACTTGATACCTCCTGAGATTCCTAAAGAGGTAGTTGAACAAGAGATAGTTGAGGAAGAAGAAGCTTCTCCGAACATTTTTGGACACTTCTCGGATAACATTTTTCAAGCTAATTTCGAGACAGTACATCCCTACAATACCAGGAGTAAGACGACAAACAAACCTTCTTCTGAAAACACTATGAATTCAACCCCAAAACAATATAAACCATCTGAGACTAAACAGAGTCATGTAAACCCAAACTTAGATTATGATTTAGTTGAATATCTAAAAAAGTTAAGGGCTAACATTTCTGTTTATGAATTATTAAAATTTCCATTTCTGCTACAAAAAATGTTACAGAACATTGCAGAGAATAACAAAAATGGTAATTCAAACAGTAACAAGGTTGTTCAGAACAAAGTTCCTCAAAAGACTTCCTCTAAGAATAATCCTGATCCTCACGAGAAAGGAAGTCTTCCTGTAAATAATGTAACAAATGTAGATAAATTAGCTTTAGAAACCGCAAGTAAAAAGCCACAAGCTTCCACCCTTAGTACTCACAGAAATGTACCTCCATTTTTGTTAACTTTCAAAATCTTTAATAGCAACGTGCACAATTGTATGGAAGATTCAGGAGCGTCATCCAATGTGATTCCATGGTCTGTGTGTCAGAAGATTAATGCTGAAGTTGAACCATCCACTTTAAAAATCATCCAACTCGATCGAACTAGTGTTAAAGTCATAGGGGAATTAAGGAATGTGCTTATAATATTATCGTCTAACCCCAAAGTTCATCAAGTGATTGATATTATTGTTGTGGATATTCTAGAAGTTTATGGTTTGTTTCTGAGCAGAGACTGGTCGGATCAGCTACACAGCTATTTCGGGACAAATTGGTCTCAGCTGTGGCTGCCCGAGAACGACAAGCCCAACAAGATCAAGGTAAATCATGAATGCTACCTTAAGTTCATGGTCACAGATTTAAATGATCCCAATGAACCATTTACACCTTCTGTTGATTCACCCAAAATACAAGGGATGGATACCGTTTTCGACAATTTCATGGCCGAGACTTTAGTTATCACTAACCCTGAACAACAGTCCGAGATTGTAGCATATGTGCAGCCAATAACTTCTACACAATGGTCTCATGCTCCCGATAAAAACCAAATTTGGTCTCTTTACTTTGACGGGTCAAAGTCCAAGGAAGGAGCAGGTGCGGGCTGCGTTATTATTGATCCGGCAGGTAACAAAACCTTGATTGCATGTAGACTAGAATTTGAATGTACTAATAACACAACAGAATATGAGGCTTTATTGCAGGGCCTCAGAAAAGAATTAGATATGAACATTCAAAATTTGACTGTCTTTGGCGATTCCGAAATCGTGGTTAGACAGGTAAGAGATTCTATCCACTGTCTATCTCCGCATCTTAAAAGCTACAAATCCGAGGTATGGAATTTAATGAATAAGTTTTTTGCTTTCAATATAAATTCTATCCCTAGATTGAATAATTCTGAAGCTGATCTATTAGCTAACATGGCTTCCAAAATCTTCCCTATAGAAGGCTTGCCCCCAAATGCATTCTCTGTCGAACTGTTGTTCAGACCATCTATTCTCGACAACATCACAAATTGGAGAGTCTTCGACGACGATCAACAGATTAATAGATTCCTGCATATGTAAGAAACTTTTCAAGGCGCGGTGATCGACAAATGCACTCATGATGACAATTTGCGCGATTTCACGGTAATACCCGATCCGAGGTCTCCTAAATCTTCATCAGACATGGTAAATTTGATCCCTAAATTTGTAGTTAGATTAGAGAAATTTTACGATCTTCAAGATAAATTCAAAAAATCGATCAACTGTAAAACCAATAGTTCCTCGTTATCGTATGAAAAAGTAAACTTGGGAACTAATGACAATCCACAGTGCAATAATTTAGGGGTGGGGTGTTCTGAACAAGAAAAATCCGCATTTATTTAATTGTTTAAGGAATTTAAAGATGTTTTTGTGTGGACGTATGATGACCTTAAAACTTTTGACCCTAACATCATACAACACGTCATTCCTATGAAACCCCAAACCTTGTTGTTTCAACAAAAGTTAAGAAAAATGTACCCTAAGCTAAAACCGACCGTCAAAAAAGAATTAAATAAAATCCTGAATGCTAAGATAATTTTCCCAGTTAGGCACACGCAATGGGTTTCTAACCTTGTCCCTGTCCGGAAGAAAAGTGGGGAAATCCGACTATGCGTCGATTTCTGAAACCTTAATAGAGCGTCTAATAAAGACAACTACCCTATCCCACCCATGGAGCAGATCCTTCAACAAGTATCTGGTTCTGAGAGACTATCCTTATTGGATGGTTTTTTAGGGTACAACCAAGTCCTGATGTCTCCTCCAGACCAACTTAAAACTACCTTCCACACTCCATGGGGCACCTACGCTTATAGGAAAATGCCCTTTGGACTGATTAATGCCGGTGCCACTTTCCAGAGAGTGATGGACATCGCTTTTCGAGGCTTAATCAATCAATCCATCGTAGTTTACTTAGATGATGTTACTGTATTCTCTAAAAAAAAACTGATCATCTAGCTCATTTAAGAGTCGTTCTACAACGATGTCGTAAATACGACATTTCCTTAAATCCTAAAAAATCTATCTTCACAGTAGACCAAGGTAAACTCTTAGGATTTATTGTGTCAAGCAAAGGGATGATTATCGACCCTGAAAGGACTCATGTCATCTCGAAACTCCCCCCTCCCTCATCCAAAAAGTCTATGCAGTCTTTCTTAGGACAAATAAGCTTCGTCAGGAGATTCCTTCCCAGTTTCTCTGAGATGGTGAGACCTTTATAGAATTTAATTAAGAAAGATGCACAATATCATTGGGGACCCTTAGAAAATCAAGCTTTCAATTCAATAAAAAATCCATAATAGATGCTCCTTCTCTCATGAGCCCCGACTTTTCGCAAGACTTCACGCTTGACACATTTTCTTTTGACCGCTCCTACACTGTCGTCCTAACTCAAAAGAATGTTGAAAATAATGAAGTACCCATCGGCTTTATGAGCTTTTCTTTCAAAGGTGTGGAACTTAACTACCCAGTGGTAGATCAGCAAGTCTACGCTGTTTTCAAAGCAATCAAGCACTTCCGATCTTATCTTTTGAAATCTAGAATGAAAATTATTGTCCCTTACCCAGCCGTCAGGAATCTGTTAGTGCAGAAATAATTAGGCGAAAAGAGGGCGAACTGGGTTACCTCCTTGCAGGAGTATGACATAGAAATCACCCTAGCTCAAATAGTGAGAGGCCAAGGGCTGTGAAATTTAGTTGTTGATTCATCAGCAGGACAACAAGAAGAAAATGATATGTCAAACCCAGGACAACACAATCAAAATGCAATCTGCTATGCACAAAACTCTGTCAGTCCATGGTATGACGATATAAAATTCTGTCTTGAACACGAGTCAGCCCCCCGTCACCTGGATCCCACTAAAAGAAGAGCGCTAAGATTAAAATCTTCCTCCTTTCATTTGATTAATGGTATTCTGTTTCATCAAAATTTTGATGGAGTACTAATGCGTTGTCTTGAGAAAGATGAAGCAGAAAAAGTCTTACTAGAATTGCACGCAGGAGAAGTTGGTGGGCATTTTGGTGGTAACACCACTGCCCATAAAGTTTTGAGAGCCGGTTATTACTGGCCTACACTTTTTAGAGACGCCCATGCCTTGTGTTGTAAGTGTATTATTTGTCAAAAAGCATCCAGGCGGATACAGAAACCAACCTTTCCTTTGCAACCTGTCTCAATAGACTCCCCTTTTCAGCAGTGGGGCCTTGATATTATAGGTCCAATTAATCCACCATCCTCACAACAACATAATTTTATCATAACAACCACAGATTAATTCACCAGGTGGTATGAAGCTGCCGCATTAAGAACTGTGAATACCAGTTAGGTAATTGCCTTTTTAAATTCAAATTTTATTGCTCGTTTTGGTATCACTGACTGTTTAGTATTCGATAACGCTTCTTATTTTTCATCTCTTGAAATGAGTGAGTTCTCTCTAGAAAAAGGAATTAAATTGAAGTATTCTGCTAGCTACTACCCCCAAGGCAATGGATTGGCAGAATTAACAAATAAAAATCTGATTAAAATCATCAAGAGAAAGGTATCTGAAAATCACAAAAACTGGCATAATGCATTGTTAAACGCAATCTGTGCTGATAGGGTAACACCAAAAATTGTTGTAGGTAACTCCCCTTTATTTCTCGTCTATGGCAGAGAATCAATTCTTCCACCACATATTCTTCTTCCCTCACTACAACTATCAGAGAAAATACAAGAAGAAGTCTATCCCCCTTTGGAGAACCGAATTAACGCTTTAATGAAACTAGAAGAGGTAAGAACTCAAGCTAAAAGTAAGTTAGATCAACATCAACTAGTGGTCAAAATTTGGTTTGATTCTAGCTCTGCCTCTGATAGGAACTTCGAAGTAGGTGACCTTGTCTTGAAATGGGACAAACCGCATGAGGGAAAGGGAGAGCATACCAAGTTTCAGAACTTATGGCTTGGACCATTTTTAATTGCTGAGAAATTGGGTCCCAACTCCTTCCGATTACAGAGTCTAGAGGGACAGCCAGACACCTATCCGGTGAATGACCAAGCTCTGAAAAGATATTTCGCTTGATGACAACCCTGTGTATACTGTGTAAATATTTTTCTTTTGTTTTCTTTTCTTTTGCTTTTTTGGTTTGGATTTTTCCACTCACGATTATCAGTTTTTGTTTTTCGAAATACACATACCTGCATTTTGAACTGTTCAGATGAAGAAAATAGAAAATTCTTTCACTGAAATGAATGCTGAAAAATTGTCTAAACATCAATTGTCTAAACATAAATTGTCTAAATTGTCTAAGCGTGAGAAGGCTGATAGCAGCCTTTTCCATCACTGCTTGATCAAAATCGTTATCGTTTATTATTTAAGACTGAGTGGTGACTGTTGGCAAGACTTCCTTTTAAGGAATGGATTTTCCACTACCGAATGTGTTCAAATCGACAAGGGCGTGCTCACTGAAACCCTAGTTGGGACCATCGTGCCACCTCCTACCCTTCTACCCCCTGTCAAACCCTCGAATTGCCCCAACATTGACCTACTCGATACCATGGCCGACCCATGTGCTAAAGACAATACTAAGACCGTTAAGAGGCCTGTAAGGAAGAAAGGCAAGGGTGATGCTGGTATCAATAGTAAGGGAAAGAAGAATGCACGATGGATATCTAGATGTGCTCGGAACAAGCCCAAACAAAACTCTGACCAGAAGCCTATCGTTTTGAGCGAGGATTCAGACTCTGAGATTGAACGTTTCTTGATTGATGAATACCCTTACTCTCATGGCCTCTATTCTATGGAACCCTATGACTACATTTCCAACCTACCTCCCTGCCTCAAGGATGATCCTAACTTCCCAGGAATTAAGTTTCACAGTGGAACCCCTGGTAACTTGAAAGAACCCTCACCTGTAATGCCAAGGCCTGATCAACCACCGTGTACTCAATGCAATTCTTGGCTTGAACATTACTACACGGATGTTCCTTTGTTGAAATCTAAAATTAAATCATTAGAGGAACGGGTTACTGTGTTGTCCAAGGAAAATGACAAGCTACAGGCTTACGATAAGAAGCAAAAGACTACGGGTTCGTTTGTCTTCAGAAATGTTGAGGCAACAACTCCCTTTGTCAACTCAAAGTTATCCTGACCGAAGCATTTTTATATAGCTCAGGTATGTATTTCAACATCAATTTTTGAATGATTTGGTTAGCTGATTATGTTTTCTCCAAATTGGTTTTGTTTGTTTGAATAGATTCAAAACGATTCTGTTATTTTTGAACTACCAAGAATGATTTCGTTTTGAATCATGTACAAAAGATTTGTTTGCTAAAATTGAATATATGTTATGTTTTGATTAATACGATTTTATTGCTCTTGAATTAGTATAATGATTGTGTCGGCCCTGAGTTAGTTCGATTCATTTCTATTTGGTTTGATTCAGAAACGATGTTGCATGCCTTGGATTAGCATCATCGTTTGTGTATGCGTTGGATTAGTATCAAAGATTGGTTTGATATAGTTCTGTTATTTTTTAATTAAAAAAATGATTCTGTTAGTTTTGTTTTGATTCAACAACGATTTTGTTAAGTTCTGAATTGACATAAACGATTGTGTTTGTGTTGAATGAGTACAAAATATTTGTTGGCTAAATCGATTATAGTCTGTTTCGATTGAAATTGATTCAAAAAATATTTTCGTTGGTTTCGAATTGTCAAGACGATTCTGTCTGCTTCAAATTGGTAATAAAAAGTTGTTTGACATATTTCATATATCTTTGTTACCATTCGGTTAATTAAACAAGATTTCGTTGTTTCAAATTGGCATAAAAGATTTGGTTACTTCTAGCATGAATGATTTGCTTTGTTTTGAATTAGTAATTAAAGGTTTGTTTAATAGGTCGAATGTATTTTTGTTATCATTTGGATTGATTTAAAACGATTCTGTTTGTAAATATGCCCAGCTACAGAATCGTAAGATTCTGTAGCTGGTCATAAAATTTAGATTTTTTGTTAATTTTACAAATAAAACATTATCTAAACTTGTTTATTATTGTCCATCTACAGGTATATACGAATTTCAATGGGAAATTGGACATGTTGTGGTAGTTTAGAACATGCTTTTGTTATATAGTTTTGTTTTAGGTTGTTAGTTTTAATTAGAATTAGAGATTTGGGAGATTGTTCACAGATTTTTTGTAAATAGTTTTTGATAATTCCCACAGGGATGTTTTACCCTGTGGCCTTTATATACTCATTAATTTTTGTAATGAACCCATCACTGCTGGGAGAAAAAAGACTATGGATTTATGATGATATAGACTGGAATGGAAGTGGATCTTTTGTAATAGCTTTAACTTTCAATTTATCATACTTTCGTTCAAGTTTTGTGCAGTTTAATTTGTGATCAAGTTATTGACTACTTTAGATATCAAGACTTGTTACAGGTTAATGCGTTGTGATTTAAATTCTGTCCATAAATTATGTATCTCATTTTTAGTACAACAATTACTCTGTTTCAATTTAATGAATAAAGGTTTATCTTCTTCGTTAAATGAACTGTTCTGTACAAATCTTCCCACAGGGATTTATCTAACTATGATGATTTGTAAATTATAAAATTGTTGTCGTTTTATGTCTTGTTTGTT
>SNQJ01S0012560.1:153916-236281 GCA_010110895.2 Picea sitchensis
TGGGAGGATGATTCTCGGACATTGCATTATCCTCTTCATGTTCCCTTTCACGCCACTCAAGCACCATGTTGCTGGTCAAATATTTGCACAAGGAACATAAAAGGAGGATTAATAACTTTTTCATGCCTTAGAGTTTTTTCATTTGGCTTTAAATTTAAATTTTTTTTGGGTTCTGTGGTTCTCGCAGGTGCCCCATTAGCATAGTGCGAGAACCTCGCAGGTGGCTTAAATCTCACCTGCGAGAATGCATCATTCTCGTAGGCCCCGTATGGGCTGCCTGCGAGAATGCCTACGCGCATGTAGGGTTCAAAAAACAACTTGAAACTGAAAAATTAATCAATGAAATCAAAAATTTAAACCATGAAAATGTCAAGGATGAAGAGCTTACCTTAATGTTACAGATGGATCGTTGAATGGTCTCTTGTAGCTCCCGCAAATTGACACCAAACTCAGAGGGTAAAAAGGGGGTTTTGGAGCTCAATAGTGGAAATGTAAAATGATATGGTAAAAAAGAGTTTTGACTCATTTTATTTACTTTTACTATATCATTTTGGGTTTTTATGATTATTTATTGATTAAACCTAATCCCTAATGTTATGTTGAGCATATTTCTTGCAGGTGTGATGATTTTGATTATTCAATACAGGGTTATGGACATATTGTTCTTCATTATGGCGTGTTTTTTATTGTTTTTTATGGTTTTTACATAAAACCTCGAGCGTCGTTTTTGTCCATTCTTACACTCGTAAAAAACATGAGAACATGGTCGAGCATACTTTTATCACTTTTTCGGGCTCAACAAGGTTATACGAAAAAGGAACCCCCTCTGGAGTCCTCTTTAAGCTCTTTTCAGACTCTCTAAACATGAAAAGATCGTCGAGCGACCTTGCTATTTTCACGCTCGATAAAGTATTTGAAGTACGCATCTGGTGAGCGATAATTTCTCTCTTTTTCGGTCTCGTCCAGACTATTTTACGAAAAATGAACTGAGAGAGTTCTCTTTTAAGTGTTTTTCCAAACTCTATAATCCTGAAAAACCTTCAAGTTTACTATCTCTGGACTCGTTAAACAAACATTGACAGACCCGTGATGGGACCGAACCACTCCTTCTTAGGGTTCGTTAAATATACTCCGAGGGACTCGTCCGAGGGACTCGTCCGAAGGATGAGCTTACATCAACAAGCATATGTTATCCTCCTCAATCTTGCGTAAAAATAAAGAGGTACTCGCCAGAAATGGTTGGGGAAAATTTGGGAAAGGGATATGTTTTCATCGTCGTATTGATTGGCAGTAAGAGTTGCTCTTGAACATGACACCCCCTATTCATCGCATTTGAAGCCGGTTTGGGAAATCCATTTGTATCTCATTCGATTTTCTACAAGGTCATTCCATGTGTTGTCTTTGAGTCAATGTTGCCAAATCATTGGTCGTGTCGTTCATATGTTCAAGAGAAGTCCATCTGAAACCTATATTGAGTCAGCCATTTGCAGTTATCCATTCTCTCTGTGTCGGCCTTCCCTATGTCAAGTCTAATTCACATCACACTTTGTTTCACCTTCAAAATCTGTTACTCATTTCGTGTCATTGATGGGGGGATACATCAAGACCCTCCTGTGACGAGTTTTGTTCCATCGACTTCAGCTCATTATCCAGAATCAAGACTTAGAAATTATTTAGTACCTTTAAGCTTGCATGCCTCAATGGCAAGTTTCCTCGCTTTCGATAGTGGGTTTACATCATTGACCCCTGATCGAAAGATTCCATTGGATTTTCGACATCAACTCATTTATTCACACTTGATGGATTTTACTATGGTACCTTGGGAGTCATTGACATCAATGGTGATTTCCCTCGCACTTGTTAACGGTTACATCAATGACTGGTAATCAAGTGGTTTCTGTCATGTTCGACTTCAACACATGTAATCACATGGTTAGATTCATACTTTGGGTGACGAATTTGAATACCCTGGATATTAGATTTGCGATCCAGGTTGCGATGGAGTATGTATAATTTGCGACACATAGATCCACTGTGTATGTTTCGTGGCTATGTCATCTTGATTTGCAATTTCTCGCATAGATCCACAATGTATTCCGGTGGCTATGCTATATTTTGATGGCATGGATCCACAGTGTATGATTGGTGGCCCTGAACCATGTCTTTAATGTCATCAGTCTGTGATATGAGTATGGGAATGCCTACCTCAGAATTGGTATATATGATATTCTGCATATGCTTGGTTGTTCACAGGTTTCCAATTAGATGTGCTCCTGATTCTTGACAAACACATGCAGCTTACAAAGTCTATCAGATGTCACTGGTTCCAATATCAGACTTTGGGGGGAATTCTATTACCCATGATTTTGGTCATCATGATGATGTATTGATGATGGTGTATTTCAGGCTCTTCATTAGAACTTTTTCCTGAGAAAAGTTACCTTCATCTCTTTCCATAAATCACATTTTTGAGGACTGTTCGCAGGCTGCTAGTATATTTGCCTGTGAGAATGCATGATTCTCGCAGGCTGCCTTAAGCCAGGGTGCGAGAAGTTCGCACTGTGATGAAATACTAGGGTGTGAACTCTTTCTAAAGAAGCGAAAAAGATGAATTCTCGAAGATTCTAGAAGGGAATCTTCTAGAAGGATGAGATGACATTCGAATGGTTATCTAAGTACCAGATTCCTTGATATTTTGGGATCATTCTTATCCAAGTAACTAACCATTCTCTCCTATATATTGAGGGAATTCTCATGGAAAAGGTTAGAAGCAAACAAGCAAGAGATTCATTGGAGAATTAGTGAAAAGGATTGTGTGAAGGACTGATGCTACAACAGCTAAGAACTCCAGCAAGTTTATCAAAAGTGGTTGATATTTTTCATGCAAGTGAGCAAGTGTGTGTGCCAGAGCCAGGGGCCATCGAAAGGAAGTTTGCAACATCAAGGCTCAGGTTGTAATCTTTACTTTCCATTAATATGATACAGTAATATGTCCCTTTCCCATAAAGCTATTTCCACTTTATTGTATAACTCCTTGATCATATACATAGATTGACTGTTGAATAGATTGTGATTTCTTCACTTTGGTTGGTTTGTGTTGTCTTGGTATTGACTGCACAAGAGCACTGGAGCGAAGCGGGAGCAACAAAGACCATAGGAAGTGATCATAAGGTATGTTCTTTGTTCTTGCCTTCTAGTACATTCAATAGTTAAAATCTAGGGAAAGAGTATTATTCTGTCTTGTTTTGTTCTAGATCCAGGTGGATCTAGGGAGATCGGTTTGTGTCCGCACTTACGGATTTATCCAATAACAAAAGTTATCCTGACCGAAGCATTTTTCTACAGCCCAGGTATGTATTTCAACATCGATTTTTGAACGATTTGGTTAGCCGATTGTGTTTGCTCCAAATTAGTTCTGTTTGTTTGAATAGATTCAAAACGATTCTGTTATTTTCGAACTACCAAGAATGATTTTTTTTTTAATCATGTACAAAAGATTTGTTTGCTAAAATCAAATATATGTTATGTTTTGATTAATACGATTTTATTGCTCTTGAATTAGTATAACGATTGTGTCGGCCCTGAGTTAGTTCGATTCATTTCTGTTTGGTTTGATTCAGAAACGATGTTGCATGCCTTGAATTAGCATCGTCATTTGTGTATGCGTTGGATCAGTATCAAAGATTGGTTTGATATAGTTCTATTATTTTTTAATTAAAAAAATGATTCTGTTAGTTTTGTTTTGATTCAGCAATGATTTTGTTAAGTTCTGAATTGACATAAACGATTGTGTTTGTGTTGAATGAGTATGAAAGATTTGTTGGATAAATCGATTATAGTCTGTTTCGATTGAAATTGATTCAAAAAATGATTTCGTTGGTTTCGAATTGTCAAACCGATTTTGTCTTCTTCAAATTGGTAATAAAAAGTTGTTTGACATATTGCATATATCCCTGTTACCATTCGGTTAATTAAACACGATTTTGTTGTTTCAAATTGGCATAAAAGATTTGGTTACTTCTGGCTTGAATGATTTTCTTTGTTTTGAATTAGTAATTAAAGGTTTGTTTAATAGGTCGAATGTATTTCTGTTATCATTTGGATTGATTTAAAATGATTCTGTTTGTAAATATGCCCAGCTACAGAATCGTAAGATTCTGTAGCTGGTCATAAAATTTAGATTTTTTGTTAATTTTACAAATAAAACATTATCTAAACTTGTTTATTATTGTCCATCTACAAATATATACGAATTTCAATGGGAAATTGGACATGCTGTGGTAGTTTAGAACATGCTTTTGTTATATAGTTTTGTTTTAGGTTGTTAGTTTTAATTAGAATTAGAGATTTGGGAGATTGTTCGCAGATTTTTTGTAAACAGTTTTTGATAATTCCCAAAGGGATGTTTTACCCTGTGGCCTTTATATACTCATTAATTTTTGTAATGAACCCATCACTGTTGGGAGAACAAAGACTATGGATTTATGATGATACAGACTCGAATGGAAGTGGATCTTTTGTAATAGTTTTAGCTTTCAATTTATCATACTTTCGTTCAAGTTTTGTGCATTTTAATTTGTGATCAAGTTATTGACTACTTTAGATATCAAGACTTGTTACAGGTTAATGCGTTGTGATTTAAATTCTGTCCATATCTTATGTATCTCATTTTTAGTAAAACAATTACTCTGTTTCAATTTAATGAATAAAGGTTTATCTTCTTCGTTAAATGAACTGTTCTGTACAAATCTTCCCACAGGGATTTATCTAAATGTGATGATTTGTAAATTATAAAATTGATGTCGTTTTATGTCTTGTTTGTTCTGTCATTCATATTCAAAGAGCACTGTTGCTTCCTATTTACTAGAAGCTTGTGGAAAATCTGGTGCGGGTTTCCTCCCACCAAACAGCTAAATCAAGTACCGAGCACAGGACAAATAGGAAGCGTTACTTCAGGTCAGTTTTCTATTCGTTATTTAATAGTTAATAAATTCGAGAATTCTCAATAGTTTTAGATAGATATATAGTTCAGTTTTATAGTACAGATTGTTATCTTAATTGCTTAGCTTAGTTAGTTTTTATTTCTCTTCTTTCACATAAAAGATATAAAAAATCAAAAAATAAGGGTTTCGCTATCATAAGGCATTTTACCATTGATTTTTGCAAATTCAGATCAAAATTTGTATTATGTAAGTACTGTAAATATATAATTGAGATCTAATTCTGTTGATAATAGAACATTTAATTCCATAGAATTATTGCTGTATAATATTAGACAGTAAATTGTATATATATATTTCAGATTTGTTTATAGTTTTCTTTAGTTGTTGTTTTCATTTAGATTAGTTCCTTTTAGTTTAGTTTTCTTTCGTTTCTTAGGACTTAGATCGGCCAACGGAGACGCTAAGCTCATCGGGGTGGATCATTCCAAATGGCTTGGGTTATTTAGACAACCCCGGACCGGATCCACTCCTCCAGTTGGCGAGCTTTCATTTTCGCCCGTCAACAAATTGTCGAGAATATAGGGGATCTAGGGGAGTAACGTTGGTGACTGTCACTGTGTGGTTGTCTTCTGGTGAAGAGGAAGGGGGAATGATGCAAGGGCATTGCGTGGGTTCTCTTGTCATAAACCAAATATCAAGATACTGTGGATTGAAAATGGTAGTCGGGCATAAAACTTTCATGAGGAAATGAATGGGAGAATTGGGGGGATTTGGGAGAAAATCCTCCTCGAGACTATCTATGAACCAGGGAGGGGTGGGAAGTGCCTCAGGCTTGGGGGAAAAGATATAAATTGTATCCGGAGAGGGAGTAGGGTGGACTAATGGCGTCACCAGAGGTGGGGTGAGGGTAGGATTGGGAATAAGGGTCAATTGACGACGCCTATATTCAACAATCGTAGGACATTGATATGTGAAATGATCAAGTGATTCACATAGAGAGAAAGGCATCGCATACGTTCATTGAATGAGGTTGTGACATAGTGTATGTCAGTGACATGTGTGTGAGATGATGCAGATGGGAGGGGTTCTTGCTGAAATCTCTGGCGTACGGCTGCTAGCGTCTGCTAAAATTGAGGTAGCGTAGGACAATGGTGGGTGTAATGGCCGTATTCTGAACAAATGACACATGTGAATTTGGT
Source organism: Picea sitchensis (assembly GCA_010110895.2). Lineage (NCBI taxonomy): Eukaryota > Viridiplantae > Streptophyta > Pinopsida > Pinales > Pinaceae > Picea > Picea sitchensis. The sequence goes on from SNQJ01S0012560.1 coordinate 160,059, forward strand.
TCGTAGGCCTTTTCCTCCTATGGGGGATGTAATGGTAGTATTAGGTGAACTGGATGAAATGACGAACGATGTCATCACTCGAGGGAGTTGAATTAAATTGCGTAGCTTGGGGAGAGATGTGCATTTATTGGTGTGGTGTCCATCTTTCTCACATAGTGCACAAGGAGGTTGGACTTGGGGTGGAAGTGGAGCAGTGGGATATTTCTTCTTCTGTCTGCCCCCAATTGTAGTAATGGTGCTAGTGAGTGGGGGTGCGGGTGGTGTGGTGGGAGTAAGTATTGGAATCTGAATTGGGATTCCTTATGTTTGGGGAGGGAGGGATGGTTGAGGGACCATATCAGGTGGATGTAGATACCATATTGGAATTTCCAGCACCATATTGGGAAGGGTAAGCGTTGCGGCTACTTGGAAATATTGTAGACCTGGTGGGGGGTAACAGAAGGGGACTTTAGTAATGGCTTGGGGGACTGTCTCCCAAACCGGGATGTGGCCCTGGGGGAGGGTGTAATCAAGAATAGGGGGAGATGGAGGGTTCTCAAGGGATTCCCGAGGAAGGAGCTCTAGAACTAGTGGGACGCTAGAAAGTAATGAAGACTTTGTGGTAGGAAGGGTATCTCCAGTTTTTGTTCCATTGGATGATATGACACATACTTGTGCTGAGGGATGTATGAGCAGAGGTGCTCCATTGTAAGTCCCTAGCAAGGATTGGTCTTTGAAAATTTCGGGACCCATCTCGATGAGTTGGTAGGCCTCGAGATTAGTGTGAACAAAGGGTAGGATATTATCGATGTTGGAGGAAGGGTTGGGATCGTAATGTGAAACTTGGTCGATAGTGACAATATTCCCATTGTGGGGGAAAATCATTGTTTGAAATACGGAAGAGGCCATAGCCTTCATCGCATACATGTAGCTATGCCCCAAAAAAATGTTGTAATCGAGCAGAGCATCGATAACTTCAATGGAAATGAGGACAGTCTTTCCCTCGAGTTCAACAGGGACATTTTGAAAGAGCCCTTCTCGAGAGGATGGTCATCTATCATAAGCTCTTAGAGTAATGGAGGATGGTAGGAGATTGGGGGAGCCAATTTTCTACCATATAGTTTTGGACATGATGCACGTGGATGCACCTTCATCAATGATGCAACAGTGAACTGTGATGTTTTGAATTTTAACAGGTATTTGGAAAGCGACCAAAGTGGGTAGACGAGGTTCCCCACTATCAAGATCAAAGGTGATGAGGAAAGTATCAACAGGGTCGACTTCCCCTAGGGTGGAATGTAACGATTTCCGTTGAGTAGGACAGGTTTGAAGGAATTCTAAAACTGACATGGCAATAGGGGATTGGGCCAATTCATTGACTAGACTGTAATTGTGTGCCGCCCTAGCCTGAGGGTTGTTGATATATCGTTGTTATGGGATGTGAGGAATATGAAGGGGTGGGTTAGTATTAGGGAAAGGAATCATCAAAGGTGGCCCAGTTGTGACTGGGGTTGCTTCCGAGATAGTGGGAGCAGAGTTAGGGGGTGCACTTTATTGACGACTGAGCGTTTGTAGAAGGACTTCTTCCTCACTAGTGAGGAGGATAGTGCAATTTGTAGGAGTGCTTAGGTTTGGATATTATCCCACTTGTGGTGGGGCTGGATGCATCTCCTATTGGGTGTTCATCACCCCTTGGTGTGGAATGGGGTTTTGTAGTACGACAGGGGGTGGTTGTTGTACATATTGTTGTGGGTCTTGTTGGGGGGCAGGTGGTGCTGGGGGACGTGGTCCATTTCCAGATTCTTTCATCCATTTAAAGTTAACAATTTGAGGGAAATGGTGAGTATAATGCCCATACTCACCGCAAAGGGAACAAGGGAAGTTTGTCCAAAGATTGTTGTTGTTCTTCCCTTGGTGTTTGTTGTTATTTCCCCCTTAGGGGTTTTGGTTCCCCTGATTCTGGTTGCCCCCGGTTGGTTGGTTCTGTTGGGGGTGGTTCTGGTTCCCTCCTGGTCCTGGATTATTATGTTTTCAATTTTTTACTTTCTTTTTGGCATTTTTTGACTGATGGGTCGGATTTTCCATATTTAGCTATTCAAAATTTTGATTTTGTTGAATGGGAGAGGGCTGAAAAAAGTTAGCCCTAACGTGTGGGTGTCCTTGTGATGGAGTCATGGGCTGTGGAGGGCCAGGAAATTGAAAGTACAAATTATTTGGTGGAAATGGTTCGTAGGGTATATAGGAAGGTGTAGTGGTTTCACTAGTGCTTAGGGTATAAGATGAGGTAGAGAGAGTACCCGAACTTAGTTGGGTTGTTGGTCATATTGTGGGTGCCGGCGATGGTCCACTAATGGGTGGAGGAAGGGAAACAGGGTATGGTTGTTGATAAGGGAGAGGAAGATAATAAGGAGTTCCGCCATATGTCGACATATATTGAGGTGATCAATACATAGGTGGTTGTTGGAGGTGTGAATTGTGGTGTGTAGTGGTACCAATCAATCCATCCGCTGAGTGAGACATCCCAGGTTTTTCCTAACCAAATGGTACAGGTCTCAGGGCATCATGTAGTACTGTGTATAAGTATCTTGACTGTTAATAAATGAGTTTGAACTATTGAGCCTTGTCGATGGCTTCTTCTTTAGATTGGGGGAAGGTGGCGGACACATCCTTGGCAAGGAGGGAAACAAGTGATTTGAGAAACCAATTGAGGCATTGTTGCTTGGTGGCTTCTGCTTTGCATAGAATACATCGTTGACACCATTCATGAATGTGGTCAGTGATGTGTGTAGCGGAGGTTTGTTTAAAATCTGAGAGTAGTTTGAGACCATTGTTATGACGGATTGGTAGTTGAAAGAAGGTAAAAAATTCTTTGGCCAAAGATTCCAAGGTCACATGGGACCCATATTTTTCTTCTACATACCACTTGGCCGATGGTCCAGTGGGCGTGTGTTGGAATAACCTCAATTGGAAAGAGTCGTCCATGATGTTGTTTGAAGAGAACCATAAGTGGAAGGTCATGATATGGTTGGTCGGGTCGTCTCTCTCTTTTCCTTCAAACTTGGGAATTTCTGAAGGTAGTTTGGTAGGCATTGTAGGCCATGTGGGGTCATGCAATATAGGATCATTGGTGAGATTAGTTAGATCTGGTATGTTGAGGGAAGCCAAGTATGGCATCTGAGGTAGTGGGGGAGGATTAATTCCTCTCATGGTAGGAATGTTTTGTGTACCTGACCCCTGAGGAGGGTTAGTGTGAGTGATTTGTGTATCTGACCCATGAGGGGGGTTAGGTGGGGTTTTAGTTCCCCCTTGGGAAGAAGTCCCCCCCCTCTTCTGCGTAAAGGAGAGCGAGTGGATGGTTGACCTTGGGAAGTGGACCCAAGTAAAGTGGAAACAAGCAAAGTGTATCCCAAAACGATAACACTCACAAGAGTGTGAGAAGGTGGAGCCGATGAGTTGGCAAGACTAGGAACTCCCCCTAGAATGGGAGGGATATTTAGCAAGCGTCTGGAACGACAAGGATTCTGTGGGTCCCCTATGATGTACGACTAGCATAGTGTATGTGTGCAAATGGTGATGAGATCACTAAATGAACAAGAGTCTTTATTATGATTTTTTTGGACCTTCACAATATATCTCACAATTGCATGTAATCACTAGAGCATAATACATAAATCAATTGATAAAGAAGCATACATGTGGGTAGATAGGTTTTGTCTACGTGGGAGAAAAAAGAAAACAAATGCTCGTGTCCTAAAAGACGTAACGTCCTTCCTCTCAAATAGCACTAGACCTTCCAATAGCACTTGATAGTGGGGTATGAAGCCACCAGAAGAGAAACTAGTGAAGGATGAAGTAATCGGTTATAATGAGGGGTAGAGGGTGCATATCCCGAAAGAGCTAGAGATATTTCCCAATAGCCACACAAAATTCAATCAAGGTGCAATTGCAACCCACAATTTCCACTTGGGTAGATGTCCTAAAATTTTGTCATTAGGTACCTTGGTCAAAGTGAGACATTTAGATTTTCAACCTAAGAAATGGGTCATGGGTTGGATCCCGTCCAAGAGGTGGGTGCCTCAAGGGGGAACACACAGAACAACTAGACCTCGACCTTCAACCCTTCATGGGTATCTCCCTGCCTTATGGTGTAGGAACACTTGACTTGGAGGATTTAAAGTTCCCTATTTGAAAACTTCTACTGTTTGAAGATGTGGGAACCAGATAATGGGGAGTTATTTGGATGCCTATCCCCAAGATCCTACCTAGACTAAAAAAAATATTTTGGCACCTCCCGTGGAGGAAAACTTAGTGAGTTTTTAGAATTTTTTTAGATGTGGTTGTTCGAGAGATTGGGGGTGTGAACCAATCTCATTGAAATTAAGTGGGAGTGGATAGTCTCATCAAGAAAACGGGTGGGGAATTTCGGAATCCCTTTGGAGGAAACTTACTTCAACCTCCACGATTTTCTAGATGAAGCTGTGTGAGTGAGTAGTGAATTTGTGTGTGAAAAAGTGAAAGTGTGCCAAATTTTTAATAAGTTAGGTGTCACCTTGCTGCATGTGGACTTCATGTGGTCCTTACAAGTTTTGATTACCTAATTTACTAAATTCCATTGGTACAACCTTGTGAAATTCTAAAGTCCCTAGAGAACTAGCATGTGGACATATGGGTCCTTACCAATCCTTTAAATCCCTAGTGTGATTTAATCTAAGAAAGCTTCAACAACTCTCCTATATTGTGGACATGTGAGCATGTATGGGCCCGTTACAAAAACCTTTAAACTTCCCTAGTGATTTAATCTAAGAAAGTAAATTCAAAACTATCCTATTCTTTGTAGCATGTGGGCATTATGGGCCCATTACAATTTTAAGATGTGTTTGAAAATAAACTAAAAGGAGTCCCGAGGGGGTATTGTCCTCTCCTAAAGATTTTGTCTTTAAGGGAGATGAAATGTTCCCTCAATCGTTTTTCTGATTCTTAGGATCGCTTTATGGCATGAGAGAAGAGCATACTCAAAGATTGACGTTCAATTTCTAGTCCCAATGCAAGTAGTTATATTTGTGATATAGAAAGATTCCAACTTATCTTTAATCAAAACAAGCCATCCATGTGGAAAAATCAAAGAAAAAAGAGGATAAATATGGATTTTAACCTCCTAAGTGCTTATGTTTTGACTAACCCTTCATGTATAGAGGTAATCTAAGTGTGGTGCATATTACAATCTGCATAAAATCAAACTTAATAAGGCTATGGGCCTCCAACATATCACCAAAACCTTTACAATGTATTATTTTCTAGACAGATGCGCGGGTCGCAGAGTACACAGAGGTGCATTAGGCGCCAATGCGCAAATTAAAAACAACTTTTTGGCGCAGTGCGCAGAATGTGCTGAGAAACATAGTACGTTTGGCGCACGTGCTCGAAAGACGGGCCTATGGGTTAAAGAACTTGCGCACTTTCTGTTAAACGGCCGTGAAGGAAATTCTTAATGAAGTTCCCTCATCTTAGTTCTGAATTTAGATTTTTGCAGGTAGGCATGGGTTGATTATGGTTCTTGGAAGTTAAATAAACCAAAATGAAGTGCTCAAACAACCCAAATGAGGAGGAAATTGATACCTCTCCCCAGTGAAGTCACCAATCTGTTGCGTCCCTTTCGTCACCTAAATGAGAAAAATAAGGATGCTTACAAGTACATTTGGGTTAGTTGCACAAGAGAATAGTGAATGCAAGAGTTAGAAACATCAAGCATAAGAAATAAACAAAGAATTAAACTAATAACAATAAAATAAATTAAACTAGAGTGCATAAGGGAAATAGAACAAAAAATAAACAACATGCATGCCACCAATGGATAAATTGTATTAGTGGGAAAACACCAAAGAGAAAGGGGGACTTATGGGTCCCCTCTTCCTCCAAGGGAGGGCTCTTGAACCCCCAATGATTGATCTCTTCTTACAAGTAGAAAACTAAAATAAAATGGTGAAGAAATACAAAGCTCATTCACTCAAGAGGTGATGTGAATGGCCAAATGAAATGGTGCTTGTATGCTCTAGTGAGGAAAGAGGTTCCTCTAAGAGAATATAGGCATCATAACAATACAAATGAATTACTTGAAAATATAGTGCACCCATTGCCTCTTTTTATAGCAAAGCTTCGAGGCATTATTCAACTAGTCTTTAGTGTGAACAAAGGGCTCTTTAGGGCACCCTTAGGTCTTTGACCAACCCCCCACTTAGATTCAACTTGGATTTGAGAGTCAAATTGACTTGGGAGATGAACCAAAAGTGGGTGAAAGGACAACCAAAATCATAAATGTGTTGTTCTGAGGTGTGCATGGCTTTTTGCATCCACATTCACGCATCGGGCGCATATGCGATTTTCTGGCGTTATTCGACTGTTGCACGTGTGCACGATGCCTTTGTATCTTTAGCGCATTTTGATTTTTTAACTAGTTATATAGTTTTGTGCCCTTTGGAAATTCATTTTATGGGCCAAAGATGAACTAATGAGTGTTTGAAGATGTTGGATTCATGTAACCATTTGTGGAAAAAATTCCAGTGATAACAGAAATGGACTCATCCTTGTAGACCAGGGATTGATAAGGGAAAAAGCGGTAGCCTATTATAAGAATTTTTATAAGGCCCCAAAAATTGTTAAAATCAATGATCAATTCAAGGTAGCTAGTCTCTGTCCCAGGATGGATAGTGATGAGGAGTCAGGTCCCCTTTTCAGCCCTGTCACTATGGAGGAATATAAGTCTGTTTTATTTGATTTTAAAAAAGAGAAGACTTCGGGGCTAGACGACTAGGCTGCTGAATTTTTCACTTTATTTTTTGATTTGGTTGGGGAAGATATCCTTGAGAGGGTGGAGGACTTGAGGAGTAAAGACACTATTAATGGGGGACTAAATTCAACCTTTCTGACTCTTATTCCGAAGGCAAACAAACCTGTTACCTTCGATGATTTCCGCCCGATCTCCTTATACAATCTCTTTTATAAAGTGATATCCAAAATTATTGCTAATCAGATCAAACCGATCCTATCAATATCTCTATCTACTGAACAATTGGGTTTCCTTCAGGGTAGGTGGATACAAGATGCAATAGGTATGACACATGAGAGTCACCATAGCATTAAGAAAAATAATATAAAGTCATTGTCTTTGAAACTTGATATGAGGAAAGCTTATGACTGTATTGATTGGGATCACTTAAGATTGACATTAATAACAATGGGTTTCGACATCCAGTTGACTAATTGGATAATGGGTTGTGTTACTTCATCCTCCTTCACAATGTTATTCAATGGAGAGACGACAAAATTATTCAAAAGTGGTAGGGGTTTACACCAAGGTTGTCCATTATCACCTTTATTATTCATCTTGGTTATGAAAGGGCTCCATCTTTTAATGAAAAGTAGCATCATCGAGGGTACTCTAACATGTATAAAGACTTCTAGAATGATTAAAATTGTGCACTTATTGTTTGTGGACGATGTCCTTATTATGACAAAGGATAATTTAAAATAATGGAGGGAGTTCGTCAAAATTCTTCAATTATTCTGTAATGCATCGGGATTATTGATAAACCTCAAAAAACCTATTGTCCATTACGAAGGTTTATCGGAGGTAGAACTGAATCCTTTAAAGGAGATTCTTCCTTATTCCTTTATCGAGATTTCAATCGAGTTTAAATATCTGGGCTATTACTTAAAGACTGGGGCTTCTAAAACTGAAGATTGGTTTTGGTTAGTGACAAAAATGGAAAATAATATTGGGTTGTGGTGCAGCAAGTGGCTATCATTGGGTGGTCATTTTGTCTTAGTGAAAGATTTTCTGGAGAGCCAACCTGTATACTGGATGTCTTTGGAGATCATCCTGCACTCGATTTTAAACAAAATTTGAAAATTGATGTTTGATTTTCTTTGGAGAGGTAATACGAATACTCAACAATTTCACCTTTGTACATGGGACATTCTATCTAGACCAAAGAAATTTGGTGGATGGGGGTTTCCAGAACCTCCCTCTCTTCAATTCAACATTATTGGTAAACACTCTTTGGAGAGTACTGACACAGGATGACATTTGGCACAAATTTTTAATGGACAAAGATTTATATAATACAACTGTGGTCGATTGGTACAAACATGCTTCCCATAAACAACATTATGCGTCTATAATTTGGAACAGTCTCACTAGTAAAATTCATTTGATTCTTCACTGAAAGAGTTGGTGCCTAGGATCGGGACATTTAATATCAATTGGCAGGGATCAGATTCTTGGCATGGGAGATAGAACAATCCTCTTGTATGCATTGATAATCCAACTAAAAGATAAGAGGATAATCATCCTGGCACAAGCGACATCTCCCAAATATGTTGGCTCTGTCTCAGAGGCTTGGCTAAGCAGTGAGGATCTGGGTTTAGGTGGAATGATAACATCCGAGAAGGAGCATTTTTGAAGGGTTCTTCTGGGTGAAGGCATTACTATCCAGGATTCAATTGATACTCTTGTTTGGACAGGGGGAGACTCTTTGGGGAACATTTCTGTTAATTTTTTTTATTGTGCTCTTATCTCAACTATGGACTACCTGATCAGAAGTGGCTGGAAGGTAAATATTTGGAAGTGAAACGTACAATTAAAGATAAAACTGTATATTTGGATGGTAGTGGAAAAAAAGGTTCTGACCTGGGACACATTCCAAAAAAAAGGTTGGGAGGGACCTGGGGTCTGCTACCTATGTAAGCCCGATATTGAATATATTTATCACTTGCTTATTCACTGTACATTCACAAAGGAAGTTTGGTCCATATTATATACACTCTTTAAGTTAAAAATGAATTGGGATGGAGCTTCCATAAATGAATGTTTTACCACCTGGTCAAAGGATAAATCAGTCTCCAATGGTCTTGCGGCTCTCACTTGTTGGCACATCTGGCTTGAGAGAAACAAAGCTATTTTTTAGGAGAGGACTCCTTCATATTATGCAGTGGTTTACAATATTCTTGGATCACACTCTTGGCTCCCACCTTCCCTTAAACCTGCCTCCATTAAGGTATGCACAATCACTCAACAAGAAGGATATTATATTGCTTTCTTTGATGGCGCAACTATTTCAAGTGGAAAGTGTTGTGGAGATGGGGGAATCATCAAATTACTATGGTTGATTGTTTATAAATGGTTTATCAATTGTGGGGAAGGTACCAATACAAAGGAATAGATTTTGGGCATTTGGGCTACACTTACTCTGGAAAATTTGTGGTCTATCCAAAAAATTCAGATTCTGGGGGATTCTAAGGTAATTATAGATTGGATAAATCAAAAGGGTAATCCACAAGCAGTTGACATTGAAGGATGGAAGCTAAAGAACATGGATCTAGCCAACTCATTTAAAGGTATTAACTTTCATCATATTTACAGGGATTTCAATAAAGAGGCAGATATATTATCAATAAAATCTCTATTGGAACTGGAAGGAAGATTATCCTATTTCCAATGGGTATATGGGGCTAGTGGTCCACTTACTCATTTAAACATCTTTGAAATATCTACCGGGTGATGGGAATCCATCTTATACTACTGTTTGTAGTGGATATTACAATATTTTGTTATTCTGAAGTATTAACTCTTGCATTGTTTTTTACCTTTTGCATTTTGGGGATAGTATATCTTGTCTAGTTGTGGGTGCTTTTTGTATTGGAAAAAGGATCCTTGATGATGTAAAAAAAATTATACTTTAATATAATTTTGAGCGAAGTTTCTATTGGAAAAAGGGTTACTTTATACGTTGAATATATAAATGATGGATGAAAATATTATACAACATTTTAGTTAAATATAATAGGTCAAGTTAAAATTTATTATAATTAAGTTTTACTCATGTCATATTAATATATGGGATTTGCGAAGGTATCATATATTTTGCACGACATTACAATGTATTATTTTTGCATGATATTATAATACATTATTTTTTTCATAGTAATGATTAGATTTTATATTTAAAGGGGATTGTAGCTAAATTAGACAACATTGTAACAATTTTTTTTTAGGATTGGCATTGAACTAATATTCAAAACATAAAACTTAGCAACCAACTACCCACAAGGTTTTCCTTCCCAGTTTTAGCCATTAAATCTTGGTAGTCATACTGCCTTATATATAGCAAAAGTAAAAAAAAAAGTGCAACAAAAAATGCTAAAATAAAAAAGAAAATTATTGAGTTTCATACCTTTGATAGTCTTCAAATTGCATGCCCACTTGTAGATTTAGGCCAACATCCACAAGACACTTCTCAACCTTGTTTATAGAAATCGACCGACTTCACCTATGGTGTCCATGAATTTTGAATTTTGAGAGTGAAAAAATTCTAGAAACTCCTTAGATGCCAAAGAGATGTTGTAGAGGGAGGGTTCCTTAGAGGAAATTGATTGAAAAGGGGGGGATGAGACAAATTTCCAAGGGAGGTATAGATGGGCCATGATTATTCCAACCAACGATTACAAATACATCAACTATAAGGCCAACTCCAAGTTCTTCTTGTGATGTATTACCATGAAGAATCTTACTTCATTCTCCCACTCCTAGATTTCCAGAGTATGGTTTGCAGCCTCAACTGTGTATTGGTCCTTGGCACAATTTTCTCCTAGGGTGTGCTACTCAAAATTTTCTTTCAAATTGTTCCAACAAATGGTTTAATTCACAACATTACACTAGGCCTCTGCCACCTCTCTCTCAGGTATTTCACTCCCCTTTGGACATCCTTAATCTCACACAAGACAAAATGTCTACTCCTATAAAGACAATGCACAATTTGTTCCACTACTCTTTCGAGGGGACCAACACAACTAGAGCACCTAGAGATGATCTCCTCTCTCTTTTGGAACTAAAGATAATTTTGGGAATGGGGAAAAATGAATTGATCCATACCACATATCCCCTTCCAATAAATCTAGACACACCACATAAATCCTCCATTGTATAGATCTTAAGTGCCCATGCAGAATAGATAAATATGAAATGAGGAGGATGGCACAAGTTCCTTAACTTACCACATGTTCGTTGTTACATGAAGAGATAGATGGTTATGGATGAAATATTCTCCTTGATTCCTTGCATGTCATTGGGAAGGGGGGGTTAGTGGTAGGTTGATGGTTTCCATATCCTATCCTCTTGACTTATAATATATCCTCTTGAAAAATAGCCCTTTCGTTGGCCTACTTGTCCATAATCTTATTTTTCTTTCACAAGACGTGGAAAAATTCAAGTTGCTCAAAGTATTGGACCAACACTATGATTCTTTATGTAAGTATGGAAAATTTTGAATTTTCCAAGATTCATTTTGTAATATAGGGATCTTAGTCTTATTTTCGAATCCCCAACCATTGTTTCTTTTCAAACCACTTTATCTTTTAAAATATCTAAGACCTGGTAACCTACTAATGTTTCTACTTCATTATTGGTTGTCATCCTTATCCCCCATGAAAAATCCATTTGCTTTTTTCCCACGGGGTAAAAAGTGAACCCCCTACACCTACTGCCCCTAACATAATACACTACTACATAACGAGGTGGATTTTTTTTTGTAGATGTTTAAACATAATTTCAGTTCTTTTCAACCTTAGAAATGCCATTCAGTTTTTGGGTTGTTCATCAACATATTTAACATCATAATGGATTATTGATCACTTATATTATTCCATGTAATTAAATGACTATACATATAATGGTGAGTGTCGAATAAAAATGTAAAAAAATAGTGCTTAGTCCTTATTATATAATGTTAAAATACTCACACATTGAACAATGTATAATCCAAGGAAATGGCATCACCTAGTGCAATAGAAAATGTCATTAAATGATGTTTAGTGTTAAAATTTCATTTAAGCAGTTAAGTGTATTCAATATTTTTTAAATTTTAATAATTAGAACAATAACTACATACATAAACATCACTGAAAGAAAGACATCCTCAATATACACAAGATTTATCCCATGAAACCCTCTTGGGGGAGAAAACCCAAAAAATCTTCTTCATTATAGATTTGTCAATAAGTACAACGTCTCTCTCCAAGAGAGATCTCAAAAAATAGAAGATAACTAGAAGATAGACAATAAAACCTAACTAGAATAAGGTAGTGCACCACTAGACCAAGATAGACCTCCAAAAGATAACCAAAACCCTCCATGAAAGAAACCTTACTCTGTAGTTGTGTCTCCTTCTAAGACTTGTGCACTTTTACTTGAGAGAGAAAACTTGTGTTGTGTGTGTTCTTCAAATGAGGTGCCTAGCCTCTTATAAATACAAGTTGAGTCACCATGTAATTACGTCAGGGACGACTTGTACAATTTACACTTTTTAATTTACATTGACTTTTACAAAGGAACAATAGGGCCAACTTTACAAATAAAACATAATATTATTCTTTAGGGTTTTGACTTGGTCTAATACAATAATGTTGGCCCTCGACCAAGTTTTTAGATAACATTGGTCATGTTTGACCATTTTTGGGACTTCGACAGGCTGGTCGAAGATGGAGCGCCCAGGCGGAGATGAGATCGCTGTATCTCACCTATTTTGCGGGATTTTTGGGATTTTAGGTTTTATGTAATGGGTATGGGATTTCGTCCCATGGGTTTACCCATGTTTAGGAATTTTTGTAATGTATACATAAGTATATAGGAATTAGAGCGAAGTAGGTCTATGTTGTCTTTGTGCAATAATATGCAAAGTGCTAGCTAAAGTATTGTATTGACTTTTTTTTTTCCTCAGAAAAAAGCCTAATTTTCATTATGATAATCAAAATTACATTTTGTAGATACACCTTCTGGTGTATTCTTGTGATATAGTATGTCTACATACTTCATATCGAGTGGTTATTTCTTATTCATCCCATGGGATTTTACATAGTCATTCCCAAAAAATCTGTAATGCTACAACGTACTGAGTACAGTCCTTAGTTTGCATAGTATCCTTCATAGATTTTGTATCCAAAATATTGTAAAAATTTTAGAGTACATTCTTTTACAAAAAAATTCTTTGGTGTTCCCGTGTTTGTTCATTTATGAACTCTGTGATCTTCCAGTGGCTCATCTCCATGTATGTACCCTTTTTCGAAGCCCTGCCCGCTTCTTTATTCCTTTCCCTGTAGACATGTTGACAGGAAAAGAAGTAAAAAAAATTCTGCAGTGATTTTTTGTCTTCCACAATATTGGCAAGTCTGATATTATTGCATCTTTGAGTTCGATTTATCCAGTTTATTGCATTTATTGAGTCTCCAAAAAATGATAAATTTTTGCAGTCTTTTTCAAGGGAAAAAACCATGAGAAGTTTGAGGCTCATTAATTTCGCATAATTATTAGTTCCATTTCCCAATATATAAGATAAAGTGAAGTAGTGTGTATTTGAGAAGCATAGTAAGACTCCTCCTCCACATGTGTACTGTTGGGAAGCTTCATCAAAAAATTCCCAAGGTGTGGATTTTTCTATGTAAAGTACTGTACTGAGTTGTTTTGGCTTAGTGCAAGTAATTGTAAGAGGCTTTGTGCACATAATGTGTAAGGCTTTGTGCTATTAAGGAGTTGGCTCTGTTCCTTGACTTGATTTTGGGAAGGAGGATCTGGTGAGATGCACACAGATCTCCTGTCCTCTGCGGAGTGCGCTTTGTTGCTTTGCACACAGGAGCCGAAGAATGTAGAAATATTGAAGATTAATAAAGAAGAGAAGAAGAAATTGGTGGACATATCCCCACACTGGGGTGAACCATGTATATCCTGTTTTGATGTGCTTTGTGCAATATTTTTCATGGTGTTTATGTATTTATCTTCTTAGTGAACTGATCTTGATGCATGATAGATAAATCTATGGATGTTTTGTACTTTATGTATGATGAATGTCAGATATGATTTAATGATATGTGCTAAGAGGATTTAAGGGTTGGATATTGACTGTTACTACACTGATCTATAATAAGGGTTAATATGCGATGTGAATGAGAACCATAACTTAATACATATTGTTGGCTAAGTGCTCTGTTAAGTGTTGTAAGAACAGATTTGTGTCCCAGCTAGGTTGTAGACACCTGAGTCCTGCAACCCCCCCTGCCTCTACCTTAGGTGAGACTTCATCTGCTTCATAGGCGTTTCCGAAAGGGCTGATAGTTAGGGTTTTGTTGGTGTGTTGTTGAAGCGTTGAACCCTGGGTCTTCCCCTATGCCAAAAAATGGTTCTGTTGCCGAGACCTGAAATTGTGATTGTTGGGAACTGAAGAAAAGAGGAAGCTTTGTGCGTAGATCTGTTTCTTTAGTGCGCAATATTCTAATCATCTTGAGAAACTTTGTGCTAATAAATGAACCTGATGTAAAGGAAAGAGGTAAGATCTTAAAACTTTGTGCTTTGGTAAAGGTAAGATAAGTGGAAATTTTTGCTTCGAAAGTATGAATCTAGGTATGTTTAATAGATTTTTTCCTAGTTTGAAAACTAGAGCACAACTAGAAGAAAGAAAGTTTGATCTGAATAAAATTGTTAGAGATAGTGAAAGATATGGTATTCTTATGCATAGAAAGAATTTTTGGACTAACAAGTGGGTGCAGGAACCTAGAAAGAATTTTTGCAGATTGCAGGTCCAGCATGGTGATCTTAGTGCGCAGTATAGGAAAGGTTGGGGATCATTTAAAAGAAAGAGAGGATTGACATTGTGTTATAACTACAGAAGATCGAGACATCTTGCTAAGGAATTCCCTGGTATAGGTCCCATTTGTCTTTGTTGTAAAGATGTTGGTCATGAGGTTTTGTATTGCCCTAGAATGATTTCTAAAGTTGAAAAGATGAACATGAGACAATAAAACTATGAATAAGGTCAAGGGACTAAGGATATGTTAGAAAACCAAAAAGAACTAGAGACCATGTTATTATAGCTAAAATAAACACTGAATGATCATAGAGACATCAATTTACCAGAGATCTTGAAAGAAAAGCAGTAAATAGAAACAGGGATAGAAGACTTAGACATAGACTGTGTCTTGGATGAAGAAACACATGTGAATATTATGCCAGAAAGAACTTGGGAAATTTTGGGAAAGCCTTCTATGGTACCTTCATTGGGAAGGATAGGCTTGTTTAAAGGAAATATGATAACCCTATGTGGAAGAATTAATAATGTACCCACGATTTCTCATGGAACATCGACCAAAGAATAATTTGAAGTTATTAAGTTTGTTGAGAACAATGACCCTTTTGCACTTTTGTTAGGAAATACCTGGATTGAGAAAGATCAGATCCGAAGGAAAGCAGAGGAGAAAGCCACATAATAGAAAAAGCAAGAATTGAAGGACTCCATAGCTAGAAAAATCGAGAAAATAATAAAAGAACAAGAGAATAAGTCGAAGCAATAGAAGGCCATAGAATTAGCTACTAAAGTTGAAATAACACAAGAAGGCTTAAAGAACCTGCCCGTGAAGGAAAGAAGTGCATTCACCCCGGAAATAGTAAGACAAGAAGTGTTACTTTTAGACCCTTTGAAAGACCCTCAATAGTGTGAAGTTACTACGATAAGAGAAGATAAGAATAAGAATGGAAAGAGGAACCTAGAGACTCAAATCACAGGAAAGAAGGCAAGAAATCTTAGTAAGAAGATAGAAAAGTTAGAAAAACTACAGGAAATTCTAGAGAAGACTTTGCAGAAGGCAGGCTTGCAGAACCTTAACTTCGCCAGAATAGCAGAACCGCGTAAAATGGGACTTCACCATGACGAAGCTATATGACTGTTGGAGGCATATTGACCATTATAATGATGCTTCAGAATGGTTAGAAACGTAGTTATTGCTAGAAATACCGTCGTTGGACCGTTGGGACCGCGCCACAATAGACATATTCATATTGATTGAGTTATTCTTGTCCGTTGGAGGAATCCATTGTGACATTTCTTATTTAACCCATCAGACGCTGTGCCGACACCACTTTTTGCAAATTGTGATATTTGAACTAACTAAGAACCCATTGTATCGCGATGTGCATTCTATACCTCGCCATCCATCTGATTTCCTTGTCTGTCTGCTCGCCTACCCGAGTTATTTGATCACGAGTGTGCATGTTGAGAAAACATAGCGTAGTAGAGAAGTATGTGGAGGAGATTTTGATAGACCTCATGGATGAGAGAGTCATGTCCACAAGAATACAGGCATCATCGATTGGAGGATTGAAAGCATCCCCCTCGACTACCCGATGGTCTAGTTGACCCATTGCTGAGAAACGAAGCAAACACCACGACGATTTGGCGAGCATGAAGAACATCTCGTCGGTCTTGTCGAAATACATACCACCTTTGACTAGCATAGTGAACTGCGACAACGTCCCGTGGGATATTGAATTTATGTTGATCACTGCATATCTCCCGAAGGGGATATGCGTAGTTGGACCCCAATTGGGACTGATCCCATCTATCAAGATAAGTGAATTCAACCTCGAAGACTGAAATAACCATGTGATACTCACACCACATAGGTACTTGATGAAGATGGCTGGGAAGAATCCCAAGATAGTTCCCCAGCTGTGTATTAAGGAGCTTGCAAGATCAACGATCCTAAATGTAATAAATATCCCCCACTTTGACCGACATCAGGAGGTTAACGCTTGCATTAAACTCATCCTATCATGCTATCATGGACGATATCTATGGCTTGATAGGTGCGTCACTGTGGATATGAAGCTGATCCACCTCATCACAGGACTAATCATGCATGGACTGAACCCTCAGTAGTTCTACCCAGGGAAGGCTACAGATCACTCCCTGACACAACACATAAAGGAAGACTACGTATATGTAGAGAAGGGAAAGCAAGGCTACAAGGTAGCCTCCATCCAGGATGGCACAATGAGCCTATCTTGTCAGCTTATAGATGGCAAGCTCGTCTGAAAGAACCATCTGACACAGGTCACAGGGTTCATTGTCAACCTCGCAGGGAAGTGTGTCGAAGGAATGCAGATGAACTGGGCGAGCTACCTTGTCAACGAGTTCAAGAAGTACTATCACAAAGCATAGGACCAGGGCTGCGACTTCCATTTCAGTTGGTTACTGATTTTAGTCACATTTGTCACTTGGGAGATGTCGGAGGGAGCGACATTCCAAGAAGTCAAGCCATCGGAGCCATTGGCCACAAGGTTCTCCACCTTGTGGTACATGAGTGATATGGTGAAGAAGTGGCAATCAAATGTGGTGTTCCACGCTTACTATATACAGCTGAAGCACGCCATTGAATCATTCCCACGGATGACCCCAAATACTTTGCACACATATAGGCTTCTAGGGAAGTTCCACACAGACCGACACTTCATCTATATCATTGCGTGTAGGGATGAAAGGAAGGAGGAGCTCTAGTCTTATTATAAATTGATCGATGAAGACATGGAATAAATCACTAAGGAATGGCCAACAAAATTTCTTGTACCGGTTGAAGATGCAAAGTTATCCAACCCAGACATCATCAAAAGTCCTTTGGTCACCCAGACTGAGTATGATGGATAGAGAAACACAAAGAAAAAGAATAAAAAGGAGGAAGTACATGACATAGAAATTGATGAGAAGGAAAATGCATAAGAGGAAAGTAGGCCTGACTCACCTACAGGAGGAGGAGGAGACGAAGTAAATGGAGAATAAGGAGAGAAGAAATAAAAAGGTGAAGTAACATCGCCGAAGGATCCCCTCACCACAATAGAATCATCGTAGAAGAGGAAGGTTTCCCCAAAGAAACCTTTGGCAAGAAAGTAGGCCTGTGCCAAAAAGCCTCAGTCAAAGAATGTGCTCACAGTGGATGATGTTGATCTCATCATCAAAACCATAGAGGACACTTCAGAAGACATCTTGCAGAGACATGGAGAAAAGTAGGAGTCGATGTATGACAGAATAGAGAAGGATCTCAAAGACATACAACAAGCTATCCATTTGAGCTGCGTAGTACCTACTATGCCTTCTTCCTCAGAAAGTGCACAATTGGGGGATGATCCCACCCAATTATAGATATTAGTAGATGCCACAGAGGCTCGAATTCATTGAGACCAAGAAGAAAAGGAACAGGCTACAAAATCCATGAAGAAAGAAAAGGAGGAGGCCTTAGAGAAACTTCGAGTTGCGCAGCAGGAGAAAGGAGAAATTAGGGCGATGTTCAAGGAGGACAAAGAGAAGATGAAGAAAGAAAAAGAGCAGCTACTCACAGAGAAGACTGTGGTCAAAGAGACAATGATTAAAACACTTTTCTCTGTGTCAGGCTTAGCACAGGAGGAAACAGAGTCAACTGAGATGCAAGTGGGGAAGCTCGCAGAGGTCATTCAGTAGCTTCAAGAAAGAATAATGGAGCTAGAAATCCAAGCAATACCTATCACTCCACAAAAAGTGTGCGATTAGAGGGAAGAAGCTTCCAGGAACGTGGTGGAAAGAATCAGGGCATTGGCCTGAGAGTGTAAAAAACTAAGTGATCAAAGTGCGTAGACCTATGAGCGCGTTGCAGAAGATCTAGAGCTGAGGAAATTAGAAGCACAACTCCAGGAGACGAAGTAGCAGGCATCCACCGTGCAAGTACAGATGAAGCTTCTTACTGTAGTTGAGAAGATGAAAAGATCATAGGAACAACACATAGTTCAACAGAAGATTACTTTTATTCATAAAAAAGTTATGGAGGTGATGCAGAGGCTCCATCCGGTGCAGGACGAAGCCTTCACGCTTTTTGAAGAAATCGAAGGACAAGGCTCATAGTTGGAACAGGTGGTCATGATAGTAGAACAATGCCTGGAAGGGCCTGTCACCAAGAAAGCAATTCAGTAGTTCGTCGAGTAGGAGGCTATGGTGAAGCAGCAAGTCGAAGAATCTCGAGCTAAAATCGAGGCCTTCAAAGCAGTGTTTCTCAGATCTAAGTGACTCAGGATGCGTCACAGGTGAGTGTTGGGGGCCTGTTGACCCTTGACCAAGTTTTGAGAGAACATTGGTTGTGTTTGACCATTTTCGAGACTTCAACAGGCTGGTCGAAGATGGAGTGCCCAGGCAAAGTTGAGATCACGGGATATCACCTATTTTGTAGGATTTTTGGGCTTTTAGGGTTTATGTAATGGGTATGGGATGTCGACCCATGGTTTTACCCATGTTTAGGCCTTTTTGTAATGCATAAATAAGTAGATAGGACTTAGAGTGAAGTAGGTCTATGTTGGCTTTGTGCAAGAATATGTAAAGTGCTAGCTAAAGTATTGTATTGAGTTGTTTTGGCTTAGTGCAAGTAATTGTAAGAGGCTTTGTGCACAGATTTTGTAAGGATTTGTGCTATTAAGGAGTTGGCTTTGTGCCTTGACCTGATTTTGGGAAGGAGGATATGGCGGGCTGTGCATAGATCTCTTTTCCTCTGTGGAGTGCACTCTGTGGATTTGCGCATAGGAGCCGAAGAATGTAGAAAGATTGAAGATTAATAAAGAAGAGAAGAAATAGTTGGTGGACGTATCCCCACACTGGGGTCAACCACGTATATCATGTGTTGATGTGCTTTGTGCAATATTGTTCATGTTGTTTATGTATTTATATTCTTAGTACACTGATCTTGATGCATGATAGATAGATGTATGGATGTTTTGTACTTTATGTATGATGAATGTCAGATATGATTTAATGATATGTGCTAAGAAGATTTAAGGGCTAGATCTTGACTGTTACTGTGCTGATCTGTAATAAGGGTTAATCTGTGATGTGAATGAGAACCATAACTTAATACATGTTGTTGGCTAAGTGCTCTGTTAAGTGTTGTAATCACAAATTTATATCCCAGCTAGGTTGTAGATACTTGAGTCCTGCAAACCCCCCTGCCTCTACCTTGGGTGAGACTTCATCTACTTCGCAGGTGTTTCAGAAAGGGTCAGTAGTTAAGGTTTTGTTGGTGCGTTGTTGAAGCATTGAACCCTGGGTCTGCCCCTGTGCCAACAAATAAATACAATAAAAATATCTTCTGAAGCTACTCAAACTTCAACAATCCCTCTTAGCAAGGAAGGTATTCTTCTAGCATGATCGTAATGACTACTTCTGCACTTTTGTACACTTGACCATTGACTTGTTCAATTTCCATGAATATATATTGAAGAATTTTTGTAACCACGTCATGCATCTAGGGTCTCATCATCCTTCTGGGCCTTATGTCATCACAGGGATTCAACTAGTTCATACATAACTAGGAAACTTGCCATCTCACACATAATCTGACATCTAGTTCATACAGAATGAGTAACCTCACCAGCTCACATAGAATCTGACATCTAGTTCATACAAAACTAGTAAACTCGCCAACTTACACAAAATATGGCATCTAGTTCATACAGAACTAGTAACCTTTAGTTGGAACACCAAGAAACCAATCCACAATGACTAGGCATATAATCACAAGGATTAGCTGATGTAGTGCACACACACTAACCATCTAGACCAAGGATAGGAAACACCTCCAACCACATAGGTAGGCCCTCTATCTTAAAAATCTAGGAAACTCGCTAGCCTCGAAGTCTCAACATATGCCGACCTTATGCAAGGTCATGTTGACTGGTGCCATAGTCAGTAATGTTCTCGTGAATGAATACTCATTACTACTGCCACACTCTGATGTTGTTTATCTGAAATCACATTTGTAACTCATCACTCCCTCTTACTAGGGAATTCGTTCTAGACCACACCAAGCTTATCCCTGAAGTATACAAACTTCACTCTTGATAGAGGCTTGGTCAACACGTCAACTATCTTCTCATATGTAGTGACATATTGGAGCTTCACTACTCCCTTCTACATCATATATCTGATATAATGGTACCTGATCTCGATATGCTTGGACTTGTCATGAAACATTGGGTTCTCTGACAACTTCACACAACTCTGGTTGTCACACCAGATACAATTTTCCTCCAACTCGATATCAAATAATCCTGCAAGCAACTTATGAATGAACTTCTTCACTGCTAGCTGAACACGCTACTATATACTCTACCTCATCTATACTGAGCACCACACTAGTCTGGTTCCTTCTAAACCATGAGATCATAGATGATCCAAAACTGAAGCAACATCCATATGTAATATTCTAGTCTCTGACACTACCGACCCAATTTGAATCAGTATAGACTTGCAGGCTTATCTCATGATTCAAAACATATCTGATTCCATAGTCAATTTCACCTTTCAGTTACCTCATCACATGTTTTTTTGCAATAAAGTTAACACATATAGGTTTGACCATATAATGACTCAATGTGTTCACCACAAAACATATATCTGGCCTTGTGTTTGTTAAGTACATCAATGAACTAATAATTTGTCCATACATGGTGGCATCCACTATCTCTGAAGATGTATCACTCAATAACTTCAGATTCATCACCATCAATGTAGGCATGGATTTAAAATCTATCATTATGAATTTCTTAAGAATCTATACAATATATTTTCCTTGGTTAAGGAAAATATCACTCGGTCTCTGCCATACCTATAGACCTAATAAATAATGCATCATACCCAGGTATTTCATCTCGAATTCTGTAACAGGATTCCTCTTACTCTTAGTGATGAGGTTATCATCTCCTGTAAGAAACAATTCATCCACATATAAAAATAATATCACTGGTCCACCATCTACAAATTTGTAGTACAAGTTGGAATATGCTTTACTCTTGGCAAATCCCAAGCTCATCAGGAAAATTTCAATTCTATCGTACCATTCCCTAGGTGCTTGATTTAATCCATACATTGATTTATTCAATTTGCACACATGTGTGTGATTGTCATGTGTCTCGAAACCTTGTGGATTCTACACATACACTTCCTCTTATATTACACCATTTAGAAAAAAATTCTTCACTTCCATCTAGTGTACCTTCCACTTCATTACTGCAACTATTGCAAGTATAGCTCTAATTGAAGTGTATCTCTCCATAGGAGAAAATGTCTCCTCATAATCTATTCCTTCTTTCTGGGAGAACCCGCGCGCCATGAACCTTGCCTTTTACTTCTCGACACTACCATCTCTTGAATACTTCATCTTGTAAATCCACTTGGAAATCAAAACTATCTTCTCTTTCAGTCTTAGAACGACATCCCAAGCATCATTCTTTACAATGGATTGGTACTCCTCAATCATGGAATCCTTCCGTTCTTTCTTTTCTGTATCCTCTTCGTAACAGGTAGGCTCAACATAATTAATGTCACTTAGAAATGCCATGTAACTATAGTATGGCCATCGTTTCTTTATTTCTCTGAAAGATCCATCTGGAGCACCATACTTCTCTGTATCCTGAATAATTTCTCGAGCCCAAGATGGTCTTCTATTCTTTTTATTAGTCTCTCGGGATGAATTTGCAGGTCTCTGTGGTTCTTCCATATCATGATATTATAGTACAACATCATTTCCTACATATGTATTTACAAATATGGGATCTTCAAGTTCCTCATCATAGACGTCATCTGAATGATTCTGTCTCAATCTACTAAAATTTTCATCCTCATCAAAGGTGACATCTCTGCTAGTATCAATATGTCGGTGACTAGGGATGTAGACTCTGTATTCCTTTGATGTCTCACTATGTCCAACAAATATACCCTTCTTTCCTAAAGTTTCCAACTTTGATCTCTTGTCCTTGGTGATATGCACATACACTGGAAATCCAAATATCCTTAGGTGGTTGACCTATATATTTTCACCTGTAAACATTTCTTCTGGTGTCTTATTCCCAAGTATATGGTGGGGAATTTTTTTCTACACATATACAACGGTCTTGGATTCTCCTTCCCAGAGATGCATCGAAAAATCTTGATCATGAATCATGGCCTTTACTGCTTCCATGATTGTTAGGTTCTTTCTTTCTGCCACACCATTCTGCTGGGGATTGTAGGGAGTAGAGAGCTCCCTCTTAATCCCAAATTCTTTGTAGAATGCCTTGAATTCATCTGATGTGAATTCTCCTCCATTATCTGACCTTAATATCTTTATCTTATTTTCAGAAAAGGTTTTCAACAAGTACTTTGAATTCTTTGAACTTGTTGAATACTTCACTTTTATCTTTCAAAAAATAAATCCAAGTGTTATGTGAGAAATCATCAATAAATGAAATATAATATACATACCCGCTAAGTGAAGTGGCTAAAATTGGTCCACACACGTTTGAGTGTACGATGTCCAAGGATCCTTTGTCTTTCTTGTTGCTTCTTGGAAATGAGTTCTTCATATTCTTTCCTTGTGCACATCCCTTGCATATTCCTTCATGTTTTACTTGGATCTTTGGTAGACTTGTCACCATCTTTCTCACTATTGGTAATGCTTTGTAATGTATGTGAACAAATATTCTATGCCATAGCTCAATTGGAGTAAATTTTTTGTGTACTAATGTTAAATTTGAATGTCCCTTCAATTTGTATAGACCTCCTTCTTAAACACCAATCACCACTGATGTTTTGTATGCTGAATTTAAATGTCCCTTCAATGTGTTGTGTACTAAAGACTGAGAATATCCTTTCTATGCAAATCTAAATCCTTTCTCATCCAAGACTAAGATAGAAAGGAGATTCTTCTTCAAACCAGGTACATACAAAACATCCTTCATCTTTATAGGATTTCCAGAATCTAATATGTAAGAAGCTTCTCCTACTCCTTTAACGGGATACTGCTAGTGATCACCGTGATTCACCTTATGAGGTGAATCCTTTTGAACTAATTCTGAGAAAGAATCCTTGTAACTTGTCATATGCTTAGAAGAACCACTATCAATAATCCATGTGTCACTTCCATGAGTAACTGTTCCTGTAAGAGATGATATCAATACATATTCTTCGCTCAAATCATCTTCTTTGGCTCTCTTTTGATCAGGTTCATCGTCTTCTATGACATGAGAATGATGTCTTTTATAATTTCTTTTTCTGACTTGATCTTTTGAGTGGGGACAATTTATTGCAATGTGTCCCATCTTTTGGTAGATGTAGCATCTGTAATTTGAGTATTCCCTTTGAAACTTTTTTGTCTTTTGTGACACTTGATACCTTTTGTGTGAGTGAACCTCTTTCTTTCTCTTTCCTTTTCTTGCATGTGCTACTAGAGATTGATATTAATCATCACCTATTTTCTCTTCTCTTACTTCCAATCTAGCTTCTTCCCGAGTGCAATCCTCCCATAGTATGCTAAACCTTGTTATCTTTCTTCTTGAAAAAACTCCCTGAATGAATGATTCCAAAGATCTTGGGAGACCATTCAATGTAGTCATTACTAGTTCAACTTCTTCAACTGTGTCTTAAATGGCTTCAAGATATTCTCTGATTTGAGACACCCTCATGAAATAGGATTGAATGGTTTCTAAACTCTGCATCTTTACACTCTTGAGTTGTTTCCTCAACGTCATCTTCCAGTTGATATTCTTTCCTTCATATAATCGAGATAGGGCATCAAACATTTTCTTTGGAGTCTTCAACGATGAGACATGAGGGATCAAGTGATCCTTGATAGAATATTGATCATTGTCTTTTCCCTAACCAGGTTATTCTTGTACTTTTCCTTGGCCTCATATTCCTCTAGTTATGGAACTTCTTCTTTGACGAAACCTTCTAGATCATTCTCTTCTAGAATGAGAATTACTATATACTTCCATGCTCATAAGTTATCAACACCCTCAAGCTTCTCATCAAGCTTAGTGTTGGAATTCATCTTTCCTTGGATGAAAATACAATAAGAAAATAAAAAAAAATTGAAGAAAGGTTTTGAACTTACCAGGGAGTGTGCTATGCCAAGGTGATCTGCTCCAACTTCAGTCTGCAACTGCCTATACGTCTTGATCTAGTGTTTCATGAGAAAACCCTAATTTTTTCAACTTGATAATTTTGGAATTTTGATCCAATGGAAAGATGCACTCTTCTTAGGAGAAATCCTTGATGGATTTATTTTGACCAATGTCCAAAAGGTGGGTGATGTCATCACCTAGGGTTTTATGCAAAAACCCTAATTTTCAGAAACTATGAAAACTACAAAATTGGTCCAGGGAAAATATGCGATAGGGTTAGGAGAGTATTTATATGGTATTGTTTTCCCAAGTGAGTTCCTCTAGACTGTGAGAATGGATTCTTTTAGGACCGCTCTGATACCATGTTAAAATTTCTCTTAAGCAGTTAAGTGCATCCAATAATATTTAACTTTTAATAATTAGAACAATAACTACATACATAAAGATCATTGAAAGAAAGACATCCATATCATACACAAGATTTATTCTAGTAAACCCTCTCGGGGGAGAAAACCCATAAAATCTTCTTCAATATAGATTCATCAACAAGTACAACGTCTCTCTCCAAGAGAGATCTCACAAAACATAAGATAACCAGAATATAGACCATAAACCCTAACCAGAATAGGGTATCACACCACTAGACCAAGATAGACCTCTACAAGATAACCAAAACCCTCCTTGAAAACAACCCTACTCTGTAGCTGCATCTCCTTCTAATACTTGCACACTTTTCCTTGAGAGAGAGAACTTGTGTTGTGTGTGTTCTTCAAATGAGGTGGTTAGCCTCTTATAAATACAATTTGAGTTACCCTATAATTAGGTCAATGTCGACTTGTACAATTGACACTTTCTAATTTACATTTGAATTTCACAAAGGCATAATAGGTCTGAATTTATAAATACAACATAATATTATTCTTTAGGGTTTTGACTTGGTCTAATATAATAAATACAATAAGAATATCTTCTGAAGCTACTCAAATTTCAACATTTAGTGTGTATAATAATAATAATAATATTATCATGCTTACATGTACATTGTTCTATCCTTGTATATATATATTACTCAACTCTCCAAATTGAAAAGTGAATGCTAAGCACACATAGAAATTATGACAAAATATTACATTATCTTTGTTGTGAAATTGTCATATACACTTCTTAGAAATATATGAAAAAAACACTTTCCTTACCAAAACCTTCTATGAAGAAAACACTTTCCTTACCAAAACCTTCTTTTACTAGTGATGGACCAATATCATTCACATAACCTACCTACGACATAGATTAGTTACCCCTACTTTGTCTTGAAGATGTACCTCAAACATCTTTCCTTCATTAAATAAATAAAAATATAGAAACACGAATGTGCAAATGTTCATTAAAAAATCTCACTTTTGGATGTTTATTTGTTTAATGAAGGCATACTAATCAAGGTTAACTTTTGGGACAAAGTTACAAAGGAAAATGGGTTTAACTTGGAGGTAGGTTATGTTAATGACATATTACTTTCATTGCCAAAAGTAAGGTGTAGGGTGTTGATTGTTAAATTTTCCCAATTCATGTGACAAGTGCTTACGATTGTATGACAATAGTGCTAATATCAATTAGTGTCATAATTTCCATGTATATTCATCAGTGCATCCCATGTTAACCCACTTAGGAGATAACAACATATAATAAAATGATGACTATCGAGTACAAAAAATGGAGCATCCAAAGAGTTGACAAACTACTTATGAACAAACTCATGTTTCTAATATTGGATTCTAGAATGATTTAATATGTGGATGTGTTGAGGATCGTTTTTCATCTCTCTTTGCAAATGTCACTAGTACAAAATGTGTAATTAGTGACTATGTGATCAAAACAATTAGTCATGATAGTTTTATACCATCAAATTTAAGCAATTTTAAGTGATACAATTAAAAATGACTATCTTAAACGACCAATTTAGTATAGGGACAAAAACTATGACTAGATAACCAATACATGAATATGAATTAGTAGTAATTTTTCCAATGACTTGACATAACTGTTGAGCACTCAAAACACCCTAAAAGTTCTACAAATATTTCCTTTTGGGTACCACCCTATAGTTTACTTTTGACTATTTTCGCCTCGGCTTGAAACTAATCCTTCGCTTCTCTTATATGTTTCACGTTTTAATCGATTAAAATTTCATTTGAAAATACAATGAAGAATCATCTTAAATCTAAAATACTTAACAACTACTCAAGGAATCGGTGACCCATTTTTTTCCCCAACTCACAAGACAATTTCGGCATCGGCGGAAGATAATGGTGGAGAAAACCGTTTGGGGAGTCAAAGTAGTATTGGCAACAATGATATAATTTCTCTTGTTTGTAAGCTACCTACACAGGGTCTCTAAATTTTCATTACTCATCATGAGCATTGTCACTAAACAACACTTGTCACTTTTCGCTTTTTACATATCTTCTTTTCGATTTTTGTTTTCATGACTGTAAGCATGAAAACTCGCGGCTGGAATTGACATTTTTGTTTTGATTTATGATTAAAGGAAGACTGCTCATGTGGTTTATTATAGAATTGTCATATTTTTTCTATGAACATTATTGTTCTCCTTGTTTATGACCCCTTGGTTCTAAACATGCCTTGGTTGCATAAGTGAAAGACCTCCATTCATTAATATTCGATTGATTTTGATGGATTTTTGATTCATGAAACTTTGAATTATTCAATTTTTTTCAATGCACTTACCTTTGTAATCAAAATATGAATGCGCGTATTATGGTTTTTAAAATGTTCTGATCCTAGTATGTACCCAATGCCAAGGTGGCATACGAAGTACAACATGCCATTACTTCCGAGTATGGTCTCGGGCTTCACGATTTTTCTCCCACGCATGGTGATTAACGCCTTTGCCCACCATTTGAACTGTCATAACATTGTTTTGATAAGGCTCGGGGTCATGGCTCTGTGGATTTTTATCAAACCCTACCTGTGAGTTCTGTGTTGTTTCCCTTCCATTCACCATGGATCCAGTGTTAAGGATCGAGCCGAATGGCATCCAAACCCTTCTATCATATGATAATGCCAGGGACGATTTAGAAAGGAACAGTTGGCATTTGTTCATCGAAAAATTTAAGGGTTTCAATCTTTGAGTTGCCCAAGAGTTTTCCTTGACCTTTGATGGCTACAGGGAAAAGATAGGTGACGTGCAGCTAGAAGTAACAGAAGATTTCATAAGCCAAGCCATGGGTTTTCTAGTTGTCGGGAAAAAATGGTTCAAGAATGCAAAAGTTGAAGAGGTCCTCTGGACTTTGATGTTCACCTCACGAAAAATTACTAGTTGCGATCGAGGTATGCCAGTTTCATCCTTAAAACCTAGGTGGCATGATCTACTTGCTATTGTGAAGAAATTCATTACGTGTGAAGGAAGATTCAGATTAGTTTTCCTGTATCATTTGCGCTTTCTTATGAGTTTCATTGGCTTCCTGTTGAATATGCCCTACTTCCTGCTTAGAAGTCTGTATAAGATGGGTAAACGATTTAGGAAGCAGAGGTCTGATTCGATTTTATTCCACCATGGACTTATTAAAATTATCCTTGTGCATCAGTTATAGTCCCAAAACGACTGTTGGGATTCATTTATCATACGAAATGGTTTTGGTGACCATGAGTTGGGACAGGTCAATAAGCCGATTATCGTGGAAACCCTTGTGAATCCTATGGCCTCTTTGCCACCACTCCAGACCTGTGATTTTCCCCCTAATAATGAACCCTCATGTTACCCTAATGTTATCCAACAGGAAAATCTACCGGTCTCAGACCCAAAGAGTTGCACTAAAACTGTTATGAAACCTACAGGGAAGAATCACTAGGGCAGCGTCGATGTTAACTTCAAGAATAAAAGGACTGGTTGTTTGATTTCACGAAGTGTTTGAAATAAAATGAAATCCTGTGCAGACACAAACAACACAATTGAAGTAAGTGAAGACTCAGATTCATAAATTGAGAATTTTTTGGCTGAAGAGGACCCCATGTCATACGGGCTCTATCCTGACAGACCCTATGACTATGTAAACAACTTGCCTCCATGTCTAAAAGATAACCCAGAATTCTCGGGCATTCAACTATGTGATAATTCTATCTTTTGCATGGGAGATTCTCCATCCCTCAATGTTGTCAGTGCCAATGCACAGTCCCTATGGCCACAGTGTGATGAATGTCGATCGTGGATCGACAGGTACTATACTGATGTGCCTTTGCTACAGTCACAACTTAAGTCTCTAAAAGACCAAGTCGACAGGTTAACAAATGAGAACAATAGACTCCAATCCATAACCCAAGCAAAGGAGAAACGCCTGAAAACTACATGATTTGTCATTTTCAAGAATGTAGAGGCAGCAATAGCTATCATAAACTCCAAGATTGCTTGATATGTTTTAATTCCATGATTTGAGGTATGATCTTTTTAAATTTTAGAATGATTTTGTCACTCTCAAGTTAGGATATACGATTTGATTGAATAGATTATCTTTCTTATAAATATTATTTTGTTTTGTTTATTGAATAAAATATGATTGTAGTTTCTATTATAACTAGCTATAGAATCGTAAGATTCTGTAGCTAGTTAGAAAAATTTGAATTGCTTGATTTGCCAATTGAAAACATATCTAAAATCTTCCCATTTTCATTTGTTTTCAGGAACCCATAATTTCCAAGGAGATATGAGGCACTGTTGAGATCTCCCAACCATATCAACTTTGTGTTTTTAGTAAATAGATTAGGCTGTTGGTATTTTTATTCAGTGAAATCAGGGTGGTTGCATCCCCCATATTTTTGGAACAGATTTGATATTATCAACAGGAAACAATTTTGTTTCCTGGAACCTATATAAGCATGTTATTTTGTAAACATTGGATCATCTCTTCCAGGGGAAAGACTATGGATTTTTCATTTACAGACTTGAATGGAATATAATACTCATCACAAGTTTAGCTTTTCCGTATTGTGGTTTTATTCAAGTCATGTTTATTTCAATTTGTAGATAGATTATGATTACTTTCGTTGTCATGGTTTACTACAAGTTGGTATGATAAAAGTTTATATATTATCCATGTTTCATGTTCCATATTTAACACATAGTAATCATTCGTTCAAACTTGAATTAAGAGATATATCTTTATCTTTGATTGAATGTTTATACGCAAGTTTTCACATCAAGATTTTTCTTAATGTGGCTTCTTGTAAGATTATGAGATTGTTGTGATCATATCTCTTATATGTTCTATCATTCGAATTCCATCATTACTGCTTCACATTTATTAGAAGCAATTTTAGGATCTGCTGCAGGTTTACCTCGTCAGACAAGGTGACTGGATGCTACACATTGAACATATATTGGATGCGATAACAGGTCAGCCTGTTATTTAATTTCATTAGTATAATAGATATAGAAGTTCCTTGTAGTTAAAACACTTTTTATCATCTGCTATTTCTTTTGTTTAATTAGACAGTTTGATATTCGATTTCTTTTATATAAATATTATAAGAAAACAGATAAAAAATAGCTTTACTGTTGTTTAAAAAATCAATTTACATTCGATTTTCACGGATTTAGATTAAAATTCGTAGTTTGTACATATTATATATATATTAGAAATAGAATTATTTGTATATATTGTGCATATAATAAGTAGAATTATTTCATAAATATTAATTAGTTAAACTATAGATATATATTAGATGTATATATATTTTTCAGCGAGTGTTATTATTAAGTTATTGTATTTTCTTTAGTTATATTTTTCGTTTTCTTTAGGACTTATATAGGCCAACGGAGTCGCTAAACCCATCAGAGTGAATTAATCCAAACGGCTTGGGTTAATTAGACAACCCCAGACCGGATTCACTTCTCCAGTTGATGAGCGGTCAATTTCGCCCGTCAACAAGTAGTCGAGTACCGACCCTCATCGGCATCGACTGATGAACTGATTATTTCCTATGAATAAACCTCGGGAAGGATTTTGCCGAAGGCTGATTTGATCGGCTTCAGAAGATTGACGTAATAGTATGCACTGCACGAAAGGAAGAGTAACGCCCCCGACTAGCGACACTCAAAATTTTTTCAACGCCAAAAAAGAAGTCTCATGAAGATGGAGGCCCACCGAGAAGATGTGTACCTGAACTTTCCCCCTGATCACCAACCCCTATATCATCGATGTTGAAAGTTCCATAAAGATCCTATCAATGTAAGTACACACTCTGATAATAAACGATCCCTGATTCATTCGCCAAGTGACGTGACGTGACAAGATGTTTTAACCCCGAAGTGTGGTAGGTACATTGCATTTACGATCCTTAGTTAATTCATGGATCATGCATTAGTTACTGACTCATGCACTAATCAAAAGGAACCGTTAAACTCACCGATACAATGAATTTGCATCCGCACCTCCGTCGTCAACCAGTCAGAATTTATCCGCAGAAAATCCAATAGTGGTTTATTTTGAATTTTCATTCATTACTCGTATTAACTAACTGATATGACTGATAGTATCTCCCAGTTATTTTCCTTCTGAGTCATTGTGTATGATCCCATTCTATGCAGTAAGAATTTTAGGGTAGATAGGAGAGCGAAGCCAACAGTCCACAGGAACCGTTCAAAGTCCAGTGAGTATTAAAACCGTTATCTTAGCCAACATTACAGGTATGGGTTCACTTATTGGTTTTTGCGCTCCATTTTATATATTCTCACCCAACGCTGCTCTGCACTCATGTTCAAATGACATTTTAAATAGCAGGAACAATGCCTATGAATAAGCCGTCCACCAAGAAATCGCCGAGATCCCCTAAGCTGCATAAATCAGAAGTAGGAGAAAGCTCCTCCCCATCAGTTGCAAGACAATTAGAATTCGTTCCCAAGACAGTATCCATCATTAAGAGAATCACCAAGGAGCCTTTTGTCTAGTCCCCAAATTTCAGAGACACGGAGGCAAGTATTGGAACCAAGATGGCATTTACTCGCTGGGAAGAAGTTTTCAAGAAAATTAAGAAAGAAGAACCCCTTGAATATACCCCACATAGCGATTATGGAATGAGGAAGCTCGACGATGAGGTCCTCCCCAACATTCGCAGGGCTTATCTGCACATGGTGGTAAGCCGATATCCAGTCTTTCCTTGCATTGAGCTCATGAAGTGGATCATTGAACACACTGATGCCCAAAAATGTTTGATTAATGATGATAATGGTGAGTGTGTCGGAGTCTTCCTACCATCAGAGGTTCAGAACTACTATAAGCTCAAAGATTCTGAGCTAAAGCTAAGCACTTATTTCATCTTAAGTTTCTATGCATCACACGATACTAGAAAAATCATGTCGTCTTGGTGGAGAGAAGAAAAAAAATTCACGAACCAGACTGTTGGATGGTACCGAACGATCAATATCAAAGAACCATACATATACCTCATGGCTTTACTTTGCAGGTTACATGGGGAAAAAGACTATTCCCAATTTTTAGAGGCTTGGATGCCTATGGATTTTACAATCTCTATTTCAGGTACATGCTTCAATTGGGGTGCCATCATCTCCAAACAGCTAAGCACTTGCATAAGACAGGCTCAAGAGTCGAAGGAGGGAGATACCCTCGCCTTCTACATGGCTTCATATCTACTAGACATGATCTGCGTCAGGAACGCTTTTGCTGTGATGAAATTGAATTGGCACCATTCAGAGCTGGCTGTCCATGTATACTTCAACATCCTATGGGAAAACAGGTACAAAACATCTTATGCTATTCTCTGTGATCAATTTATTGCATGCATTTACTCCTTTCTCTTCAGAAGAGAATACCCTAGATTGTTAGATGAAGCAAAAAAGTTTATAGCCAAAATTGGCCATTGGTATTCGGAAGAACAAGAAACCTACATCAGAGTTTTTGGTGCCACAGGAGCACCCCACTTATTACCCATTTATGTTCCCGACCGGCTAGTGTTAGGGGAAATTTGTTATCAAACCATCCTACAAGGATACAATGCAACTTTAGTAAAAGACAAGAAGTGGGATTTCATACCATATGGGTTTCATATCGGGTTCTGCATGGTTAATGATACCACACATGCTAAACAACTTGGTCTAGGTCAATTGGAATTTCAGTTCCAAATTGGCCGATTTCACAAAAACGATCCCAATGGATTGGTTCTACAACACGCATCACATGTATCATCTTGTTGGCCCTATTCCCACGACTATTTTGAAGATGAAATATTTACTGAAAATGCCCAAGACTAGAATGTGGTGGCGTACAGGAGAGTTGATCCTTGAGGAACCAAGTTTAGAGCTATGATCCACGAAGAGCAGGCAACATTTTTGGAGCAGGCAGTTCAATAAATTAGCTGATGCCCAGGAGGAGCAGTTGCATATGAATTGGATGAATAAATAAGTGATCTCGAAGAAGACATTGAAGCCATGGGAATTCACCAGGAATCCCCGATACAAATCAGGGATCTTTCGAAAGATCAAGTTGCACGTGAAAGGGGTACATTGTTGCTTCAACAAACCAAGTTGTTGATGAAATGGATGTGGGATGACCTGTATATTTTCATAGGACCTGAAGCCTCAACTGTTGTTCAAAGTATCCCGACGAAGTCAAATGATCTTGGGTCCATAGTCCCCAAAAACACCCAAGGGTTGGGCAACCTTGAACCCACAACATCACCAATTGATCCTTTGGAAGAAGGGAAAACTCAACCAGAGACAGGTTGGGTCTCGATAGAGACACAAGTGCCTAATCCATTGAGCACTCTTATACATATTTACAGTGACGACGAGAGTTCGGAACCCACTCATGACACCCCAGTGCGAGTCCAAGAGGAAATGGTTCCCGAGAAAACCACTTCCCCTGAGCCCAAGGTCCAAGACATGAAGGCTACAGATGGAAATAGGGTCCGAAGGTGGACTCGACACAAGAGAGTCCGACAGACAAGAAGCAGAAGCAAGACCGAGTGGCAAAAATCCACAAAAGAGAATCGACAGCTCTACAACCGACGAAGAAGTAAGCAATGAGTCTGTGCCCAATGCCTTCATCATACCCAATGTTCAAGTCCTAGGCAAATGAAAAGTAGAGGACAGATCCACAAAACAGAGTGAAGAAATTCGAGAACCCACTCCTGAGCGAATATACACCACGAGTAGTTTGAGAAACAACCTCTCATGGGGAGATCAATAGATACCAAAACCCATAGACAAAGTAGCAGACATCTATTTGATATCTTATGATCAAAAGAGGAAGGCCATCATTCAAAGGACTGCGAAGAGGTGAAGGATCACTTTGGATCAATCCATTGTGGTTACCACAGAAGAGAACCTAATCAACACTGCAGACACTCGTACATCTGAACTGATTGGCATAGGAAAAGCCCTCTCATATGCCACCCAGGACAGAGCCAAGAGAGATGAAAAGGAACTAGCTGACACCTGGGAGGATCTTGAACACCTACACCATCTTGTCAAATACTATAAAGGGGATACATAGACCACTGCATATCTGAAGGAAGAGTTTAATAGAGTTTATAATAGGTTCAAGAAGGAAAGGCACCTATTGACCAAGAACATAGTTGAATTATAGGAGGATACTCTCATGGCACTCATGACATGCAAAGAGATGGAAAAATGGCACGAAAAGGCACAATTAGCGGTAGAGAGACTCAAATACATTGAAGCGGTCCAGCAGGGTCGAGAAAAGGAAAATCATGGCATTCGGCTGGTTGGAAAAAGTAGTTTCAACCACATGAAGAAATCTGTCGAATACTAGACGAAGATGACCCAGGACCCACACTGAGAAATCCAAAAGCAATGGGCCAAGTGTCAGAAACACTGGGGTAAAATTAATAAAGTAATGAAAGATGTCGGTCTCCCCGAATTCGGCACTCCTGGTGAATTCACTAACCTGAGCCATGTGTTCAAGACACACTCCATACAAGACTAGCTCTGGGTCGAAGAGTGTGCAAAAGTCACTGATGCAATGCCAGGACAAGTACAACAATTCGTAGGTCACCCGATCAGAGCTCGAGCCATGCTTCAACAACTGAACTTCGGTTTGGTAAAATACTGGGTGCATGTAGTAGACATCAGAGGAGCATATACTGCCCCTATGGAACAACACAGGTTCCCATTGACTCAAACCTGTGAAAATTTGTTTATCAGCTGGTATGAATATGAAAGAAGTCACTCTTTTCAAGAGGCATCTCAGGTGGACCGTTGAAAGAAAGTATTGGATGATCACTCTACGTGGAAATTTTTGTTTGGCCTAAATTGTATTTAGCCTTGAATTACAGTTGAATTTTAGATTATAAATAGAGACATTGACCGATGAGTAAAAGGTCGATGGTTGTTGTAAGAACTCCCCTTTTTTTGGCTGTTGATAATTATTTTGAGACTGTTGTGAATTGATAAGTCCTTCTGGACCAAAGTCAAGTTATTTTCATCAGATGTATGTGATTGGAGTTGGAGAATAATTACTTCCTTTCCTGTTCCATGAATGATGCAGTAAATGAGTAAGAGAAATTAATTCAGTTGTCAAGTTATCTGGTGCAATGTCTTGATGTCCTTTTCTTTAATTATGAGGATGAATCATTGTGTTGTTATGTGATGAATGTTATGGTAGATGAATTATTTTTCTTACCATGATCTTTATTACGTATGTGTTTTATTCTGTTAAATTAGTTTTTCTCAGATAGTAGTTGGATGCTCATTTGGTTAATGTATTAGTACTAGGCCTTGTGGCATAGAATCACTGTCTTCATGTTTGAGCAACGGGTTATCCCAAGCTTGACCTCTTCCCTCTAGTTAAAACCTTTGTCCTGTTATTTTTCAAGTTGGTTTATACTGGCTTGCATCTCTCATATTAGCTCCACCCAAGAGAAATACAAAAAAAGAATTGTCATAACTAAAGGAAGATCCTTCACCAGAAAACACAAAGTCCATCGATAATTTGGACAGATCACAAGATCTCGAGAACCATTCCACTCCAAACGCTGCAGAGTCTAATTGGGCCTTGGTGGTGGGTTTAGTTCCTCCTGTGGAATCAGGGGATTTAGGCCCCATCAATAGAACTGGTGCTAGAAGGAGGGATAGAATGAATGGATGAATATATAAGTTATATAAAATTTCCAACAACCTATAGATTCGTAACGGCCCACATGCATGGATAGTCATCTGACAGAAAACCCACACTTACCGAGTACTCCTGAAGCGGATAAATCACCCCATTCCGAGGAAGGACCTCTTCACCCTGAAATACCTTACGCCCTCCCTCACAAGGAAGTGAATCAATTCAGGAGAATTACCAGAGCCTAAGCCCGACAAATTGGCGCATTTCCCTTCACCCCCATCCTCCCTCGAAGAAAACAACAAAGAAGATTAGTAGTCAGCACTCCCGAAAACGTTTTCGTATACTCTGTCGAAGACTTAATAGATTTCATGATTATCAAAATCCAAGAGCCTCTTGATCTGATACCTGAGACGCCATCCGGCGACATCTCCGAACATAATGACTTTTCAGAAGAAGAACTGTTTGACTCCGACTCCAAATATATGGAAGGGAACAATGGTCATGGGGAGGAAAGAGAAGTTCCACTTCAAGACAAACAACCTTAGTTGGTCGGAGATGTTGTGGTCATCTTGGGACGAGTACATAATCTTCCCCGACACCCGAAAAAGATGCTTCCCAAGTATGATCCTGAAACTTCAGGTTTTCTTGAAGATTACATCAAGAAATTCATACTTGCGATCAAACTTATGAACGTTCAACATGAAGACGTAGTATGCAGAATTTTTCCATACACATTTGAAAATTTGGCTTCCACGTGGTATTTTAATTTTCCAGTAGGATTCATAACCAACTGGACTAAATTCCAAAAGGATTTTATAGACAAATTTGTGGAAGAAAATAATATGGGAGCCCTGATGGCTGAGTTGTTCGCAGCCACCATGACCCCAAAAGAGAGGGTCAAAGATTTCAATCAAATATTCACGACCATCCTAAACAAATTCCATCCCGCGATGAAACCAACTCAAGAATTGCAAATCAAGGTTTATGCCAATGCACTCCTGGCTTCTATTTCCATGTTCGTTAAAAGAGCCACCAAGCAAACCCTTGCGGAAAATTTTTAAGAAGCCAAGATGATAGAATTCTAGATGAAAGGATGTAAAGAAGGTCAGGCTTCTCTCGTGAGGAAAGAAATCTAGCCTCCCCCTAGAAGAGGACTCCTTTTGACCAGATCGTCGGGGAAACCGACTAAACATGTCCCAACAAAGGTAATTGAGATATATAAGATCTGCAGTGCATGGTCAAGAAACTATCGAATGAGATTATAGACATAAAAAGGAGCGCAGGGGAAGGAAACTAAGGCCAAAGACCCTATAAGCCTTTCTTTAAAAGAAATCATCCTTTCAAAGAAATTGAACCTTCCCCAACAAACTTAAACATTGACCTAGGGAATGTCACGTCTGATTCTTGTTGTGCTTACCACCAAGAATAACACTCGGAGAGAGAATGCCCTCAATGGATCCATGCCATGAATTTAATGGCCAATCATTTTCTAGACGAAGTTTCCTTGGCCGAACAATCAAGAGTTCGACCAGGAATAGTGTCGATCAGGAAGAAGCTGACCCACCGCAAGACAAAACCATGCTGATATGGGATCCCAACATGGTCGCATCTTCAGGTGACCTGTTTGAGTCTTGAGAACAACCCACATAGGTATTCGTAGTACAGACACATAGTAAGAGCCAACTTGGCTCGAAAGATGCTGACGCCACTCGGGCCTCGCAAAGTAAGTTAACTCCTGACCTCCTGAAAATGCCTTTCACCCCTGGTAAAAATCCTATAAGCATACACACCCAAGATTCTCCTAAAATAGAGTATAGCGTAGTCAAAGATTTGAAGAAGATGAAATCTAATATATCAGTTATGGACATATGTAGAATTCCTCAATAGAAATACTTCCTATTGCAAGCTCTGAATTTGGTAGGAAACCCGACCAACGATGATAGTTAGAACATGACTCTCCCCTTGATAGATATGGCATACAAGACAACCATGAACA
Organism: Picea sitchensis; assembly: GCA_010110895.2. Classification (NCBI taxonomy): domain Eukaryota; kingdom Viridiplantae; phylum Streptophyta; class Pinopsida; order Pinales; family Pinaceae; genus Picea; species Picea sitchensis. Next base: position 197,902 of record SNQJ01S0012560.1, read on the forward strand.
CTTGCTCAGAAGGTAGGAAAGAAAGGCCTTTTGTGCCGCCCTTCCTTTTGACATTTGAAGTCTTCAACAAGAATCTTCACAATTGCCTGGTCGATTTAGGGGCGTCGTCTAATGTCATGCCCTTGGCTGTGTGTAATAAATTAGGTGGAGTCCCTCTCAAAAGTGATAAAAATGTCATACAACTAGATAGAACCTAGTTCAAGGTCATGGGAGAGAGAAAATATGTGATGATCAGGATAGCGACACATCCTAATTTCATGCAGGTGATTGACATCATTGTGGTGGACATCCCTGAGGCATATGGACTATTGTTGACCCGAGATTGGTTTGAAAAGATGAATGGATATTTTAGTACCGACTGGGCACACCTTTGGCTACCACTGAAGGGATACAAGAACACGATTAGAATCAATAGGGAAATATATTTGAAACATACGGTCACTGATCTGGAAACCTCGAACGAACCAGCCTCTACTGAATTCCCCATATTGGGAAACTATTCTTGTGATTCTCACTTCGAAAACTTTGCTGCTCTCCTGTCCAATGTTCCACTTACTCAAAACTCTAAAATGATCTTTTGAGAAGAATCCCCGACACCGATAGAATATTCTCTCTTCTGTCAAAACCCCGCGCTAGGAATTCTGGAGGAAGAGGTCGGAGAAAAAAACATGGTTGAGGGGAGAGAAAGGAGAAATTATCGTTCACAAATTTGGACCCTTTATTTTGATGGATCTAAATCACAAGAAGGGGTAGGAGCCGGGTGCATACTCATCAATCAGAAGGGTAAACATCATTTCCTGTCCTGTAGACTAGAATTTGAGTGTACCAACAATACTGTCGAGTATGAATTTCTAGTACAAGGGTTAAAGAAAGCCATACATTTTGGTATCAAGGAATTGAAGGTTTGTGGGGATTCTGAGATCATTGTTAGACAAGTAAGGAATACTATTCATTGTAATTCACCTCATCTTAAGAACTACCAACATGAGGTGCATAGGCTAATAGAGCACTTTGATGCTTTCAATATCACTGCAATCCTGAGAGGAAAAAACTTTCTTGTCGACTCCTTCGCCACAACCGCTTCCCAAATGTCACCTTTAAAATATTATGAAGCCTCACGATTCACTGTGGAGATGCTCTACAAACTGTCGGTGCCGAAAAATATTTATAATTGGAAATTCTTTGAAGGCGACGAGAAAATCATAAACTTCTTGACCAACCAAGACAATTTCAAAGACCTAGCCATAGATGATGAAGAATTTCGAGGGCAGAAAAATGAAACTAATCCCCAAACAAGACAAGATGTTGGAAAATTGAAAGCCCACACGATCCCGAAGGGCATAGCTAATATGGAAATTCTGTTTGATCTAAAGGATCACTTTAAAGAACCCAAAAATGTGAAGACAGGTAGCTCTTGCCCTCTCCATGAAACTGTGAATCTTGGGACTCCAGAGAACCCGAAGAATGTAAATCTCTGCAAAACTATATATAAGGAAGAGAGGAAGGCCTACCTTAGATTATTTAGACAATACCAGGATATTTTTGCATGGTCCTATAAATATTTAAAAACATATGACACCCACATTATTCAACACACTATCCCGTTAAAACCTAAAATGAAGCCTTTCCAATAGAAGCTCTGAAAGTATCATCCATCCCTGGAACCTCTCATGTATCAAGAGTTGAGGAAGATTTTAGATGCGAAGATAATTTTCCAAGTTAGGCATTCTTCCTGGGTAGCAAATATTGTTCCAGTGAGGAAGAAGTCAGGAGAAATCCGACTATGCGTAGATTTTCGGAACCTCAAGAGAGATTCATAAAAGGACAATTATCCTGTCCCACCGATGGAACAACTCCTACAGACTGTGTCGGGCTTAGAGATTTTCTCCTTGCTAGACAGATTCTCAGGATACAACCAAGTATTGGTTTAAGAAGAAGACCGATTAAAAACTACCTTAAGAACCAAGTGTGGAACCTTCGCTTATAAGTGCATGCCTTTTGGTTTAATTAACGCAGGATCAACCTTTCAAAGAGCCATGGACGTGGATTTCTGAGGACTTATCAATAAGTGTGTGGTATTTTATTTAGATGACGTAACGGTGTATTCGAAGAATAGATAAGAACACATCCAACACTTAACTCATATTTTCAAGAGATGCAGGAAGTAAGGTATATCGTTGAACCCTAAGAAAACTATCTTCAGTGTCGAGGAAGGTAAGTTGTTAGGTCATATTATATCCCAAGAAGGGATTCACATAGATCCTGAAAGGATTAAGGCCATAGCTCAACTCTCGCTTCCCCATAACAAGAAGGCCATGCAATCCTTTTTCAGGCAAATCAATTTCGTGAGGAAGTCCACTCCCGACTTCGCCAAAATCATCAAACCCTTGTAGAAGATGATTCACAAGGATTCTGAGTTCAAGTGGGATGATGGAAAGAAAGACACTTTCAACAATAGCAAAGCCTCCATCTCCCAATCCCTAGTGTTCCGAAGTCCCGATTTCAATAGGGACTTTAACCTGTATACTTTCACCTCCGACCAATCGCTCACCGTGGTTTTGACCCAAAAATATGATGACAACAACGGGGCCCCAATGTCCTTTATGAGTACTAATATTCAAGGAGATGAGATCAATTATCCTAGCATAGATAAACATGACTACATGGTTGTTACATATTATTTTGGTCACCCTAACGATGATTACATAAACATGTGTTCAGGTTCCCAATATAATATTTTTCCTGAGAAAAGAAACCTATTTCCACTCTTGCAAGATGAAATTTTGAAAGGCTGTTGTAGGCTACTCCTTTTACACAGTGCGGAAATCCCTGATTTCCGCATGTTGCACTATAGACATCTTGCGGGATTTCTGTAGGCTGCTATATAGGCAGGTCGTGGTGACGTTTTAGAACTAAAAGAGGAAAGAAGTTCTAGCAGCTTCTAGAAGTGGGATCTTCTGTAAATATGAGGTGGAATCCGTATGGTTATGATCCTACTAAATTCTCTGATTTGATGGGATCATCTTCATATCTTTAACCACTTTAGCTTCTCCTATATAATGATAGGCTTCTCATGGAAAAGTTTAGAGGTACAAGAATAAAGAAACATAGAGACTGAAGAGATAATAGATTGAAGTCTGTGTGAAGAATCCTATTTCAAGTGATGCTTGAGGTCTCCATTCATCTATCACGCTTTTAAGAGAAATCTTCATGCAAACGTCGGAACAGATGTCTGTTTGTGTCAAAAAGAAGGGCCACTAAAAGGGAACTTGCGACATCAAGGCGATTTGGTTGTATCTTCTACCTTTCATTAATATAATACGGTGGCATGTCTCTTTCCCATAAAATGATTGATATTTCATTACATGACTCCTTGATCACATGTTTAGGTTGTCATTGAATTTCACTATTGTTGCTTTCACGTTGGTTGATTTGTGTTATTATAGATCTGATCTCACAAGAGCATTGGAGAAAAGCAGGATCAACAAAGACATAAGGAAGCGATTCATAAGGTATTTTATCCATTCCTCCTTTGGTAATTAAATTCAATGATCGTAATCTAGGGAAAGCATATTGTTCCATCTTGTTTTGTTCTAGATACAGGTGGATCTAGGGGTATTAGTTCATGTCTGCATCTACCGATTTACCTGTTAACAAATTGGCGACTCCACTGGGGAGACACAAATTGATTGTGGTTTTTCATTGGCCATTTTCTCATAGCCTATCTTTTACATTTTGTTTCAGTCTCTGAGTCTTTGGGAGATCCAATTAGACTCGTTGGATTTAAAATTTTCTTGAGACCCTTTGTCCTTTTTGAAAACGTTTCTATTTTATGAAACACGTCCGCACTGCACCTTATTGGTAGCTCGCGGAAAACTTCCATTTCCGCACCCTGGTGGTTTGTTTTAGTGTGAGATTTCTATGACCTGCATGACTATTTGCCTGTAGAAATCACTCATTTCCGCACTGCATTATATTGTCTGCCCATGACGGTGTTTGAATGTTTTTTGGATTGGGTCTTGATTGCCTAGTTTTGCCTTTAGTCAGCTGGGGAAGGGATTTTAATACCAGTTCTTGAGTGCTTCTGATTGTTTCAACTTGGTCTTGATTGATTTTAGATATCAAACACCTCTCTTTTATCTTTTTCAATTCTTTTTTTTTTATTTTTTATCGACAAGGATATAATCTCCAGACTTGCATCTGAGTGTTTGATCCATTAAAATTATTCATTTAGAGTTGGACTTATAGGTTGGTTACACCTTCTGGATTGCTTAACGATTAGAACACCATTTTCTTGTTTGCATTTGAAGAAACCTATTCTTGTCATTTGTGTTTTTATATTCATTGAAAGATTGACTTGGGTGCTTGTTCAGTTTTTCTTTTCATTGATTTCTTATCCTTTCTTAGTTTCGTCCTTGTTTTTTTTTTTTCGAAAGGAAAAAATTGAAGTCTTTTAAGTCTTTAGGCGATCATTTAAATAGAAAATATTGGCATTCCAAAAATTTGAAAAAGAGCAAATAGTGAAATTATATCATTTATGATTGTTGGGTACTGCATTTAAAAGAATAGAATTGTACATCGTAGTTCACATTGCTCCGGAAAATTTCTCTCTCCATATTGTAGATAGAATTCATTGAACAAAAAATTGCATCATTCATTTATATTTACACGTTATTGGGTCAAAGTACCACATACCATTGGTTTCATTCCTGTCTCCCTCTTGAGTAACAACAACCTTTAATAATATTGCAAAATTCTAAAAAAAATAAAAAAATTCAACTAGTATTTTTTTCTAGGGCTCTTTTACACCAACATTAGCTAGGCTAGAGCTTTGGAATAGGCAGTGAGACACACTCTCCAAAGAACAAAACAAACCATAGTATCTTGTGATAGGGAGTGTTCAAATCCATTTGCCACGTTTTATCCTAGGAATCCCTTCTCACACAAGGGTCAAACCTGAGGTCGCATTGAGATTGGCAAAGTTACTCACCCTGCTTTGTTGATATCAGTGTAGGGATTACACGTATTATGGGGGTCGCTTGAATTTATACCCACAATGATGAGTGGAAGCCTCTCAAGTTGATTTTGGGATAGATACCCTACCCTTGTGTGTGAATCAGATTGTCGATTGTTTCCCTAGGCATCACTATTGTTTGTGGTAACTTTAGTAGCCTATATCCTTAGGGTCTTACGCAAGGTGACTGTGAAGGGGTAAGTTTTCACGGTACCTGGAATCAACATTGGTCAGACTCACTCATACTCCTTGGAGGGTATACCCACGATTATTTGTGGGAGCTTGCACCAGGGTGTAAGTCCATTAAGAAGGTCGTCAACGTAACTTTTCCACCCTAGCCTAGCCCCTTCTTGTCTTGACTTTGCGACATTGGATTTCATCACCAACTAGTGACTTCGAAATAAGGAGGTCTCATTTGCTTGGTTTGATTCCTAGATTCTACTAGCGAGTGTTGTTTGTTTCCATAGTTGGCCATAAAGTTTCTTTTATAATATATTTAGCTTCGCCAACATTGACCCTCCACGTCATTCACGTAGGATGCAGGGACTACCTCTGAAAGATCTAGAAGTTTCACAACCCTTTCCTCCTAACCCACCAAACGTTTCTCCTCAACAGAGTGATATCCAGGACAACATACCTTCACAGCCAGAAAGGATCGATTCCCTAAACAGTTTTCAGCTTCTTTCTGACCCTATAGAATCTTTCCACCTACCTCTTAGATATGAGAGATGCGTTCTATGCCTCAATTCAGCAAGAGAACTTGTTGTTGACACCTCTAGATTACCTCTCGATATTGTTGCCTTCTTAGACAAGGATCCTCTTGAAGCCACTGACACAACAATTTCTAGATGAAACCTTCTTACCTCAGAAACCGAAGTTGATATACCCGCCACCTGTGAACCTCTCGAAACATCTTACACATTCACGATACCCCTGGATCATTTTAATACTACAACGTGCTATTATTTTCCTTGTTCAGAAACGGTGTCAACCGACCCCAATTTAACCACCCCTCTCCAGTAGGCTCATTCTATGGTGATCCMAAATACTACGACTATTCCCACCGAAAATACGGTGGTCGGCCAAATACCTATTGGTACACCACTTTTACCTAGTCAGATCCCATCCCTTCCTCTTGGGTATAATGCGTTGAATGCTTCTATTCCTRTTCCTACCCAAGTCCCATTYRGAACTCTTGGAGTCTCCACTCCTTCTGGGMACAATMTTGTTCCTGGTTTTATTTTGACACTTCCTCAACCCCCTTCCATAGGGTCTTATCCATCCCCCATCAGAAGAACCGACCCTAGTGGCACCACTCATTCTTTCACACCTAATTACCAGATTTCTGTTGGTAGACAATTTCACCCTGGAGGCCAAACGCAATCCCCTTTTGGAGGTTAAATCCCAATTGGGATGCCACCCACGGTTGGAGGGAAACCCCCACCTACCCCACCCTATGGAAAAAAAATACTTGCAGGCTTGGCCCAATATTGGAACTATCTTACCCAAAATAATCCTCAACTGACTGGGGGGAAACAACCTCAATATAGTTCTTTTATACCCCCTAGTGCAGGCCAACCATATCCAGGTCCATGCAATTCCATTTGGGGTTCGAACGTTCGAGCCAATATCCCTGTTCAAGGGAAAAAACCTAACCAATATAACCCTATGGGTTACATGCCTCCACACCAACAACCGAATCTACCCGGATATTCTCATTATATGCAAAATGCTTACGGTCCTACTGGTATACCTACGAGACTTCCTCCCCAAAGTCACCAGTACCCCCACGTGAATAGATAGTTACCCTTCTTTTCCACCCTGGACCTCCCTGATCTGTCTAGAATTTTAAATGACCATGTTTGTTACTCTCCTCAGTGGCCCATCATACCAGCTAAAATACCATACGACATTCCTAAGTTCGATGGTAAATCGGGAGAGGACCTGAACACTCACGTAATGAATTTCCACCTTTGGTGTTCATCCAACTCTTTGATGGATGACTCCATTCAATTATGTATTTTTCAATGAACTCTCATGGGTTCAGCTGCGAAGTGGTATATAGAATTATCATGAGGTTTCTTCACCGATTTCAATACCCTAGCTATGGCTTTCCTCACTCACTACCAGTTGTCAATCCATTATGAAACAGGGACTGCGATTTTGAGTTATTTCAAGCAAAGTAAAGCCACTCATATCTCCAATCACATTCATGAGTGGAGATGAAGACGACGTCTAATCAAACTCGATCTTCCCGATTAGTTATTGGCAGAATGGTTCCTGAAATCCTTCATGAATGACATATCTAAAGACATTTCTATGGGTGGAGTCATCATAGAATAATAGGCGATCAGTTGTGCCTAGTATCTCGATCTCGCTTATTCACAAATGGGTACTCTTTATGATCTACTCTTTGATGCACCTCTCCCTTCTACCATGACCACCTCAGTGGCCCCAACAACTTCTCATTCCATTGATGGTGTGATAGGTACTTTCCATACTCAACCTCAGTCTTCACAGACCTCTCACACCACACCCAAATCCCATGCTTCTAATGCTCAAACTTCTTCGACGCCCACCACTCCCACTGGTGAAACTTCAGAAGTGAACGTCGTTCAATCGACTCCTACCGGTAAGAAAATATCTAAAAAAAGGAAGGGTAGGAATAAGGAGGATAAGAACAACAAACCGCAATCCGATAAGACCAAGACACAACCTGCTGAAGATAAGGATAAACGCAAACCTCACTATCCTTGCCTTATCTGTGGTGATGATCACTACACAAAGGATTGTCCGAGATGTGCTGAGGTCACAAAGTTCCTCCAAGGGACCCCAAAACCTCCTACCCCTATCGTCTTGTCTCAACCCTTCCCTTCTCAACAACAGGGTCAATTGGTCATCCATGATCAACCTTCTTCCTCCACCACCTCTTATGTACTTATGTGTAATGGTGATTCAAAGAAGAATGACATCACACTTACCACTCATACCAAAGATCGCCCTTCCTCCAAGGAGAAATTTGATGATATACCACCTTTGTTAGTTCAACAATCTCCCTTGGCTCCACCTTCCAACGGTCCTCTTCATCTCAAATGACCGAACCCCGACACAGTCCTTCGCCCTCCTCTCAAGGGCGTGGTTCGAAAGTTTGCTTTCAATCCTCGTGTGTGATGCCCAGAACTACAATATAGTAGAAGATATGGCTCAAGCACCATCTGCGATGTCAGCCCTCGAAGTCTTTCTGATTTGTCCTACACAAAAAAAGGCATTGTTGAAGGCTATCGGTGGAATCGACCCGATGGATACAAATTTAATAATCTTTGACTTGGAAGATCACATTCCAAGGTTACCCCCTCAACTTGCGTTTCAAATACAAGTTGTTGTCTCTGACAAGAACATTTGTAGAACAATTATTGATGAGGGTGCCTTGACATGTGTCATGTCCATTGCCTACTGGAAAGCCATCGACTCTCCTCCCTTAACTGAATCACACAACATGCTCAAGGCCTTTAATGGGTCTGGATTTCATCCCTATAGTGTCCTCCCTTCACTGCCTATTACGTTAGAAGGGGAAAAATGGTCAACGTTGAAGTTGAGTTCTTTGACGCACCTCTTGAGTACAACCTTCTACTCGGTCGTAGCTGGATCGATTCCATGCATGTAGTCATGTCTACTCTTTTCCAAATTGTGTGTTTTCCGCATCAAGGAAAGGTAGTTACTGTAGACCAACTAGCCTTCTTCAACTCTTACACACGTACCAACAACATACCTTTCATTGCAAAGACACCCCCTGGATACGAGAATGTCGACGTGGGTCTACTAAAAGATTCCACTCTGATGGGTACATTCCCAATCCCACTAGTTGACATTCCACCACCTCTGGTTGCCTCGATCAACATGATTTCCACCTCCGTTCGTGAAACCCATTCATCTTTTGACCCATGGCTAATACTTGAACCTGGTGATTATTCCCACTATGGTGACTAGATACCTTTAAGTCCGATTGAATCTGCCTATCAAGCCATTCAATCAACATCCCCCTCTACCCCCTCTTTCGGTGATTCATCTCCTGATCCTTTTCACGTCATTTTTCCCATAGATGATATGATCATGTCGACTATGTCCATGGAAGAAACTCCTTGGGACGATGGACATCATCGTTCCATTATTTTTCTGGAACCACACACACTCGAGAGTTACCAATGGATTTCGACCCCGTCGACCGTTGTCGTTATTACTTCGGTTCCCAACTCCACACATGATGTGTTATATGAAGGCAACTTAAGAAACATTTCACCCACTATCCCCCTCGACATCTCTATCAAACCTGGAGTTGTTGAAAGTGTCCATATCGGAGCTTCATGTTCCACCAATGAATTTGTCACATACAAGTCACTTTTACAATAATTCCATGACATATTCATGTGGAGCTATGAAGAGATGCCTAACATTGACCCCAATATTGTTGTACACGAAATTAAGACATACCCAAGCGCTAAACCCGTCCAGCAAAGACTTCGCCTGGTCCACCCCCACAAAGCCGTCGCTATCAATATTGAAGTCGAGAAACTTCTTAAAGATGGATTTATTTATCCCATGGCTTTAACTAATTGGGTATCCAATCTAGTTCTGGTTAACAAGAAACAAGGTACGATCTGTGTTTGTGTTGATTATAGGAATATCAACAAATCTTGTCCTAAAGACAACTTTCCTACCCCCTTCGTTGACCAAATCATCGATGATTGTGCCACAAGTGAAATCTTCTCTTTGATGGATGGTTTCTCTGGATATAATCAAATCAACATCTTACACACGGATCAACACAAAACCACTTTTATTTGTCCTTGGGGCACTTTTGCCTACCGGAAACTACCCTTTGGTTTAAAGAACATCGGTGCCACATTTCAACGTGCCATGTCTTATGCTTTCCATGATATTAAGCACATTGTACAACCATATTTAGATGACCTACCAATGCATTTCATGCATCGTAGTGATCATTCAACCCACCTACGAGCCATTTTCCTTCACTGTCGGTTCTATAGTATATGCTTAAACCCACACAAATGTGTATTTTATGTGGAGTCTGACCGAATCTTAGGCTTTATTGTGTCACGTCAAGGGATTTGGGTAGATCCTTTGAAGGTTGAGGTCATTCTCAATCTCCCTCCTCCTTCTTCACTTTGCCATCTACAAAGTTTGCAAGAGAAGGCAAACTTTCTACGTCATTTTATCCCAAACTACACTGAGTTAACACTTGGATTTACTTGATTATTAAAGAAAGGCTCTGAATTTGTATGGGACACCACCACCAACAAGGCCTTTGACGCTTTGAATTTGAATTTAACCCGTACCCCACTACTTTTCTTGCCCAATTATAGTTGAGATTATTTCCTTTATCTCGCTGCTTCAGATTCAACCATCGCCATGGTTTTGGTCCAAGAGGATGATTCTCATGATGAACATGTTATTTATTATTTGAGTCGGAGTCTCACGACTACCGAAGCCAAGTATTTACATGTTGAAAAACTGGCCTTGGCAGTTGTTCAATCTGTCCAACATTTCCGACACTATATCCTTTCACGCAAGACCACAATGATTTCTGATTGCAACCCCATGCAACACATTCTTACACACCAATTGCTAGGGGGAAAATACTCCAAATGGATTGTGATACTCTAGGAGTTTGAATGTGCTAAGTCCAAGAAATCCTTGGTGTTTGCTGAATTGATATGTGACCTTCCCTGTTCTGAGACAGAAAATGTAGCAGAGGATTCATTAACAGATGAATCCCTTTTTATGATCAGTTCTGATGACCTTTGGTATGGAGATATCATTATATATCTCCAGACTCAGACTTTCTAGCCCGATTTGTCAGTACTGACCTTCGTCGCATACGTTACCAAGCCCGTCAGTATATCGTCCTCGATGATACTCTTTATTGTCGTGGAGTTGACTCCATTTTTCGAAAATGTCTCACTTATGATGAGGTTAAGAAAGATTTGAATGAATGCCATTCTAGAGCATGTGGTGGTCACATGTCTGGGTATTCTACTACCCAAAATATCTTACAAGTTGGGTATTTTTGGCCTTCTCTATTCAAATATTGTATTATTTCCGTCCAAAAATGCCATGCTTGCCAAACATACAATAACAAAATAAGATCTCACCCCGCTCCCTTACATCCTATAGTTTCCATTGGACCCTTCGCTAAATGGGGCATCGATTTCATGACATGTAACCCTCACTCGACCGGGGGGCATGGGTACATTATTGTAGCCATAGATTATTTCATGAAATGGGCCGAGGCGATGCCTACATTCGACAACACAGGTAAAACTGTATCCCTATTCATCTTCAATCACATTATTACACGATTTGGAATCCCACAGGCTATCATCACCAATCACGGTAGCCACTTTCAAAACTTTATGATGTTTGAGCTTATGAACAAGTTGGGTCTTCGACATGAAAACTAAACCCCCTACTATCCACAAGCCAATGGCCAAGTCAAAGTAATAAACAAGGTACTTATTACCATGCTTTGACGAATTATCGGAATTCACAAAACAAGTTGGCACACGATGTTGTTCTGAGCATTGTGGGCCTATCAGACATCCGTGAAGTTATCCATGGGGTTTACACCTTTCTAATTAGTGTACGGTTTAGAAGTTGTTCTACCAATTGAATGTGAAATTCTATCATTAAAACTAGCCGTCCAACTTCTCCCAAACACCTATGCTGAGGAGGAATGTTTGTTGTATCTTACGCAATTGGACGAAATCCGTCGCGATGCCACCCTAGTTATTGAAACCCAGAAGAAACGCGTAAAATCCCAATACGACAAACATGTCAAGACATGTGTGTTTTCTGAAGGTGATCTAGTTCTCCTCTATGAACAAGATTGTGATTTTCTAGGAGCCGAAAAATTTGAGGCTATGTGGTGAGGCCCTTATATTGTTAAAAGAGTGTTGGAGAAAGGAACCTACAAGTTAGTAGATTACGATGGCATTCCTTTGAGTGAACCCAGAAATGGGATTTACTTCGCTTGGGATTCGTCACTTCATTATATGACTTGATTCGCAACTAGTAGTACTACAGTTAAACAATGTCTATATTATCCGAAGACCTACTCTATTATGGGTATATTTACGAATCCGCCTCTTGGAACATCATTTCGATTATATTGAATATCAACACATTCCTAGATGTCTAAATACATTAATTGATGCTCTAGCTAATTATGTATTAGACAAACATTTGAGACATTTGTAATTCCAAACACATTTCACATATTATACAAAGAGTAGAGTAAATAGGTAAAAACCTCATATTATACAAAGAGTAGAGTAAATAGGTAAAAACCTCATGTAAAAACATTATATCATTATATATATATATATATATATATATATATATATATATATATATATATATAATGATATAATGTTTACAAAAAGAGTTTTCATCCGAAGATCAAAATATCAAAATATAGAGCTCATGGCCCCTACAAAATGTCATCATGGATGCCTCTCACGGTAGCATACTACTGCTCTCGCTACCCTATGTAGTAACCAACTAAGTGAGATGGATACGCCTACAATATGGCATTGATAACGCCTTGGGATCTCCTCAATGGATATATCAGGGATGTCTGTCGTCAAGCCTTCCAGGTTCTGCTCTATCACATCATAATCCTTGGCATCCCATCCAGCTACTATGCGTGTCTCTCCTCACCTATGAATAGGAGAAGAGCCTGGGGGTCGGTATGGCCCTACATCTGCATGATTAAAATTTTTGATTAGTCTTTCGATTGGAAACACAAAAACATCAAATATTTTAAAAACTCATAAAAACATTGTAAAAAACAAATGCCTTTCTTACCTAGATCTCCCCACTGAGATCCCTCAGGGATAACCAAATTTGGATCACCCCGAAAGTATAGACCGGCATAAGCATAATCATCAATCATCAGGATTTGTGGTCCCAACCAATTGAAGAATGCATCATCATAATTCACAATTCAGCCCGCCACATGCCATGTCAGCAGATCACACCATCTTTTCATTCGTGGGTCTCTCGGGGCTGGTATTCCCCATTCTACCTGCAAGCGTAGGTGTGGAACTCTTTCTAGGAAGAAATATACTAAAATAGACCTATAATCGAACTGTTTGAGGTCCCCATTCTTGCTTTTCGTGAGTTGCGTTTTCATGCTGCGTAATACACCATCACACCAATTGAATACTCGAGGCTCCAAGAATTCAATAGCATATTGGAAGTAACTTTGGAGTGCCATGTATGGCGAAGCACTCCCTGCCATCTATGCAACAATAACAAAGATGGTCCTAAGAGTCAAACCTCTCACACCTCATATTGCTACTTTTCCTTTACGTCTTCCGGCATCAAGTTCACAATGCCGATGAATGTACTCACTCATGGGAAATCCCACACCTCGACCACCTATCAAAGTCACACGTGCCCCACGATGGGACAAACCTGTCAGGAAATAAATTTCCTCAATATCCAAAGAGAGGGCATGAACTCCCACATGGAACACTTGTTGTTCTGAATCCCACATATGAACCAGATATTCTAGTAATCTTCGTTGGGCTCTCATGCCCTGAACTTTGAAGAATTTTAATAGACCACATTGACGGAGTGCATTCACGGTCCTCGGATCATTTAAATCCATGATATCATCTTATTCATGCTCACACTCTTTCCATTCCAACATCTTTGCAAGCAAACACCTGCATGGGAAACAGAGAAGATCTTTAGCACACTTTTTCAACATGGGAGTTTTGTTGAGTCAACGTTCACTTTTCATTTTAGTTTTCTAGCTGCCGCAATCAATATTCAATTACATTGTGGAATTTCCGCGAGCGCGCCTCAACACACCTGTGGAAATTGTTGATTTCCACAAGCCTCGTTATAGTTCACTCGCGGTAGCCTCAGCGCACGACTAGCAGTCCCAAATCATCAAAAAATCTTGATTTTTTACCATAAAAAACAAAAAATAATCCATTGAAAATATAGAGAAGAGATGCTTACCTCTTTTACACAATTCGTTCGTTGAATGATCTCCCGTGGCCTTCGCAATCTGTCGCCAAAGTTGAGGTAAAAAACAAAGGTTTTTGGTAAGTTTTTGACCAAGTGAAAATAAAATGGTGAAAAAGACTTTTTGCTTCTATTTATTTCTTTTTTATCATTTTCTAATATTTTGTTTTATATAAATACATTTTAGTTAAAAACCCATTAACTCTAAAGGTATTGTAAATGTTTTTCTCCTTGCACGAAGAAATTTAGGACCTTGGACAATGAATTATGGACAGTTTTTGCGATTTATTCTATTTTTCGTCACATGTACAATTACTTTTTAGGGTTTTTCAGAAAAACCTCAAGCACAATATTTGTTCGTTCTCAGGCTCAAAAACCAATGAGAATGTAACCGAGTATACTTTTGTCGTCTTTTCGTACTCATCATGGTAACACAAAAATAATGAAACCTATGGAGAATTCTTTAAGCTCTTTTCATGCTCCTTAAAAATGAAAAGATTGCCAAGCGACCTTGTTCTTTTCACGCTCATAAAAGTATGTGAAGAAAACATTTGATGGGTGATAGTTTATCACTTTTTCGGTCCTATCAAACTATTTTACTAAAAAGGAACTGAGAGAGTTCTCTTTTAAGTGTTTTTCCAGACTCTATAATCATGAAAAACCCTTGAGTTTTCTATCTTTGGACTCATTAAACAAACATCGACAGACCCATACGGGACCGAACCACTTCTCCTTAGGGTTCATTAAATATACTTCGAGGGACTCGTCCGAAGGATGAGCTTAAATTGACAAGCATATGTTATCCTCCTCAAGCGTGCGCAAAAATAAAGAGGTACTCGCTAGAAATGGTGGGGGGAAATTTGGGAAAGGAATGTGTCTTTGTATTTGTATTAATGGAAGTAAGCGTCGCTCTTGAACATGACACCCCTCTTCATCATTTGAATCTAGGTTGGGTAATCCATTTTTCTCTTGTCTGACCTTCTGCGAGTTCATATCTTGGGTTATCTTTGAGTCAACACTACCAAGATCATTGTCATGGCATTCATATGTTCAAGAGAAGTTCAATTGGAACCCTCTATCAAGTCAACCATCTGCAATTGTCCATTCTTACCATGTTGACATTCCCTATGTTAGTCCCGAGTCACATATGTATTTTTCTCTACCCTAAATCTGTTACTTATTTCATTTCATTGATGGGGGATACATCAAGGCCCTCCTGTGACGAGTCTTTTCTTGTAGAATTCAGCTCATTATCCAAGAAAATGACTTAGAAATTATTTAGTACCTTAGATTCGACAGGCCTCAATGGCAGGTTTCTTCATTTTCGACAATGAATTCACATCATTGATCCTTTATCGAGAGATTCTATCAAGTTTTCGACTTCAACTCTTTTATTCACACTTGTTGGATTGTACTGGAGTACCTTGGGGGTCATTGACATCATTGGTGATTTCCCTCGTACTTGTTAACAATTTTCATCAATGACTGATAATCAAGTGGTTTCTATTCGCGTTCAACTTCAATATCTTTAATCACGTGACTAGAATCGTACTAACGGATGATGGATTGAAGACATTGGACTTCACCATTTTCTGGTCTAGGTTGTGAAAGAGTATTTGTGATTTGTTTTGACACATAGATCCTCCTTGTATGTCTCGTGGATATGTTCGTACTTGAGTTTTCGATGCATGGATCCACAGTATATTCCCAGTGGCTATGCAGAATCTTGTTGACATGGATCCACGTTGTATTGTTGGTGGCCATGACCTACATTTATGATTTCAATCATTTACAAGTCTGAACATGGGAATGCCTACTTCGGACATGGTGTGATAATATATAGATGCTTGATTGTTTGCAGGTTCCTGATTGGTGCACCCTAGTTCTTGACACATACACACTTATTTTACAAAGTATTATGGTTGTCTCGAGTTCCAACCTCATGCTTTGGGGGGCATTATGTTACACATTATTTTGGTCACCCTAATGATGATTACATAAACATGTGTTTAGGTTCCCAATATAATCTTTTGCCTGAGAAATGAAATCTCTTTCCACTCTTGCAAGATGAAATTTTGAAAGGCCGTCGCAGGCTGCTCCTTTTACACAGTGCATAAATCCATGATTTTTTCATGATGCAATATAGCCAGCCTGTGGGATTTTCACAGGCTGCTATATAGGCAGGTTGTGGCGGTGCTTTAAAACTAAAGGAGGAAAGAAGTTCTAGAAGCTTCTAGAAGTGGGATCTTCTGGAAATATGAGGTGGCGTCCGTATGGTTATGATCCTACTGACTTCTCTGATTTGATGGGATCATCTTCATCTCTTTAACCACTTCAGCTTCTCCTATATAATGATAGGCTTCTCATGGAAAAGTTTAGAGGTACAAGCATAAAGAAGCATAGAGATTGAAGAGAGAATAGATTGAAGTCTGTGTGAAGAATCCTATTTCAAGTGATGCTTGAGGTCTCCATTCATCTATCAAGATTTTGAGAGAAATCTTCATGCAAACGTCAGAATAGATGTATGTGTGTGTCAGAACAAAGGGCCATTGAAAGGGAACTTGTGACATCAAGGCGATTCGGTTGTATCTTCTGCCTTTCATTAATATAATATGGTGGCATGTCTCTTTCCCATAAAATGATTGATATTTTATTACATGACTCCTTGATCGCATGTTTAGGTTGTCATTGAATTTCACTATTGTTGCTTTCACATTGGTTGATTTGTGTTATTACAGATCTGATCTCACAGGAGCATTGGAGAAAAGAAGGATCAACAAAGACATAAGGAAGTGATTCATAAGGTACGTTATCCATTCCTCCTTTGGTAATTAAATTCAATGATCATAATCTAGGAAAAGTGTATTGTTCTATCTTATTTTTTTCTAGATCCAAGTGGATCTAGGGGGATTAGTTCATGTCCACATCTACCGATTTACCTGTTAACAATGATCTATAAGGAAGTAAAACATTTCATATCCTACATTCTCAAAAATCACACTAAGGTGATTGTGATGCACCCTACGGTTCAATCCATGTTTACTCAACAAGAAATGGGGGAAAGCAGAGGGAACTAGATGTCAGTAGTCTAGGAATTTGATTTAGACATAAAACCTGCCAAACTAGTAAAAGGACAAGGTCTGTGTAAGCTTGCAGCCGAAGCCCAGGATCAAGAAAATGAAGATTTCAGGTGGGAAAACGAAATGGCACTATGGTGCAATGAAGTGGCATACATATCCTCAACACAAGACTCTTGGTACAAGTATTTGACTTATCTTTTGCATCACGGGGCTTGTCCCAAGAACCTCAACCCTAAGGAAAGGAGAGCCCTAATATTGAAATCTGCACAGTATCGTCTTACAAATTCGATACTCTTCCGGATCAACTATGATGGGGTATTATTGAGATATCTCGAATGATAAGATGCTGACAAGGTGTTGACGAAACTCCATGATGGCCCCGCTGGAGGACACTTTGTAGGGAACACCACCACTCATAAAATTCTGAGAGCCGACTATTATTGGCCCACTTTGTTCAAATATTCCCATACCTATGCTAGGAATTGTAAGACTTGTCAAATAAGTGCTGGCAAGGAAAATAGGGCATAAATCCCACTTCAGCCTGTGATAGTCTCTAGACCTTTTGAGCAGTGGGGGTTGGATATCATAGGATAATTTTTCCTAGCTCTTCCAAACTGCACAAGTACATTCTTACTGCCACCGACTATTTCACAAAATGGGCAGAGGTCGTTCATCTGACTCACATAAATGAGAAAATAGTAATCCAATTTATAGAACAATAGTTGATCATGAGGTTTGGTGTTCCCTCTATTCTAGTATTTGATAATGCAACTTACTTCTGTTCTACCCTATTGACAGAGTTTTCTTTGGACAAAGGAATCATAATCAAGTACTCTGCAAATTATTACCCTCAAGGAAACGGTGTGGCAGAATTAACCAACAAGAAACTGGTAAGGATACTAAAGAAGACGGTTACGAACAACCAACGAAATAGGCATACTAAACTTCATAATTCCCTATGGGCCGATAGGGTCACACCCAAAGAATCCATAGGAAATTCCCCATACTTTCTGGTCTACGGACAGGAATCCATTCTCCTGAACGTGCTTTATCTGCCATCTCTCCAATTGGCCCAAGATTCTAATGAGGAACCCTCATTGGTGATGCAACAGAGGATTGACACTCTGCTCATGCTGGAAGAAGAGAGAGAAAAGGCTAAGTCAAAATTCTTGGTTCATCAACAGATAGTGAAAAGATGGTTTGATAAGCATAAAGCTAAGGAAAAGAACTTCGAAGTAGGAGATTTAGTCCTAAAGTGGGATAGGGTGAATGAACCCAAAGGGAAACATTCCAAGTTTCAGAACCTATGGATTGGGCCTTTCAAGGTGGCTGAGAAGATTGGGGTAGGTACTTATCAGTTGCAAAATATGAGGGGGAAACCTGATGCCCTCCCAGTGAATGGTCAAGCCCTAAAACAATACTTCCAATAAATAATAATAATAATAATAACTTCAGTCAATATGAATAAAAGAAGTATCAAAGATAGATGTTTTGAGGTTCAGTAATACCTCAAGGGAAAGGGAAGAGGAACAAGTATTTTGCGTCTGCCCAGTAAATTTCCATTTGTTGAGCACTCAACACACCCTAAAAGTTCTGCGACTATTTCCTTTTGGGTACCACCCTATAGTTTACTTTTGACTATTATTGCCTTGGCTTGAAATTGATCCTTTGCTTCTCTTATATGTTTCACATTTTAATTGATTAAAAGTTCACTTGAACATACAACGAAGAATCATCTTAACTATAAAATACTTAACAACTACTCGAGGAATCGACGACCCATTTTTTTCCCCAACTCACAAGAGAATTTCGGCATTGGCAGAAGATAATGGTGGCGATAATCATTTGGGAAGTCAAAGTAGCCGAGTACCGAACCTAATTGGTGTCAGCTGATGAAATGATTCTTTCCTATGAATACACATCGGGAAGGATTTTGCCGAAGACTGATTCGATCGGGATCGACAGAAATATGTAATAGTATGCACCGCACGAAAGGAAGAGTAACACCCTCGACCACCGATGCCTGAAATGTTTTCAATGCCAAAAAAAAAATCTCATGAAGATGGAGGCCCGCCGAGAAGCTGTGTACCTGAAATTTCCTCCCTAATCACCAACCCCTATATCATCGGCATTGGAAATTCCATCAAGAGCCTATCAATGTAAGTACACACTCTGATAATAATCGATCCTTGATTCATTCACCAAGTGACGTGACGTGACAAGTCGTGTTAACCCCGAAGTGTGGTAGGTATGTTGCATTTACAGTCCTCAGTTAATTCATGGATTGCACATTAGTTACTGACTCGTGCGTGAATCAAAAGGAACCGTTAAACTCACTGATACAATGCATCTCCATCCACACCTCCGTCGTCAACCAGACATAATTTATCTGTAGAAAATCTGATAGTGGTTTATTTTGAATTTGCGTTCATTACTCATATTAACTAACTGATATGACTGATAGTATCTCCTAATTATTTTCCTTTCGAGTCATTATGTATGATCCCATTCTGTGAAGCAAGAAGTTCAGGGCAGACAGGAGAGCGAAGCTAACAGTCCACAGGAAGCGTTCAAAGTCCAGCGAGTATTAAAACCATTATCTTAGCCAACATTACAGGTATGGGTTCACTTATTGGTTTTTGCGCTCCATTTTATATATTCTCACCCAACACTGCTCTGCACGCATGTTCAAATGACATTTTAAATTGCAGGAACAATGCCTCCGAAGAAGCTGTCCACCAAGAAATCACCGAGAGCCCCTAAGCTGCAGGAATCAGAAGTAGGAGAAGGATCCTCCCCATCAGTTGCAATACAATTAGAATTCATTCCCAAGCAAGTATCCATCATTAAGAGAATCACCAAGGAGCCTTTTCTCCAGCCCCCAGCTTTCAGAGACACAGAGGCAAGTATTGGAGCCAAGATGGCATTTCCTCATTGGGAAGAATTTTTCAAGAAAATCAAGAAAGAAGATCCCCTTGAATATACCCACATAGTGATCTTGAAATGAGGAAGCTCGACGACGAGGTCCTCCCCAACATTCGCATGGCTTATCTGCACATGGTGTCAAGCCGATATCTAGTCTTTCCTTGCATTGAGCTCTTGAAGTGGATCATTGACCACACTAACGCCCAAATTTTTTTGATTAATGATTATAATGGCGAGTGCGTCGGAGTCCTCCTACCATCAAAGGTTCATAAATACTATAAGCTCAAAGATTCTGAGCTAAAGTTAAGCACCAATTTCATCTTAAGTTTCTATGCGTCACATGATACTAGAAAAATCATGTCGTCTTGGTGGAGAGAAGACAAAAAATTCNTCCTCCTACCATCAAAGGTTCATAAATACTATAAGCTCAAAGATTCTGAGCTAAAGTTAAGCACCAATTTCATCTTAAGTTTCTATGCGTCACATGATACTAGAAAAATCATGTCGTCTTGGTGGAGAGAAGACAAAAAATTCACAAATCAGACTGTTGGCTGGTACCCAACGACCAATCTCAGGGAACCATACATATACCTCATGGATTTACTTTGCAGGTTACATGGGGAAAATGACTGTTCCTGATTTTTAGAGGCTTAGATTCCTCTGGCTTTTACAATTGTTATTTCATGTACATTCTTCAATTGGGGTGCCATCATCTCCAAACAATTAAGTACTTGCATAAGACAGGCTCATGAGCCGAAGGAGGGAGATACCCCCGCCTTCTACATGGCTTCGTATCTGCTAGACGTGATCTGCGCCAAGAACGCTTTTGCTGGGATGAATCTGAATTGGCACCCTTCAGAGTTGGTTGTCCATGTATACTTCAACATCCTATGGGAAAATAGGTACAAAAACTCTTATGCTGTTATCTGTGATCAATTTATTGCATGCATTTACTCCTTGCTCTTCAGAAGAGAATGCCCTAGATTTTCAGATGAAGCAAAGAATGTTATAGCCAAAATTGGCCACTAGTATTTGGAAGAATGGGAAACCTACATCAGAGTTTTCGGTATTACCCATTTATGTTCCCGACTGGCTATTGTTAGGGTAAATTTGCTATCAAACCATCCTGCAAGGATACAATGCAACTTTAGTAAAAGACAAGAAGCAGGCTTTCATGCCATATGGGTTTCATATCGGGTTCTCCATGGTCAAATATACCACGCATGCTAAACAACTTGGTCTAGGTCAATTGGAATTTTGGTTCCAAACTGGTTGATTTCATAAACACGATCCCAAGGGATTGGTTCTACAACACGCATCAAAGGTATCATCATGTTGGCCCTATTCCCACGACCAGTTTGAAGATGAAATATTTACTAAAAATGCCCAAGACTGGAATGTGGTGGCGTCCAAGAGAGCTAATCCTTGAGGAACTAGGTTTAGAGCTATGAGCCACAAAGAGCAGGCAACATTTTTGGAGTAGGCAGTTCAATAAATTAGCCGATGCCCAGGAGGAGAAGTTGCATATGAATTGGATGAAGAAATAAGTGATCTCGAAGAAGACATTGAAGCCGCGGGAATTCACTATGAATCCCCAGTACAAATTAGAGATCTTCCAGAAGATCAAGTTGCACGAGAAAGGGGTATGTTGTTGCTTCAGAAAACTGAGTTATTGATGAAATAGATGCGGGATGACCCATATATTTTCATAGGACTTGAAGCCTCAACTATTTTTTAGAGTATCCTGACGTAGTCAAATGATACTGGGTCCACTGTCCATGACAACGCCCATACGTTGGGAAACCCTAAACCCAAAACATCATCGATCGATCCTTCGGAAGAAGGGACAACTCAACCAGAGACAGGTCGGGTCTTGATAGAGACACAAGCGCCCAATCCCTTGAGTACTCTTATACATATTTACAGTGATGACGAGAGTCTAAAACCCGCTCATGACACCCTGGTGCGAGTCCAAGAGGAAAAGGGTCCCAATAAAACCACTTCCCTTGAGCTCAAGGTCCAAGAAAAGCAGGCCTTACAGATGGAAATAGGGTCCGAAGGTGGCCTCAACATAAGAGAGTCTGACAGACAGGAAGAAGAAGCAAGACCGAGTGGCGAAACTCCACAAAAGAGAATCGAAAACTCTACAGTCGATGAATAGGTAAGCAATGAGTCTGTGTCTGATGCCTCCATCACGCCTAATGTTCAAGTCCCAGGAAAATGGAAAGTAGAGAACAGATCCACAAAAAAGAGCGGAGAAATTCGAGAACCCACTCCTGAGTGAACATACACCATGGGTAGTTTGAGAAACAACTTCTCATGGGGAGATCAACAGATACTAGAACCCATAGACGAAGTAGCAAACATCTGTGCAATCTCTTACGATCAAAAGAGGAAGGCCATCATTCAAAGGACCATGAAGAGGTGAAGGATCACTTTGGATCAATCCATCATGGTTACCATAGAAGAGAACCTAATCAACACTGCAGACGCTCGCACATCTAAACTGATTGGCGTAGAAACATCCCTCTCAGATTCCACCCAGGAAAGAGCCAGGAGAGATGAAAAGGAACTAGCCGACACCCAGAAGGATCTCGAACACCTACGCCATCTTGTCAAATACTATAAAGGGGCTACACAAACCACCACATATCTGAAGGAAGAGTTCAACAGAGTTTATACCGGGTTCAAGAAAGAAAGGCACCTGTTGACTGAGAACATAGTTGAATTCCAAGAGGATACTCTCATGGCACTTGCGACATGCAAAGAGATGAAAAATGGCATGAAAAGGCACAGTTAGCGGTAGAGAGACTCAAATACAATGAAGTGGTCCAATAGGGTCGAGAAAAGGAAAATCATGGCATTCGGCTAGTTGGAAAAAGTAGTTTCGACCGCATGAAGAAATCTATCGAATACTGGGCGAAGATGACCCGGGACCCACACCGAGAAATCCAAAAGCAATGGGCCAAGTGTTAGAAACACTGGGGTAAAATTAATAAAGTAATGAAATATGTCGGTCTCCTCAAATTTGGGACTCCTGATGAATTCAATAACCTAAGCAATGTGTTCAAGACGCACTCCATACAAGACTCTCTCTAGGCCTAAGAGTGCACAAAAGTCACCGATGCAATGCCAGGACAAGTACAATAATTCGCAAGTCACCTGATCAGAGCTCGCGCCATGCACCATGCTGCAACAGTTGAACTCTAGTTTGGTAAAATAATGGGTGCATGCAGTAGACATCAGAGGAGCATATGATGCCCCTATGGAACAACACAGGTTCCCATGGGATCAAACCTGTGAAAATTTGTTTATCAACTGGTCTGAATATGGAAGAAGCCACCCTTTTCAAGAGACATCTCAGGTGGACCGTTGAAAGAAACTATTGGATGATCACTCTACGTGGCAATTTTTGTTTCGCCTAAATTTTATTTAGACATTAATTACATTTGAATTTTAGATTACAAATAGAGACATCGACTGATGAGTAAAAGGTCGATGGTTGTTGTAAGAACTCCCTTTTTTCTTGGTTGTTGATAATTATTTTGAGACTGTTGTGAATTGAGAATTCCTTCTGGACCAAAGACAAGATATTTTCATCATATGTATGTGATTGGAGTTGGAGAAGAATCACTTCCTTTCTTGTTCCATGAATGATGTAGTAAATGAGTAAGAGCAATTAATTCTATTGTCGAGTTATTTGGTGCAATGTCTTGATGTTCTTTGCTTTAATGATGAGGATAAATCGTTGTGTTGTTATGTGATGAATGTTATGGTAGATGAATTATTTTTCTTACCATGATCTTGATTATGTATGTGTTTTCTTCTGTTAAATTAGGTTTTCTCATATAGTAGTTGGATGCTCATTTGGTTAATGTATTATTACTAGGCCACGTGGCATAGAATCATTGTCTACATGTTTGAGCAGTGGGTTATCCCAAGATCGACCTCTTCCCTCT
This sequence comes from Picea sitchensis, assembly GCA_010110895.2. NCBI lineage: Eukaryota > Viridiplantae > Streptophyta > Pinopsida > Pinales > Pinaceae > Picea > Picea sitchensis. The sequence goes on from SNQJ01S0012560.1 coordinate 221,937, forward strand.
AGTTAAAACCTCTATCCTGTTATTTGTCAAGTTGGTTTATACTGGCTTGCATCTCTCATATCAGCTCCACCCAAGAGAAATACAGAAAAAGAACTGTCCTAACTGAAGGAAGAGCCTTCACCAAAAAACACAAAGACCATCGATAATTTGGCTAGATCGCAATATCTGGAGAACCATTCCACTCCAAATGCTGCATAGTCTAATTAGGCCTCGGTGGTGGGTTTGGTTCCTCCTATGGAATCAGGGGATTGAGGCCCCATCAACAATAACCACACAAAAACTACATGAATAGTAAATTACACACTCTCTCTGCATATTTTAATCTATTCATTTGTAATCATGGTGCGAGTAACAACAAAACAATAATTGAATATTATTGGATCAGGTGGTTGAGTGCATTGTATAATAATTTTTCTTCAATCAACATCGTATAACATGCAATATCTTATAGTTCATGACCATCACCAAATTAATGTTATATGTCATCGATACCCAACCCAACTTCATGACGACAACATTTGACAAGGGACATTAAGAGACTGTGAATATATATATCTTATATGTTATAGGTATAATTAATATTAAAAAATAATGTATTTATATTAGTACATAAAAAAAAAACAACCAAAAAAAATGAAAATAACATATAATAAAAACAACCCAAAAAACACAATGCAAATTCATTTTCTTGTGAACTAGCCATGACCATGGATTTGGTGGGAATATATTTGTAAAAATGCCTCAAATAAATGTGATTTTGTGGAATGAAATGATTGTAGGGTATGATCAGAATGGGCCCTGGTAATGAGTCCTTAGAACTCTTTTGTGAAATGAAGAGCAAAGGTGAAATTGGATTAATTTATGATGAATACTATTCTATCTGCGAGAAACCACATGGGAATCGTGCAACTGGGTAAACAAATTCAAGTTTGTGTACTCAGAGGTGGGTTTGAAGACCACCATATTACAAGCTCCATGACAATGACATAGTAGAGGAAGTTGTCCAGTTGTTTTACCGCATGCCAAGTGTTTGAAAAAATATCTCAACTAGATGTGGTTTCCCGAACTTCTATAATTTCAAGGTATGTTCAGAATGAGTGCAATGATGATGTAGTGAATATTTTTTCAACAATTCTATGGACATCAATGAATCTGAACCAATGCACTTTTACTACCATTCTTCAAGTTGTTGGATAGTTGGTTTTCATTGATGTTGTTGGATAGTTGGTTGTCATTTATGTACATAGATATCATGGGTGCAATTAACAAAGTCTACAAGAATCCCAGAGGTGTGGTCATGAAGCCCGAAGTTGGTTAAGGAATAAGAACATGACAAACAATGTAAATGCAGGTAACACACTCATATATGGATATTCCTCGTCATATCATTTCCAACGGTAGGTGGTACACCATGTAGTTACTCATGGTTGAGTAGTTATGAGGTCATGAATTTGGAAGCCCCGGAGAATGGTTAAGAAGCCCCTAAACAGTTGCAAAAATAAGTTACAAGTCATTAATTAAGGGTAAAATAGTTATAACAGGTCATCCCTAAAGTTAAGGAAATAATTCACTTGGAAAAGTATTGATACACAATAAGAATCCTCTAATTTATACATTCAGTTCCACAAGTTTATTGAATATATTCTATGTGAGCAAGTGATCTATTGGTGAATTTGTTATGGTGAGTCTAAGATAGCAAAGGAAGTACGAAGGTGAAAGTTTCCATATTGTAGAGGAGAGTGAGGATTTTTGAGAAACCCTAGTTTGATTGACCCCCACGGGTCAGACTATTGGTGTCCCACGAGGCACCCCTGTAGGTTGTATGACCCTCGTCCTGCGAGGCCCCGTTCATTGACTGCTCTTAGTCCTGCGAGGATAAAACAAATTTGGGGAGGATGCTTGTACCAAGTTTGCTAAGGTCGAGGAAGAGATACAGGTATGAAATCTTGTATCAAGTCAGCTACAAGTTAAAGGTATGTCTATATGCATGTTTTTAGGGTTACATGTTGGGGATGTTATGGTGCATTCTTGAGGCATGTATTTGGTATCTTTTTGAGACATTGGTACATGCTTGAGGCACATATTATGTGCATGGTGTGAGGAATATTTTTGGTACATGTATGAAGTACATTTTGTGGTTATATTGATGCATGTTTGAGTCACTTATTGATGAGGATATGGCACATGCTTGAGGTACATGCATTGTGAGTTCTGGTATATGCCTTCAGGCACATCTTGGATACTTGGTGTTAGTGCTAGAAGTAAACTCAAGACTTCTATTGATTTAAGCCTATCACACCTTGTTTCAATAGAAGTAAACTCAAGACTTATATTGAGTTAAGTGTTTGTTTTTACCCTTATCTCATATTCCATCATCATAAATCACAGCTTCAGGGTTTTTCATTTGGGGTGGAATTCTCAAATTGTTAGATCTCCATGAAAGACTAATGCGACTGCTTCAGCTAGTAAATCCAGACTATCCTTTCTGGTTTGATTGGATTGAGATCTAGTTTGCATTCTTGTGGGCATCTCCCCTTTGGATCCAATATTAGGGTTTGAGCCTCTCACATTCTTCTTACCCTATTTTCTGGAAGGGACTTTGTTCGTGTCTGTAGGTGTCTTTTTATTCATTTTCAGACTTCCCTTTTTAGATTTGTTCCTCTTAGGATTGATTAAAGGTATTTTCTTACTAGTAGATGGATTCTTCATAGGTTTAACAGGTTCTTCATTGATGATGATGACCTTCTCTATGATAGCAGGTTAATACATTGCTTTAGACTTCATCCTGAACTTGTTTCGAGGCCTTGTGCTTAGTTTCCTTATCAAAATTGTGTACTTAGCAATGTTATTCTTAGAGGGGCTTGAGGCATGAGGAGTAATTTCTGGGAGAGGCTCTTTAGGCTGTATCAGATCTTCAAATGATTTTGTTATTTCCAATTGTTGATCATCCATGAAAACCCTAGGTTTAGTTAGCCTTTTTCTCCTTCTAAAATAAGTATTTTGTGCAAAAGGAAAAGGATTCTTACCTCCACCTAGGATATGGGAAGACCTTTTATCTTCTTGTTGTCTAGTTGGAGGAGCTTTCAAAATATCATCTGAAGTCTTTGAGGGAGCTTATCTTTTTATCTTCTTTGAAGTAGTTGGTTGAATGGAACTAGGTGGAGTTTCTTGTTCAGGATTAGCAACATTATCATGTGATTGTGCAACAGAAGGATGCATTCTATTCTCAAAACCCAACTGGATCAAAAATTGATCCCAAGTCTTCTGCAATTTCCCTAGCTCAGCTTTGACAAGCACTTTAATAAAGCCTTGATGATAAATTCCGTGAGGAGGGATTTTTGGTTTTTCTTGGACATTCATGGCCATCTTGTTGAGATCCCTCGAGAAATAATAAGGTAGATTCATTCTCTTAATTCCTTCCAGATGAAGAAAAAATCGTAGATGAAATAAAAATACAACAGAATAACGCCCCTCACAGGTGATGAATATTTTGAGCATGAGTAAGGATTCCATCCATTCATCAGAAATCCAATCCATGGGAATTCCTTTGGCCTAATTAGGGTCTTTGTGTTCTGGTTTCAAAACTTGATTTACATCTCCACCTGTAATCAGTTTATTTTTAAACCTCTTTTCGCCATCGGTTGGGAGGTTGCAAGCAACTGTTATGGATTCTTTTGTAACCTGCATGACTAGGTTTGAAATTTGGGCCCATTGTCCATTGAAACTCTCAGAAAATTCCATGGTTGTAACACAATAATGACCATCCATCTTAGTACATAATAGAGACCAACCTGCCCGATTAAAAATGGGGCAATTGTCTTCATAAGCCTCCATGTTCTTAGGCCCTTCAGGATCTTTCCTATTCACATGTCCACCTTTACTCATATGCACAACTACGAACAAAAAACTAGACTCTTGGATACAGATAATGGATATGTCTATTTTGTAATGAGAATAATAAGGGATCTGCTAGCTCTGTGGGTGTAGATTCAATTCAACCAACTCTTATAGGTAACGAATAATGTGCCAGTTTTGAAGATAACTGATTTGAAAAAAGCTCATTTGTGCAATGTCTTGGACAATAAACACATACATGTGAAAATACCCCACCTTTTCATGCTGTGACTATCTATTGGGTAACTACTAACTATTTTGAATCTTCATTCAACCGTGTAGGAAAATCCACAACTTCCACGGTTTCCCAAGGTGCTCGAAATGACCACAACCAAGGACATGTGGAAGTTCCTATAGCACTCAATCATATTTGTCCTTTTTCTTTATTGGGAGGATTAGACTTTGAATTTGCATCTTACTAAGCTAAATAATCATGAAGTATATATGTTGACATGACTTATGGCTCAAATGAAAATATTTGAAGCCAAGTGATTTCATCAAGCAATCATATAAACATGTGTATAATTCCTTTTGTCCCCCTCTCACACAACTAATTCCATCTCATTCATTCGATATAGCATTATTTTAATCCCTTTAAGGTGAGCTATTAAACCTTTAATAACATAATGCTAAACATTTATAACTTATACTAAATTTTAAATGACAAGTAGGAGTGAATGAGGAATAAAACATTGTAGAAAAAAGTAGGTGTTAACAATGGCTCCATGGGGGATGGAGTTTTCCTTGTGAAAATAAACGAACTTTGAGTAGAACTATGCCTTTTGATACTTGGAGATTCATACCATACTTATTTGCAAACAATGTTGTTCTAGCTCTTGAGATCTGGACAAACTTTATTCAAAAACATATCAGACTGTAAAAAATAAAAAACCATTTCTGAAAATTGAAAGAATAAAAGAAGCATTGCTCAATTGGGATATAGAGTATTTAATACCTAACTACCACACCACACTGATATGTACAATGATTTTTGGGCCACCAATGGGCTTAGTAAAATAATTTCTTCAGAAAACTTCCATTTACTGGGCCACCAAAAACCTCTTCACCTTCCAAATTATGCAATAGGAAAGTGTTGTTATCCAAGACCTTCTCCACCATTAATGGACCTATCCACAGGATATCAAACTTCCCATGATGGTCCTCCCCATGAGCATCCTATTTCAAAACCAAATCCTTGGGAAACAATTGCTTTGTTGTTTCTTTTCTGCCAAAAGTCTCTTTAATTTTTTGTTGATGTTGATGTGCTTTCTCCAAAAGTTTCTCTCATTCTTGTTGCAATTATACAATCTGGAAAATCCTTCTAATAACATCATTAGGTTCAAATTCAATTTCCTGCAACAATTTTACAACTGGAAAATCAAGTTGTACTAGAAATAATTCTTCCATTCCATATACTAACTGAAACAGTGAGGTTCCAATTGCTTTCTTTATGCTAACATGATCAACCCACAAAACATATTTAAAATTTGAATCCCAAGCCCTCTTATTGTTCTCCAGAATATTCTTAACGATCTTGACCATTTTTTTATTGGATCATTCAACTAGGCCATTACCTTGTGGGTAATAAGAATTATAATGCCTAAGCTTAATGCCATTGTATTCACAGAATTTTACCATATTAGTGGATTTGAAAGCTGCAACGTTAGCTGTGATGATTACTTCTGGACAACCAAATCTGGACAAAATATGCTCCTCAAGGAAACTTATGATTACCTTATCAGTTTTCGTCCTTATAGGTACAACTTGAATCCACTTCGTGAAGTAATATGTAGTTGTCAAAATCCATTTGTGTTGGCCACTAGATGGAGGGTGGATCTCGCCAATGAAATCCAAATCCCATTGTTGGAAAGGTGAAATTTTTTTTACAGGCTTGAGAGGTAAAGATTTAAGATTTTTTTTACCAGCAAACCTTTGGAATTTCTCACATGCTCTAACCTTTTCACATACATCAGAAACTAGACTAGGCCAATAGTACCCAACCCTAAGTATCTTATATGCAGTGGACTTCCAAAAGTGATGTCCCCCACACATTCCTTCATGGAATTCTGACATGATTCTCTGTGCTTCTTGTTCATTAAGACACCTTAGTAAAAATCCAAAAGGTTCCTCCAAAACAAAGTCTAATTATTTACACAGTACTTAACCACTTTGAGTTTTATGGATCTTACTTTAGACTCATCCATTCCCTAAGGAGCTTGGAAATTCTATAGAAAATAAAGGATATCTCTGTACCATTCCGATTCAACAATATTTTCATTGACTTGAGAATTGTTGGTTTGAGGATGTGAATTCCCTGAATTATTACAGATGTAGTCAACTCCCAAATCTATGAAATTTGAATCAGCTAGCATCTTATCTAACCCCTTCCCTTTGAGTAACTTGGTAGGCTTTATCTCCATGTTGTATTCCATTATCTGAGTTATCCATTTACTTCTCTTTCCATCATTATCCGGCTGAGTCAATATGTATTTAATAGCACTAGATGGTACATATGCAATGACTTTGGAATGTAGCACATAAATTCTAAAAGACTTTAGTGCTTTGACCAAATCAAAATCCTGCTTCTCCATAATATTGTATTTTAACTCAACATCCCGAAGTACTCTGCTGAAGAATGCAATGGGCTATTCAAATCCCTCGAAATTTTTCTGCAAAAGAGAAGCTGCTCAAGTATCTTGAGATGCAAAATAAAAAATCAGGAACTCTTTTTCAAAATCTGGGCTAATCATAACAGGAGCATCTGAAATAGTCTGCTTAATAAATTGGAAATAATCTTTGTCTTCAGTTCTCCATTTGATCTCACTACCTTTCTTCAACATGCCATTTATGTGTTTGAACAATTCAACAAAGTTGGAAATAAACCTTCTGAGAAAGTTTATCTTCCCAAGGAAAGATTGGATTTCCTTCTTAGTTTTAGGGATAGAAAGCTTTTGAATGGCTATCACTCTAGCATGATCAATTTTAACTCCATCATCACAAACAATATTCCCTAGCAATTTCCCTTGTTCTAAAGAAAAATGAGACTTTTTGGATTTAAATAAATACCATACCTTATGCACTTCATAAATACTTGTCTCAAATGATGTAGATGCTCCTCATCAGAGTTAGAGAATACAATAATGTCATCCAAATAGATGACTATGAACTTATCCTTCTCTCCCACGAAGGCGATATCCATGGCTCGCTGAAAAGTGGCCCCAACATTCATGAAACCAAAAGGAATCTGGGCATACACAAAAGTACCCCAAGGTGTTGTGAATGAAGTCTTATCCATGTCATCTAGATGAGGAAATACCTGATTTTATCCAAAAAACACCATCAATCATAGACATCCTGCTATATCCTATGACCCTCTGCAATATATGTTCCATTTTGGGAAATGGATAGTTGTCTTTCCAGGAACATCTGTTCAAATTTCTGAAATTGACACAAAGTTTGATTTCACCATTCTTCTTTCTCACTGGCACCATATTTTATATCCATTCAGAGTACCTCAAGGGTACAATGATCTTAGCATCTAAAATTTTCTTCACTTCCTTCTCCATAATAGGTAACAAAAGAGGATTTATCTACCTTAATTTTCGATTGAAAGGTTTTACATTTTGTTTCAAAGGTATCTTATGTTGAATGATAGTTTCATCAAACATCCTAAGATATTTGTATTTCCTTGCAAAAATATCAGTGAACTCCTTCAAGATTTCTTCATATTTAGCTCGATATTTTTCTAACAAGAATTTTGATAATTTAACATGCTTTGGATTTGTAGCAGTCCCAATATTACAATTAGTCACCTCTGCTTCTTTTTTTGGATCAGGAAGCTTCACAGGAACATCATTATGATTAAAAATTCTTTCAATTGGTACAAGGCCTTTTGTAATATGATTAGTAGGCAATTGAAATATCTTATTCCCAACAATCATCTTATGAAAATTCAAATTATGGTTAGCCTCATCCAAATCCTCATCTTGATCAATATGAATTGAAGAAAAATCATCTACAACTTCAATAAACCTTTTAATTTCAGAATCTTTCTCAAAACATCTCCAATGCTTGACATTGTCTGGAATAGATGGCATGTACCTAACCTCAACCTCATATTTAATATTTGGGGCAAAGGAGGTTTAAAAGTACTTACTTCCACAACCAATGAATCAACCTGCTCATTCTGATTTCTTGGAATATATACAATATTAAAATACAAAAAAAAACGGCTTGAACAATGTCACATACCTCATTTTTGTAGTCTTTCAATCGAATATTCTTTATCTGATATACATTTATAACCTGTTGTATACTGAGTTCAAAATCCCCTTGCGCCTTCAAATGTTGAATTTTCTTTTCTCTGGCTACCCTGAGACCTAACAAAAATGCCTCATACTTTGCAATGTTATTTGTTGTATCAAATTCTAATTTGTAATACAGGGTAATGACTTCATGTTTATGAGAAATCAACACTACACCTACTCCTGCACCTTCTCTGGATGAGGCTCCATCAAAGTATAATTTCCATAGCAGATTTTGATTTTTAGCAGACTGCGGGGCAGTAGCTAATTTTGTCAAAGGAAATAATGTTGGACATCATTATCAATATGAAATATAGAGGATCCCAAATCCACATCAACTACATAGATAGGATGATTTACAGAATGATCACTCTCACCGATAGTATATTCCAATTGAGCCTCACAATAGAGTCTTCTAAATTCTCCTCCAAACACAGGTATAGTGGCATAAGAGAGATATATTTGAAGAGATCCCCCAAGCTTCTCACACCAAGATCTGGACAACAACATACCAAACCTAGGAGGGATATCAACTACAACTATATCCATGACTAAACTTTTGGTTGGGATCTGAGATAATGAAAAAACAAGGTCTTTGATAACCCCCAAGCATTTGACTTTTTTGGAATCAAATGAAAAGAGATCATGGTATGATTTAGTGATTTATAACCCCAATTCTTCCATGAAAACCTTTGGCATAATATTATGGGAGGCTACAAAATCTAACAGGCAGTTATGAAGGATTTTGTCATGAACATTTAATGAGACATAAAAAGGAGCAGTGGAGGCATCCCTCTCTTCTACAATTGGCCCTAAGACAATAGTGGGTTTTTCATATTGGAGATTAATCACATCAGTGACATGATCAATGATAGAATAAGGTTGTAACCATTTCAAAATCTGACTGCTATAAGAATTTGTTTTAACCAATTCAGTCAGAGGAATATGAATTTTGATTTTACTTATCTCATGTTCTAGGATGAAAGGCGATGAGAAATTGTCTGCTTCAGGGGTTGATACTTTCATAGCTAGTTTTACTTGCATTCTTTCAGGATTGTTGTTGCATGTTTGTACTATTGGGGCAACATTTTTATCTTTTTGAGGAGAAGATTTTGTAGGAGATGATTTGGATCTAAGATTGTACCCTTGTTGATCCATATTACAAAGAATATTATCCGGACTTCCCCTAGCTTGTGAATTCAATGAATATTCATATTTATTCTATGTTAGGTGACTGAGAGAAATCTCATCTCTGAACAAATGAATATCCATATCTTCATCTACATCTTCAACTTCCTTATTCTCTTCAATATAATTATTCTGCAGAGGTGTCTGAATTTTCTGATCATCATTATTCTTTTTATCCCTCTACATGATATGAGGGTTATAAGGTATTCTATATTGATTTGTATTCCGATTTCCTTCTTGAGGTGCATTCCATTTCTGTTTTTCCGATCTGAATTTAGACAGTTCAGATGACATTTCGTCCATGTTTCTTTCCATCTCCTCCAATGAAATATTCTGATTTTTAGTATTTGATGCAGAAGACTTATATTCTTCTTTTATCTTTCCCTTATCTGATCTCTTCTTCAGTTGTTCTGATGCTAGAATGTTGGATTCAACTTCAAGAGATGAATATTGCATATCAACCAGAGTGGTTGATCTTCTTTCCCTAAGAAGCAAACAAAAATCAACATCAAAGGCATTAACATAAGTGACCTTTGCTAACCTTTCAGTTGGCATGATATTGTCTAATATTTTTTGGTCCATCCGATTAAATCTCTTAGAAAATTCAGAGACAGACTCACCATTCTTTCTTCAAATATTGTTGAATTATGTCATGTAATAAAAATCATCTTTCTTTTCTCCCCACTTTATCAAGAAGGTGAAATCAAGATCTGTGATAGTCGTAATAGATTTAGCTCTAAGGTTCTTGAACCACTTCCTCACTTCTCCATCTAAACTTTGAACAAAAATCCTTATCCACACATCATCATAATCCACTTGAAAATTGTCAGAAAATGAATAGAAAAAAGTTAAATGCTCCTCTGCATTTGTTTCCCCTTCATTTTCAAACCTTGGAAGGTACTTCATGTAATCATTTGCTGGGAGAGGATGAATATTATTTGGCAATACCAAAGGTGCATATCTGGCAACCTTGATAGCATCCATTGGATTGGGAGGTGTTGCACCAACCATTGTTTGACCACCTAAAGGTTGATATATGTGTGGTAATTGTGGTGATGGTGGTAATAGGGGATTATATATGTTCACCAATTGAATCTTAGGAGAATAATGGAGAATTCATTCAACAAGTTTTTCAGCAGCAAGGATATTAACTTGGAGGCTAAGATTTGTTTTTTATTCTTGAATTTCTTCAAGGATTGGGATCTTTTCTAAGGGAGTGTACTCTGTTTCTTCATGGAATTCAAATATTTCCTCGTATTTATATCTACTCTCATGATAGGGAGTGTAAAATGACTCTGATTCAACAAATTTCTCTTTCCCCAAGGTGGATTCTTTAGAAGGAGGTAAAAGAAACAATTTCTTAGGTCCTAACTTTTTAAGAGATTTGGATTGTTTCAGGATCTTCTCAGGGTATGAAACATTAGGTGCATTTGGAGATTATGGATGGGATCTAGTCTCCTTTATCTTTGGAGACAGAGTGTCAAATGTGGAGTCACCAGGTGAAAAGATATTGAAGTCAACTTATGCCTAGTTATAGTTTCACCATCTACAATGAGATATATAAACTTATGTTGTTCTACCCAAGGAATATCTTATCATTTCCATCATCGGCAATGGTGCCAAAAGATGTTAGCGCTAGAAGTCAACTGAAGACTACTATTGAGTTAAGCCTAGCACACCTTGTTTCAAAATGTTCAATAAGTATTTTAAGATGGATAAATCATTGCTTGATTTGAAAGAGAATAATGATCCGATCTATTGAGACCACTTACTTAAGTGAAACAAGTCAGGTAAACAAAAATGATGGCTAGATGTTTAAGATTTAAGTGATGTAATTGAGAGAAGGGGAAAAAAAACTAATAAATACACCAATAAAAAATCTTTTCTTTAATGTCTTTATGTAGTAGAGGAAAAACATTTATCCAGAATCCATTCTAAATAAGATTTAAGGAGAAAACACCAATGTGGCAAAGATTACTAAACCTTGTTAAAGAAGCCTTCTCAACACAAAATCATTTGTCATAAGCTCATATAACATCAGCTAGGTGTTTAGAGGAAAACTTGAAGATGATAAACAAAGAAACCTAACACACTAACCATCAATTTCATTATCCATTGAAGTCTTTACACATGCAATATAGATAAAAATAGTCTTAAGATATATCATATCAAACCCAAAACAAGGATTCAAACCTTTCTTATTCTACATCATTTGATATATAGTTTTTTGAATTAGTTAAATGTACTTATGGTCAATCTTGACCATCAGGGACAAATCAAAATGAATCCCTATAAAAATCAAAATGAATTTCAGCCTTTGACTATTGATATACAAAATGATAACAATTTTACAAAACAGTTCCTAGGATCAAGGAAAAAACATTGCATAAAACACTCTTTTCTTTACTTGTTCTCCATTCGGATGACAACACTGCAACGTCCTCTTTATCCTTCCTAGGTATATCTGATCTTCAAAGATCCATACAAATCCATCCTTTGACAACTCAATCCTGGTGCCCAACATTCATTTATATTTATATCCCAACACAACTTTTAGATCCTCAAAAGGTGTATAGCTTCATAACATGATCCATAAGATACTAGCATAGGTATAGCCCTCCTCTATTACAAAAATATGAAACTGGGTGAAATTAGCAACAAAATCGGCTGCTATAGGTGTTCCTGTAGTGCCCCTATTTTTTTGTGTGTGTGATTGCGGAAACTTCTTGTAGCGACATACAAAAAACAAACTTTGCCCATTTTCGATGCCTTTCTTCACCCAGTCTGCCGCTGACCATAACAAAAATAAGCATGATACCTTAAACACGAGAAAAAAAAAATTATCTCATAGTCCATCATCATAAATCATAGCTTTAGGATTTTGCATTTGGGGTGGAATTCGCAAACTGTTAGATCTCCATGACAGACTGATGTGACTGCTTCAGCTAGTAAATCCAGACTATCCTTTCTGATCTGCTTGGATTGATATCTAGTTTGCATTCTTGTTGGCATATCCCCTTTGGATCCAATATTAGGGTTTGATCCTCTCACATTATTCTTACCCTGTTTTCTAGCAGGGACTTTGTTTGTGTCTATATGTGTATTTTTATTCATTTTCAAACTTCCCTTTTTAGATTTGTTCCTCTCAGGATTAATTACAGGGATTTTCTTACTAGTAGATGGCTTCTTCATAGGTTTAATAGGCTCTTCATCGATGATGGTGACCTTCTCTATGATAGCAGGTTTATACGTTTCTTTAGACTTGATATTGAAATTGTTTTGAGGCCTTGTGCTTCATTTCCTTATCAAAATTCTGTACTTAGCAACATTATCCTCAGATGAGCTTGAGGCATGAGGAGTAATTTCTGGGAGAGGATCTTTAGGCTATATTGGATATTCAAATGCTTATGTTATTTCCGGTTGTTGATATTCCATGAAAACCCTAGGTTTAGCTATCCTTTTGGAGCTTCTAAAATAATTATTTTGTGCTAAAGGAAAAGGATTCTTACCTCCACCTAGGATATGGGAAGACCCTGCATCCGCTTGTTGGCTAGCTGGAGGAGCTTTCATAAGCTCATCATAAGTATTTGAGCGAGATGCTCTTTTTCTCTTCTTTGAAGTAGCTGGTTGACTGGAACTAGGTGGAGTTTCTTGTTTAGGCTTATCAACATTATCATGTGATTGTGTAGCACAAGGATGCACTTTCTTCTCAAAACCCGACTGGATCAAAAATTGATCCCAAGTCTTCTGCAATTTCCCCAGCTTGGCTTTGACAAGTACTTTAATCAAGCCCTGATCATAAATTTTGTGAGGAGGTGTTTTGGGGTTTTCTTGGACCTTCATGGCCATCTTGTTGATATCCCTCAATAAATAATAAGGTACATCCATTCTCTTAATTCCTGCTAGATGAAGCAGAAATCGTAGATGAAATAAAAATACAATAGACTAACGCCCCTCACAGGTGATGAATCTTTTGAGCATGAGTAAGGATTCCATCCATTCATCAGAAATCCAATCCCTAGGAATGACTTTGGCCCAATTAGGGTATCTGTGTTTGGGTTTCAAAAACTAATTTACATCTCCTCCTTTAATCCGTTTATTTTTAAACCACTTTTTTCCATCAGTCGGGAGGTTGCAAGCAACCGCTATGGATTCTTCTGTAACATGCATGACCAAGCTTGAAATTAAGTCCCACTATCTGTTGAAACTCTCATTAAATTCCCTGGCTATAGCATAATGATGACCATCCATCTTAGTACATAATAGATACCAACCTTCCCGATAAAAAATGTGGCAACTATCTTCATAAGTCTCCATGATCTTAGGCCCTTCAAGCTCTTTCCTATTCACATGTCCACCTTTACCCATATGCACAAATATGACTAGAAAATTAGACTCTTGGCTATAGAGAAGGGATATGTCTTCTATGTAATGAGAATAATAAGGGATCTACTAGCTCTGTGGGTCCAAATTCAATTCGACTAGTTGTTGTAGGTAACAAATAATGTGCTAGTTTTGAAGATAATTGATTGGAAGAAAACTCATCCGCACAATGTATTGGACAAAAAACACGTACATGTGAAAAGAACCCAACTTTTCATGATGTGACTGTCGATTGGGTACCTACTAACCATTTTAAATATTCATTCAGTCATGTAGGGAAATCCACAACTTCCATCATTTCCCAAGGTGCTAGAAATGATCACGACCAAGGACATGTGGAAGTTCCTGTAGTGCTTGGACATATTTGTCCTTTTTCTTTCTTGGGAGGATTAGACTTTGAATCTACAAATTACTAAGTTAAATAATCATGAAGTATAGATGTTGTTAAGGTCCTAACCCGCACATAGGTAGATCAATGTATTCGGATGTAATAAAGGTCAATATTAATAAGACCTTTCAATAAAATAGAATAAGGCGGATGTAAGAAGACCTAATAGAAGCTTCCGCTTCTAGAAG